>JARYHS010001113.1:1408892-1477888 GCA_031002005.1 Vandiemenella viatica
ATCTGCATAAATATTATCAAGTATTCATCCATTTGAACACTTCAATGTTATTCAAGAACCTCATATTCTTCAATTTTTTTTTTTTTTTTTTTTTTTTTTTTTAAACACTTTATACCTAAATGGTCATTCAGCTTTACTTTTCTCTTACGATTTTTCAGCTCTCGAAATTCCTTAATGAAAGTCTACAAAATTTATAAGCATTTATATTGTTTACATACATTAATTCTTTGGTAGATATTAAGATATATTCAGCATGTAAAAACTTTGAACATATTTCACAGGGAAAAGCTGTACACCTGTATGAATTCTTTGAATCTTATAGGGAAAAGTGGGGCAAGGAATTCAGTGTAAAGGCATTTTTAAAAAATTTACATAAAAACAATCACTAAATTTAAAAGATTCTTTTATACTGATTAAGAATTACAATTTATTTAAAGCATTTTTCAAAATATTTAGCTTAAAATACTCTGTTCAACCATATAAATTTTATAATCTAGTTCAAGTGTTTTTCTACACAGTAATATGATGTAAAGATACTACACAAAACGTTTTATACAGAACAAAGCAATCATTACAATCCAAAATAAGTGTAAAAAGGGAACATTCGGATATCCATGCAAAAATAGGATTATTAAGAGTGGAGTAAATTTCTGAACATTTTGGTGCACCGAAAACTTTCATTCTGCATCCACAACCGAAAATATTTGTTAAATAGAATGGATTTTACTTTTAATAGTACCAGATAATTCAGATCTTTACACGGAAGAGGGCATTAAGCTGAAAAAAATTTCAGACGTTAATCAATAGTTCAAGGATCTTGCTTGGCCCATGTGAATATATTTTTTTTAGTACCAGATTGTGTAATATATATTCCAAATACTTCCTAACTAAATGAGCACTCAGCAGTATTATTTCCCTCAAGGTTTTAAAATATCAGAAACTGTACAAAATTTATTAGGAAATATACATTGATTCCCACCAGATTTTCAGTGGATTTTGGAAACATCAAAATATGGAAAATATTGTCTACTGTTTACAGCAGAAGATATCTAATTACCTGTAAGAGTTCAATGACTACTTAAAAAATAAAATTATATTCCACATGGAAACATGATTGCTCCTGAACGAATTCTTTTATGTTTTGTAAGGGCCCTAAGACGTTTAAAGGATTTTCCACAAACTACACATTGATATGAGGGTTGGTTTGCATGAATTCTCATGTGTTGGTCAAAATCCACTGACCGTTTAAAGGAATTTCCACAAACTATGCATGGAAAATGACGCGCTCCTTCACGCGAGTGAAATCTTTTATGTCGTTCCAGAATACTAAAACTTTCAAATGATCTTCCACATACTTCACATGGAAATGGTCGTGAATCTTCAAGAATCTTTTCCTCTGTTTTAATATTATCTGAATGTTTTATGGATTTTCCCAATATATCAGATGGAGTCAGAGGTGCACCTAAATTTCTATCCTTTTCTTGAATAGGAGTTGCAGACTGTTTAAAGGATTCTCCACCTACATTATATGGCAAAGGGGCTGTAGATTTATGAATTATTTCATGTTGTATCAGACCCGTATACTTTTTAAAGGATTTTTTACACACTTTGCACCGAAACTCGTGTTCACCTTTATGAATTCTTTCAGGATGCTTAAAGCATTTAACACAGCCTTTAGCTGGGTATGCAAAGGGACTGTCATGAACGCTACTTTCATGTTGCTCAAGATGCAAAGACTGTTTAAAGGATCTTCCACATATTTTACATGAAAACGGCCGTGGATCTGTACATATTTTTTTATGTTGTTTAAGATCAGACTCATTAAATAATCTTTGACATAATTCACAAGGAAACAACTGTGTACCTGCATTAATTATTTCACGTATTTTAAAACCAGAATTCTTAAAGGGTGTTTCACATACATCTGACACTGTTACGTCTGTACAAATCTTCTCATCTTGTTTATGGGTCACACACTGATCAAAGGATTTTTCACCTTCTTGACAAGATAATGGTTGTGCATCTGAATGAATTATTTCACCTATTTTAAGATCAATGGAATGATTAAAAGATTTTCCATACACTTCAGACAGAGCTGAATCTACATTATTCCTCTCATCTTGTTTATGAGTGGAAGACTCTTTAAAGGATTTTCCATCTACTTCATGATGTAAAGGGCTTATGCCTTCATGAATTATTTCTTGTGTTTTAAGATCCACAGAATGTTCAAAAGATTTTCCGAATTCTTCAGATGGAGGTGAATTTGTACAATTCCTCTCATCCGGATTAAGAGTGGCAGACTGCATAAAGGATGTTCCAGCTACTTCAGGTGATGACGGGTGTGTACCTGTATGAAGTATTTCATGCCGTTTCAGATGTGAAGGCTTTTTAAAGGCTTTTCCACATATTTCACAAGGAAATGGGCGTGCTCCTAAATGACTTCTCTCATGTTTTTTAAGAGCTGCTGACTGTTTATAACGCTTTCCACAAATTTCACATTGAAATGGGCGTTCACCTATATGAACACTTTCATTATGTTTAAGAAAATCAAAAAGTGAAAAGGATTTTCCACATATTTTACATGGAAATGGGAGTTCATTCATATCTGTTTGTTGGTTGTTGTAGGAGAAGACTGGTTTCTCCTCTATGGTACTTCTTGGAAGCTCATGTTTAATAAACTCCTCCTTATGAGTGTGAATGGAGTCATAATTATCCCTAGAAAACAAAAAATAAATTTATGTTGGCATAATATGCTAACTTATAGTAAACAATAAATTGATGTCACAATAATCCCTACATACTGTAACTATATTAATACTGTAAAGTTTAGTGCTTAAACACTTTACCACTAAAAAGTGGTTCGTCCTTAAAACACCATAAATTTACTGCAAGAATAATAATGTTAAAAAAAACTATGTATCTAAGAAGAAAATTAATTATTGATACACAAACAGATGAATTACTGTCTTATAATTGAAATGTTATCATAACTGAGATAAAATGAAAAGTTGGCATATTGCAAAAGAAAAGTTAGGCCAATCTGGCAAACCACCAGGTACGATCTTATTTGTGTTGCTATTTTCATTTTAGTTTTCACTCAGAAAATGGCATGCCATCGTGTTTGTACAGAGGAAGAAATCATGGAGAATGTTACAAGAAGTGACAGTGAGAATGATCTCTCTGATGTGGATGATAGTGATGAACCTTCGACCGGATCTCGAAGTGATAGTCCTATGCCTTGTACATCTGCTAGTGGAATACAACCGTCTGTCTACACAAGAGGTGAACATTCTTCAGAATCTGAAGCTTCAGATAGTGAGAGCAAAGAGTGTGGAAAAAGAGGACGTTTTAGTGATATGTTTGACTGCAAGAAAAGCGATTTTCATCCATTTGTGCAGGCATTTGACGATTCAGCTGCTGGACACAAATATGGATTAGCTCAAAATTCCAGCATTCTGATATTTTTCTGAATATTTTTAACAGAAGATCTTGTGAATTCTATTGCTGATGAAACCAATAGATTTTGTTTATATACCATGGCAAATACACCTGAATCAGTTCACTAGATTTTCAAGGTGGGAGGAAACTGGGTTTGAGGAACTCTATTCCTTCATTGCATTTTGTCTGCTTATGTCTCTTGTGAAAAAACTGAAAATTAGTGATTATTGGTCCTGGGATGAACTCTCAAACACATCAGTTTTCGGCAAAATTATGTCCAGAGTCCGTTTCCTATTACTTTTGAGAATGCTTCACATTAGTGACAATTCCACCAGTAACGGAGGAGACAGGTTGTTTAAATTTAGAAATATGTGATTATTGCAGGCCATTTCTTCCACAGTTGCTTGTTAAACTAATTATTATTTAGTAAATACGCCAATACAACTGTTGTAGGATATTCTTTATTTTTCGGACGCGTTTCGCCCTCGTCGAGGTATCCTCAGCGTACAATGTTTTCTGTAATATGCGATTAGTTATTATTTGAAAAAAAAAAATTGTTTTGTTTACATATAACGAAATTATTCTATCTATAGGATGCATAATATGACTTATATTTAACATACTAGTTATGAATTATCTTATAGTTTGCATTGTTTACATTGGTGTAATAGGATGGGATTCATATCGCAACTTACATTTTCATTTTGAGGTGTGGTAGTTGGTCTTCTGTGACCTCAACCAGCATGCTGTTTCCACTATTGTGTTTAGCTATAGAGTTTGATATACTGTGTTTCTTATGCCTCCACTGGTATTCAACTTTGAAGCACAGTTTTATGCACGTCATTATCAACCTTCAGTTCTCGCGTGCGCGCTGTTGCTGTTCAGCTGTTATTCCGGCGGTGCTCTGTCGGAAGTGTCGTGAGCGGAGAGTTTGAATTGTGTAATTGCATTCGTGTATGTGTTTTGTTTTAGCTAAATGTGCATGTGTGGTGGATGTGGGAGACGCAAAGTGGTGTTAAATTACTGTTATTGTGATATTTGTGTATTTAATGCTGTTTTGTGTCAGTTTCGATGTTTATTAACTTGAATAATGTTTGGTTTGTTAAGTTTACATGGTCATTAAGTACATGTTTTCCTGAGACTATTGCTTTTTGAATTTGATAGTTCTCTTGCAGTGTTAGGATATTGTGTTTTGTGTTGTTTGTTGTTAGGATTTTTCAAGTCTGTGTTTATGTTTGTGGGAAAATGGTTACTGTCTACGAGATGTTCAGCAAATGTTGAATGATTACTGTATTTTATTGCTCGCAGGTGTTCCTTATACCTTGTCTGGAATTGTCTCCTTGTTTGACCAAAGTAAACTGCATCACAATTCTGACATGTCAGTTGGTATATGCCAGAGTTATGGAATTTGTCTCAGAACTCAACCACAAACAGACAAATGTATGTTCTAAACAGAAATTGCATCGGGAAACAAGGTACGAATGCAGGACATGCAATGTACCACTGTGTGTTGTGAGATGTTTGGAGGCATTTCGTACAAAAAAATTTTATTAACCATGGATAACTGCAGAGTAATAATTGAGTTACATTTATATGCTGCTAAAACTAAGTGAAATACCAAAAAAAAAAAAAGAAACACATATTTTTAACTTCTTCAGTGCCAGTTCAAAACCCAGATCCAAAAGAAGAATGGAAAATATATTCAGAATTTGTGAAAGGTATTCTCACCAGATAAATTACTGCACTCACAAAAAAAAAAGACCAAACACATTACAGTTGCTGTATTATCTATTTAGTAGATGAAGTACCTGTCATACCCTTGTAGAGGATTTAAAAACTTTGGATCTCAGATTAAGAGCATTTATTTTGTATCTGGGGTTTCAAAATGCAGAGCAACAACCGAAGGCCATCACACAAAAGGCTCCAGATTATATTCAGCACAGGGCGCGTTGGGCCCCGTGCCGAACTCAGCAGCGCAGGTATCAGCCGAGCGTGGCCACTCAGCGCAGATAAACAGCTTAGGCAACAACAAAGGAGCAATGAGCAAGGTCTCGGCCGGACTATCTCTATCAGTCAAAGGGTTAAATGACGAAACACAATAGATAATATGTTAATATAAAAACGCACTGCAAACAAAATTGATCTTATAGCCCTGAGGTAGCACTGAAAGTTTTTTTTAACCCTTTGACTGCTGTAGACCGCCTTGCCACACTGTCTGTGCTTCAGACGTGTATACACGCGCGGCCTTGCTGCCCTGTCTGTGCTCCAGACGCCTATACATGCGCGACCTTGCTGCCCTGTCTGTGCTCCAGACGTGTGTGTATACACGCGCCGCCTCTTAGAGACCTCGTCATGTAGCCATATTTCCACCCAGGGTGGTTAGTTTTTTTCCTTATTTGACACTTGAGCATTGGCAGCTGCGATCTAATTTGTGTTCCTCTTTTCCTTTTAGTTTTCGCTGAGAAAATGGCACGCCGTCGTGTTTGTACAATGGAAGAAATCATGGAGATTCTTATTAGAAGTGACAATGAATATGATGTCATTGATATGGATCACAGTGATGACCTTTCGATAGGATCTCGAAGTAATAGTACTAAGCCGTGTACATCAGCTAGTGAAAAATGACCATTTGTCTCCACAAGTGAAAATTCTTCAGAGAGACGAAAAATGCCAGTTGCAGATTTTCATCTGTCTCTGGTAAGGGGCATCCATACAATACGTGAGGTATTTTTCCAGATTTCTGGAATCTCCCCCCCCCCTCTTGTGAGACCTGGTTTGCGTGAGACCACCCCCCCCCCCTCCCTCCCCTAGAAATTGCCCTCACAACTTTTTGAGACCTTTATTTTTTTAGGTCTCAACCTTCCAAAGCTACACTTTTCGAGGAAATACCCCCCTTAAAATCTACTTTTGCGTCATTTGAAGACCTTATTTTTGGCTCTACAGTCCAATAAGATCTCCCTCCTCCCTTGGTAAGATTTCGCCGGAACCCTCCCCCCGCTATTTCACTTCACGTAATTTATGGACGCCCCTTGTTGAAGCATATACCAAGAACGAACCTAGCAATTGAAGATGCTCTGATAAAGAATATCGTCAAGGATTTACTGGGAGACATTTTCCAAATGTCATTCATATTGAAAATTCAAAAAAGAGCACACCAATGCGTATATGCGCTGTATGTTCGAAACAGAAAGTACGTTGAGAAACCAATGCAGAACACGTAATGTACCACTGTGTGTTATACCATTTTTCAAGGCTTATCACACAAAAAGAATAATTAACCATGTGTAACTGCAGAGTAATAATTATATTATATTTATACACGACTAAAACTAAACAAAATATAAAAACATATTTTTAACTTGCCAGTGGCGGTCCACAGCCGGGTCAAAAAGGTTGGAAAATATATGCAGATTTTGTGAAAGGTTTTCTTTCCAGATAAATTACTATGCTCACAAACAAAAAGCATTTCAGTTGCTGTAATATCTATTTAATATATGAAGTACCGAATGTTTGCTTACGCAGACATTCACTTTTAGAGGAGTTTTAAACTGAAAAACTTTAGATGTTATATTAACAGCATTTATTTTGTATCTGGGGTTTCAAATCGCCGAGCGACAGCAGAAGAACGTCACACACAACGCTCCAGACGTATTCAGTACACAGCGGTCCGGTCGAATGCGGCATTCCAGCGCAGGTAAACAGCTTAGGCATAAACAAAGGAGCACTCAGCGAGAGCTCGGCTGGGCGAACTGTAGCAGTTAAAGGGTTAATTAGATACTGGTTAATGAGTGAATGATGACCAATACCTTATTTTATTCTACTTTCTGTGCACAAATAAATCAAAATCTTTATCACTTCCGGCAGAAATAGTGAGAGACAACATTAATAGGGATAGTGAAACATGGAATGATTTACATAAATAATACTTAAATAATATGGTGGAATGGATTCAGCATAAGATAGTTAAGTTAGCTGACCTGTAAGAAGTATAGCTATTCAATGATTATCGCTGACTTTATCTAATTGAGTGTGTAATGGCTCATATTGAAAAATTTCGACTTGAGTCTGTGGAGAAATGATTGTTTAGTAAGATACATAAAGGAATTTATTTTGTAAAAGTTTTAATAATAAGTATAAATTAAACTTTTAATGGTGGAAGAAATGTGAGAAGATTTATTTAATGTTGAATGCATTTGTTTTTCAATACAACAGTTTGTTTTAAACAGCAGCAGGGTTGCTATTTTGTTTTTGATCCAGAATGCTCAACAGGCTATATTACACCAAAAATGCATTACGTCACAATAATTACACTACTTCTTACGAGCTACAAATTATTTCAGAGAGTGATAACAATATGTTGATCCACAAGCAACATATAATTATTTTCCTTTTTTTTTTTTTTTTTTTAAAACAATTACTGATTATAGAACAAATTTTTCTTGCGAAAAGATAACTTTTCTATTATACAAATAAAAATAACTTTTAATGAACCTAATAAATTTATCTGAAAGTCAGACAATTAAGTAATAAAAGGGGGTGAGGGTAAAAGTTAATAATGCACAGCTTAACATCTGACTTTTAATGTGCGAACGAAGACTTTCCCGGCGTGTCGATGCAATGAACTCTTCACAGGTTTGCTGCCGGATAGCGTTCACAAACGCAAGAGTTCATTGCATCTGACTTTTAATCTACTGATATGTAGAATATAATCATAATTTTCATCAGCCGTAAGTAAACTATGCTCCGTTGTAAACTTAAAGTATGTAATAATCAAACTTAGGTCAGGCGTAACTTTTTTTCTTTTTTTTTTCAAAAAAAAAATCAGTATATCTCTGCATGCAAAATGGTAGTTGTCTACTAATAAAATAAAATAATCATACCCATCAGCAACAGGTCCCAATTCTGTGTCCTCATATTTAGTATGTTCTGATACAGGCTGCAAAAGAAAAGCATCCCTTACTCATTAGAAAGAAGAAAATTCAAATAAATTAATTAGAAAACAGTAGAGTTAAATAACCTAGGAGATAAAAGAGAAACTATTAAATATACAAAGAAAATTAAAACAAAAAAATAATTAAAACAAGGGACAAAGTAATTTTTTTTTTTTTTTTTTTTTTTTTTTTTTTTTTTTTTTTTTTTACAATAAGTTAAAGGATCATGTGTAGAAAAAGAACTTAATATCACAAAAAGTATTCAAAATTAATTTTTTCCTGTCAGCTGGTGTTTATAGTGTTACTAGAAAGATAAGGTATTAATGACAGCTGTGCTTATTTGATGAGTTAAATTCCATATTTTATTTTATTTGGATAAACTTACATCATAAAGCTCTAACACTGCATTAATGTAAGATATTATGTGAGGAGATAGTATAAAATTGAAGCAAAATCACTAAAGCTCAAACTCTGAAAGAAATTACGGTCATTATGAAAAGAATATTATCAATACTAAAAAATTTGTGACCACAGCAGCCAGAGTAATCAGCATTACTTCATTAATCAAATAATGACAAAGAAATATGGATGAGATCCACAGTACATCACATACAAATTAAACAGCATTCCATTGAGCAATAACAATACTGGGAGAACGTATCAGTTAATAATGAATATAGTGTATAAAATATCACAATTTAAAGGTTTCCAAACCTACTAATTATATCAACAAACTAACACATTACACCAAAATGTACAGTTTCAACAAATGAATTCACTCTACAAACTTTATGCGATGAAATACAACATATTCAAAGGAATGGTGAGCATCAAATGATTGAAGTTTTACCAGTTTACCATGTGCTCATTCATGACCACACAAAGGCAACAAAGAAAGTTAAAACAAATTCTTCAATGCAAACACCAGCTGTGTGCCAGGAATATCAATGCTAATTCAGACTATTAGGAAATAATTTACTGTACACTTCTATTCGAGTTACAAACATACCTCTTCCTTAATACGTATAGAATTTACTGACTTCTTATCACTTCCTCTTGGCCTCTTCTGAGATTGATTACCACTCATGCTATAAGCAAACACACAACAGTCAGCACAGACAAGTAACATCTAATGCTTTGTTATAAAGATACAAGTTTGAAATGTTCAACTTTCAGATATTGTCGTCAATTTAAATACTCATATCAAATATTAATCACTCCACTAACTGCTACTATATTTAACAAATATCATAAGGATCTGTAAATGAACGATAAACTGTAGCATATCAAAATCCAAAATACACCAAATTTTCAGATATATTTGTTTAAACCTTTTCTCACCAAACTAAAAACAAGCTTAAATAATGATTAATCTTAATTTATCTACGATTTACTTATATTGCAGTGTCACAGTGGACACATCCTTACAAACCGTTTCTCCTCTTTCTAACACTTTACGAACAGTTTTACACTTGCACCATATAAGCATTATAGTTTCTATAATAAAATTTTGATCACTATATTTGATAATTGATTACCATTTCTAAATCACAAACAAAAGAACAATGATTACTCTTAGTTCCTAAAATCCTGCCAGCTTCAAATTTTACTTTTCTTCTCTACTTCCAAAAAATCGACTAAGACCATACCGAGTCCCTTGACCAACATATGCCTTGTACACTTTCAGTACTGTTTACAGGGTTCTTATCTTTTAAAATAACTGCATTATTCAATGATCTGCACCAACATTTCTCGCTTTCTATCGTTGCACCCCCTCCAACTCTAATAATTGATACCTAGAAGTTGGGTCCCATAATATGCCACTATATTCAAGTAGTGATCTGACCAATGATTTCACCCAATTGATTCACTTCTTTGGTTTGCCTGCTCGGCAGTAAATGAAAATTGATTAAAACTCATCCCCACTTGCCAAATGTGCCCAGCCCATTACAGATAACTGTCAAATACTATGCCAGTATATTTTTTTTAATTTCATTTTTTTATCTGCTTAACATCTCTCTAACAGTGAGGTCTTTAGAGACGGGAAAGGATGGGGGGGGGGGGCAAGGAACAGGAAGGAATTCGGCCATGGCCTTTTGAAGGAAGCATCCCGGCATTTGCCTGGAGTGATTTGGGAAACCATGGAAAACCCAAATCTGGATGCCCGGACGGGGATTCGAACCACCGTCCTCCCGAATGCGAGGCCAGAACGCTAGCCGTTACACCACCATGCTCGGTGCCAGTATATTTGCACTTAAGGTTTTCGACAAGCAATTTGTACTTCACCATATAATTATAAAGAATTTCTAGTTTTTTTTAAAAAAAATTGTGTACCCAATTTAATTTGATTTGAATTGAAAGCAACGGAGCAAACATTTGGGTGGTTATTTCACTACAACCTCACTCACTTTTCCTGTACCTCCCTACTTTTGTACTCTAAAACTTTCAATTTTTTATTCTTTCAGTATCTGTGATAAATTATTCATCAACTTTCGTTGCCAATTTTTACCAAGCCTGATCCACTTACCTACTAAAGAAAATCTTCTCACAACCATAAGTCGGAAAACAAGAGTAAGTTTGTAGTTACAGTTACTTTTTCCTTAAATGCATCTCTAGTAATTCTTCTACCAATATCTTTCCAGACGTCATCTCCAATTAATGACTAGTAAATTGGCATGACTATCTCCACCCTACTCCCATCTTCAATAAATCTCATTCCAGCTCCTTTATCATATTACTTACTCATTGTGTTCTGCAGTAATTTCCGGAGATAAATCTGGCAGCCCTTGTCTCCAGCTCCTGTATTTGATACCAAAATTTGGGTCCCATACTACAATATGATATTTAGGGAAAGGTCTGACCAATGTTTTGTAAACCAATTTTCTTACTTCTCTGATTCATCCCATCATTACTCTCTCCAATAAATGTATTTTTTAAATGCTACTTCCTGTCAAATATATTCTGCCCAGTTGAGTTTGTCATCAAATGTTATGACAAGGTTTTTGCATTTAAAGCCCTCAACAAATTATTTATTCTCCTTTAAGTAATTATAATCAACCTTTAGTTTTTAATATGTGTAACTAATAAGCAGACTCTTCAATGGTTTTACCTTTACCCGATGATGACAAACCCAGTTAGATATTCTCTCCAATCATCCTGCAGCTCTTCACAGTATTTTACCTTTAGATTCTATTGTATGGCATTATTTCATCTGTAAACAACCTAATCGGATATTTATTGAGAAATATTATCATTTTATACAATGACAAGTAGCAGTGTCACCAATACACTATACAGTAGCACTTCTAATTTCACTTCAACTTCTTCTGATACTGAATTTCCCATCACATTAGCTGTTTACCAATAAAATCAAATAATCTTACCCATCAGTAACAGGGTCTAATACGGTGTCTGCAAATTCTTCATCTTCTGATAGTGGCTGCAAAAGTAATACCAATCTATGTTCAATGAGTAATACATAACTATAAAGGAAATTCAATGAAAGTAATTACAAAATAGTAGAGCCAAATAACCTTGGAGGTACTGAATGAAACATTTAATAAAAATTAAAATAAAATTTAAGTGGAAAACCCATCAGAACTAGGGGCAAATATTTTTCTACGCATGTTTAGAGATTATATATAGAAAAAGAATTTACTATCTCAAAAAAGTGTTGCAAATTATTTTTTTGCTGCGAGCTGCCCAGTGACATATGTTTTTACTATTACCACAGAGATGGGGCATAAATCACTTAGACAACATATTCAACGGGTTAATTTCTATATTGTATTTTAATTAGATGTACTTATGTCATAAAGTGTAAACAAAGCATGAATGTATGATATTATGCAAGTAAATTTCATAAGCTGAAAGCGAATTCACAGGAGCTATAATACTGAAACAAATAACTATCATTATGAAATGGAAAAATGCAATAAAATTTGTGAATTGAATAGGTGAAGGAATCAGCAGCACTTTATTGGTCATATAATCCCAAACAAATAGGGACTTGAAGGCAAGATACAGTACATAAAAATTAAATAGCTTTCTAAATGAATACACTGTTTATTTATGAATGTTTCTCGGGAAACAAAGCAAGTAATTGTATTATTCATACACAATATTTTGGCGACACAAACCTCCGTCGCCATCTACAAGTCTTATGACTACATCTGAAGGTGACGATGGAGATTTACGTTGCCGAAATATTGTGTAAAAACAATAATATTACTTGGACTGATTCCTGAGAAACATTTATAAATAAATAGCTTTCCATTGACCAACATAAATGCCTGTAACATCTATCAAATAATACTGAATATATTGTGTATAATGTCAATAAGAGCACCCTTTCTCTGAACCATAAACTGATTGATTGTAGTGACAAACTAATTATCCACACCAACTTTCAACAAACGAATATACTCGCAAATATTTCACAGTAAAATATGACATATTAATGAACAGCAAACATCAAATGTTGGAAGTTGTACATGTTAATGAGTAGAATATGCTCATTCATGACTATGAAAAGCCAGCCACATAAGTTAAAACAAACTTTTTGAAGCAATCATAAGTCATATGCAAGGAAGGTCAACAATGATATGGTCTATTAAGCAATATTTTACTATACACCTTGATAAAGGTTACAAACATACCTCTTCTTTAATACGTTTAGCTTTTACTGACTTCATATCACTTCCTCTTGACCTCTTCAGAGATTGATTAACAGTCTTAACAGTCCTACTGTAAGCAAACACACAACCGTCAGCACAAACAAGTAATAATAAGCCGTTTTAGGTCAAAGATACAACAATTTCGAATGGATATGTTCCAATGTCATTTGTTGTCCTTTTAAATACTTATATTAAATATTTATCATTGTTCCAATACACCACTGAGTGCTATATCATTATGCACATATCATAAAAATTTCTCTCAATGAGTGATAATTTGTAGCTTATCAAATTAAAAAATAAACAAAGTTCTAGTATACATTTATTTAAATCTTTTCACATTAATACAACAACAATCTAAAATAATAATTAATATTAATTTAATGGTGACTTAATTATATTGCAAAGTCTCAGTAGAAACTTCCTGAAAAACCTGTACTGCTGTTTTAAGGTTACTTTCTTCAACTTTTTGAGAGAAATTTTCCAATTCTCTAGCTTTTATAAATTTTAAAACTTTGGATGTCTATGATAAACTGTGGTAGCTATCATTCATAATTTATTGCCATCTCTGGATAATTTATTTACAAAAGAAAAATTTTCTACTTCCTAATGACTAAAATCAAATGCCAGCTTCAGATTTTCCTTTTTTTAAATGCACTTCATTTTTCCATTAAAATCCTGCCAAGTGCCTTGTATACTATTAGCGCACTTTACACTGTCTTCCATCAGACCTTGAGAAACATGGCATTAAAATAAGAAGTCAAGACATAACAGGCATTAATGTTTAATCCTTTAAGAGAAGAAGAAGACATACAGTATATCCCAGTCTGGATCAGGTCAGATTAATGTAATATTCACATTCAAGACCTCTTCCAGTGGGATAGAACCATTATTGGCAGTGCTAAGATATTACCATGGAAGTTTACTCCTTAATACCTAACAGACAACTAACCAGGTTTACCATCTGGGAAATTCTTGTTGTTCAGCTATAAAGGAAAACCTTTAGTATAATCAGCGATAGAAAGCCATCCCATTAAGACTATCGTGAGGATCTCTATATGCTGAATCGTGCAGTCCAGTAATTGGCAAAGATTTTATTTGCACTACCCCATTAACTGTTTTAGTACTTTGTGTGGGAGGGAATATTCTGCAAAAAATAATTATTGTTTTCAAGTGATATGACCAGCTCACCAAAATTCAAATTATTACCCAACCATAAATCAAATTACCCACTCCAACCAAAATTAACAACACATCACGGCTGTCTGTAGCAAAAATTTGCTGTGTTACATACATATGTTTCTTTATCATACCACATGGTTGAAGGATCAACCATAATATTCTGAATTTAAGCACGTCTTTTTTTGTTACTGTACCACCCTTTCTTTCACAGCAGCCAGTACTATGGTTTACAATGAAGAGCCAAAGAAATTGGTATAGGCATACGTATGCAAACACAGAGATATGTAAACACTCAGAGTACGGCAATGTGGTTGACAATGCCTATATAAGGTAATAGTTGTCTGGTGCAGGTGTTAGATCGGTTACTGCTGCTACAATGGCAGGCTATCACGATTTCAGTGAGTTTGAACGTGGTGTTATAGTCGGCGTACGAGAGATGGGACACAGCATCTCCGAGATAGCGATGAGGTGGGGATTTCCACTCCGACCATTTCACAAGTGCACCGAGAATATCAGGAATCCAGTAACACTTCAAATGTCTGACATCACTGTGGCAGGAAAAAGATCCTGAAAGAACAGGACCAATGAGGACTGAACAGAATCGTTAAATTGCTTCGGATATCAATGCTGGGCCATCAACAAGTGTCAGCGTGCAAACCATTCAATGAAACATCATCGATATGGGCTTTCAGAGCCGAAAGCCCATTTGTGCATCCCCATTGAGGGCACAACACAAAGCTTTACGCCTCGCCTGATCCCGTCAACACCGACATTGGACTGTTGATGATAGTAAACATGTTTTCTGGTCTGTCGAGTCTCATTTCCAATGGACAATGTACTGATAAGGAGACAACCTCATGAATTCATTGACCCTGCATGTCAGCAGGGGACTGTTCAAGTTAGTAGAGGCATTGTAATGGTGTTGGAGTGACATGGGACCCCTGAGATGTCTAGATACGACTTTGACAAGTGACACATATATACGCAACCTGGCCAATCACCGGCAACCATTCATGTCCATTGTGCATTCCGATGCACTTCGACAATTCCAGCAGGACAATGCGGCACCCCAAACATCCAGAATTGCTACAGAGTAGCTCCAGGAACACTCTTCTGAGTTAAAACACCTCCACTGGCGACCAAACTCCCCAGACATGAACATTATTGAGCATATCTGGGATGCCTTGCAACGTGCCGTTCAGAAGAGATCTCCACCCCCTCGTACTCTTACAGCCCTGCAGGATGCATGGTGTCAATTCCCTCCAGCACTACTTCAGACATTAGTCGAGTCTATGCCACGTTTTGTTGTGGCACTTCTGTGTACTTGCAGGGGTCCTACACGATATTACGCAGGTGTACCAGTTTCTTTGGCTCTTCAATGTATTTTCTTATATCTGTAATTAATAACATGTAGTGCTAGGAAGCATGGAACAATTCCAGAGATGGATACTTTGTGGGATTTATGATCTGTTTACAACATAAAGTCGCAAATATGAACATCATCTGATGCATAAAATTTGGTTTCCATAATACACCACTGTATTCAAGCAGTGATCTCATCAAGGTTTTTTACCCAGTTCATTTGCTCTTTGGCTTATCTCTGTATCACTCACTCCAGTGAATGAAGGTTTAGGAAACCTCGTCCTATCGCTTGCCCAATGTGTCCAGTCAAATTCTGATTGCTGTCAAATATTATGGCAGTACCTTTGCACATAATGTTTCAACAAGCAATTTGCTCTGCACCATACAAACCAGAAGAACTACTAGTTTTTTAAACTTATATGTCTAATTTAACTACAATTTAAATGTAAATATTTGAGTAGCAATTTTACTATACTTTCCTGTATCTGCCTACTTTTTCCCTCTACAAATTTAATTTTAAAATTATTTCAGCAAATTTGATAAATTATTCATCATCTTCCTTTATAAAATTTTACAAGCACTAATCCCCTTACCTATTAAAGAAAATATTCCCACAACCTTATGCTTGAAAAAAAAAAAAAAAAAAAGCCAGTTTGTAGTCACAGTCACTTTTTTCCTTCCACGCGTCTCTCCTAATTAGTCTTTCCATGCCTCATTGAACACTAACATGGCTATCTCCACTCTCTTCCCATCTTCCAATGAATCCCATTCCAGCTCTTTTATCATATCAGCTACTGAGCATGTTCTGCAGTAATTTCTAGAGTCAAATCTAACAGCCCCTTCTCTACACCCCCACCAACTCCTGTATTTGATACAAAAAATGTGGGTTCCATACTACATGATATTCAAGCAATGGTCTGACCAATATTTTATAACCCAATTTCCTTACTTCTCTGGTTCATCCCGTCATTACTCTCCCCCATAAGCAAAATTTTTTTAAACCTTTTCCTACTTCCTGTCAAATGTATTCTGCCAAGCTGAGTTTGTCATTAAATGTTATGACAACAAGGAATGGGAAGGAATTCGGTCGTGCCCTTTTTGAAGGAAGCATTTGCCTGGACTGATTTGTGAAAACCATGGAAAACCCAAATCTGGATCACCAGTTGGGAATTCAACCGGCGTCCTCCTGAATGCAAGGCCAGAGCATTAACAGCCACACCCCATCACTAAAAAATGGTGTTTGGCACCACTGATAGAACAGATAGTGAATTTTAATCATCTAGACTGTGAAATCAGTTATGGCACAGATAATGATGTAGTGAAAAAGACCAACAAACTTCAATCAGTATTTGGAACAATAAACACAGGACTTCAGAACAAAACAAGAAATGTTTAAACAATAAAAATCTTTAAAATGATGGACGACCTGACTTTGCTGTATTGATACGATTCTTGGATAATTAAAGCAAGAGATAAGAGTAAAATTAAGGCAGCAGAAATGAGATTTCTTAACCCTTTGACTGCTGTAGACGCGTTAACGCGCGTGGCTACTACTGCGCCCAGGTGCTCCAGACGTGTATACACGCGCCGCCTTGCCGCTCTGTCTCTGCTCCAGACGTGTATACACGCGCCGCCTCGCCGCCCTGTCTGTGCTCCAGACGTGTATACACGCGCCACCTTGCCGCTCTGTCTGTGCTCCAGACGTGTATACACGCGCCACCTCGCCGCCCTGTCTGTGCTCCAGACGTGTTAACACGCTAGCCTCTTAGCGGCATGGCTATGAAGCCATATTTCCACCCAGGGTGGTTAGTTGTTTTCCTCATTCGGCCCTTGAGCATTGGCAGCTGCAATCTAATTTGTGTTGCTCTTTTCTTTTAGTTTTCGCTGAGAAAATGGCATACAGTCATTATTTTTTTTAACTGCTTAACGTCTCTTAACAGAGAGGTTTTTAGAGATGTTAAAGAATGGGGGGCAAGGAATGGTAAGGAATTCGGCTATGGCCTTTTGAAGGAAGCATCCCGGCATTCACCTGGAGTGATTTGGGGAAACCATGGAAAACCCAAATCTGGATGCCTAGACGGGGATTTGAACCATCGTCCTCCCGAATACGCCGTCGTGTTTGTACCGCGGAAGAAATCATGGAGATTATTACTAGAAGCGACAGTGAATATAATCACTTTAATATGGATGACAGTGATAACCCTTCGACAGGATCTCGATGTAATTTTCCTAAGCTGTGTACATCAGCTAGTGGAAAATGACCATTTTTCAGAGTTTGAAGCTACAGATTGTTCGAGCGAAATGTGTGGAAAAAGAGAATGCTTTAGTGACGTGTTTGACAGCATGTGCTTGTCGATTAAGCTGCAGGACACAAGTGTGGATTACGTTAACATTCCAGCAGTTTGTCATTTTTCCTGATATTTCTAACGGAATATCATATGATATCTAATGCTGATGAGACCAACAGATACGCGAGAATCAATTCACACTATATTTTCACTATGAAGTGGTTTAAAAACTTTAGATGTTATATTAACTGTATTTATTCTGTATCTGCGGTTTCAAATCGCAGAGCGACAGCAGAAGAACTCCACACACAACGCTCCAGATGTATTCAGCACACAGCGGTCCGGTCTAATGCGGCATTCCAGCGCAGGTAAACAGCTTAGGCGTAAACAAAGCCGCACTCAGCGAGGGCTCGGCCGGCCGAACCGTAGCAGTTAAAGGGTTAAGATGGTAAAAGGCTGTACTAAACAAGACAATATAGGAAATGAAAAAATTGGCAGAAATGGAGACTGGACAAAAATGGACAGTGAAAACATTTCCACTTCTGGCAAAACAGTACATATCAGTGGGACACAGGTACGTTGGTGGACCTAGGAAGACGTATAGGCCTATACTACGAAGACATGGTAAGAAAATAAACATTTGAAGATGGAACAGGCATTAATGCTTAATCCTTGATGTGAAGAAAAAAACCAGAACATCACAGTCAGTACCAGGTGACATTGAAGACCACTTCCTATGAACTATGGCAACACTTAGTTAATCATATGGGAGTGTCCTCCTTAGTACTTGATGGATAAAAAATAAGTTTACCAGCCAAGAAATTCCAGTTGTTACACTAGAAAGGAAAACCTTTAATATCGTCGGTGATGGAATGGCTACAGGGCCATCAAGACCACAATGGGAAGCTCTACATCAGGGGTGGCCTACCCACGGCATGAACATTTTGGCAGCCCGCAAGATTCATCACACTTTTACAAAATATATTTATTTTATAATGGCCAAAGTAGTGAAAACCAATGTATTGTAACAATACATTATTTGTGCATCCATATATTTAAAAAATAACTTTGATTTTAAAATAATTATCTTGCGAATATATGACACATATTGCCTATTTTAAGTACGTATTTACAATTACAAGTTCGCAGAATAATTAAATTATGTGGAGATATATAATTTTATATGCGGCCGACGGTGTTGTGATGCATTTCCAGTGTCCCGCAAGATCATTTGGGTTGGCCACCCCTGCGCTACATGCTTAGCTGTTCTTACTGCAGTAATTTTTATTTACTCTCACCAATTATCATGTTTTAGATTTTTAATAAATGCAGCATGTATCTGCATGCAAACTGGTAGCTGTTTACTAATAAAATGAATTAATCATACCCGTGAGCAACAGGTCCCAACACTGCATCCTCATATTCAGAATCTTCCGACAGTGGCTGCAAAAATAAAAGGAATGTGTGATCAATCACTTACAATTAAAATCCATGAAAGTAATTCCAAAGCTAAGAAATCGTGCAGATACAAAGAGAAACTATTCATAAATATGGATAGAAAATTTAAGTGAATAAATAATAAGAACAATGGACAAAGCAAAAATTGTTAATTATTATTATTAAATACAAGTTTACATAACATATGTAGAAAGAGCATTTAATATCACAAAACGGTGCTGTAAAATAATTTTTTGCCTTAAGCTGAACAGTGAAAGCCATTAGGGTTTATTATTACTAGAGAGATGGGGCATAAATGTCCTTATTTGAAAGATTAATATCCAAATCGTATTTTATTCAGACGTCATTACACCGTAAAGCTCCAAAAATGCATGAAAATACGTGAGCAAATACCATTAACTTAGAGAGAAATCACGAAAGCTCAAACTGTGAAACAAATTATTGTGATTTCAAAATGGGAATTTATCAATAATTCAACAAAATTCGCGACCAGAACAGCCTCAATAATCATCACTATTGTTTTTAATATATATAAATGATCTACCCTGTGTTTCATCTAAAAACTCAAAATTTGTCCAATTTGCAGATGACACAAACATAGGAATCAAAAACACTCCAGATTTATCTACAGAATATATTTCAAATTATGTCTTTGAACTTATTAATAAATGGTTTACAGCTAATGGCTTGTATTCAAACTTTCATAAAACTCAGTATATGCAATTCAGTACATCACACAGATTAACACCTGATATAGACATAAAATTTGCAGGCCAGTTCATTCAAGAGGTAGAGAGTGTGAAATTTCTAGGTTTGTGTATTGAACATTACAGTGATAAACTAATTCTTCATATCAAATTTCGAAGTTTCAATAAATATATTTATTCACAACTTTTACGCGAATGAACACTACTTATATTAAGGGTCGGCAAACATCAAATGATTTAAGTTGTACAGGTTAGTGAGTGGAATGTACTGCACAAGGCCAACCACATAAATCAAAACAAACTTTTCGAAGCAATCATCAGCCCTGTGCCAGGAATGTCAGTGCTGATATGGGCTATTAAACAATGATTTAATATACGTCTCCATAAAAATTACAAACGTACCTCTTCCTTAACACGTATATCTTTTTTTGACTGCATATCACTTCCTCTCAATGTCTTCAGAAGTTGAATACCACGACCATAGTAGGCAAACACTCAACGGTCAGAATGTGTAGATAAAATCATATTCTCTGGCTAAAATTAAGCTTCTGGTCCAAAGTGCTTTCATCAAAAAGAGATGTTACACTTTCAGATACTGCTGTCATTTGAGACACATAATCAATGTTAATCGTTGTTCCTACATTTCACTGATCGCTATATATACCATAAGTACATATACCGTTCGTAACTGTAAATGATAAATTTTAGCGTATCCGACTCCAAAATAAAAAAAAATTCAGGATAATTTTATGTAAATCTTTTATCACATTAATAAACCTGATTGGCGGCGGTTACAACCATGGAGGAAGGAATATATGGAGACGATACAAGGGACCTTCGCCACGCACTGAAGTGAAACCGGGTGGAGAGAAGTGGGGAGGGGAGGTCGCCATATTACTTGGCCATAGAAACGCGGGGAATAGGCACAAAAACCTAAAAGAATTCATAAGACAACCGTGGCACCGCAATTTGACGATGGATTATTATGTAACTCGACAAGACAGATAAAAAATGAAGAATAAAAGTTCTTGATATCGTGCTTAGTTCTCGAGATATACTGTCTCAAATGTGAGGATTTTCAGGTTGAAATTCAGAATAAACATTTCCCCAATGTCAAATTTGATGATAGATTCTTGTGTAACAGGACGAGACAAATCGAAAGTGAAGAACAATTTTTTTTCGATATCTCGCTTAGTTCTCAAGATATGCTGTCTCCAGATTGGGGTGGTTAGTTTAGTTTAAGTGAATGTTTAGAACTTTTTTTTAAAAAAAATTGAACCTTTCAAAAGATCTCATAGCTTCTGGGGTTACTCAGAAGGTATTGTACTGTTAATGGCCTATGTAACTTTGCTAACAACATTTTTACATTTATCTTCTTACCATACATCAAAAAATGGGAGTAGTTTACATCGCGATACACGTTGTTTCTTTAACATGGTGGTTATGATATTACTAAAAACTAATAGTAAATAAATTGATTGTACACTTCTGATACAGGCTGCATTTCAACCAACCAACATTTTCCATTAATATTGCCGCTACAAAATCAAACTAAGTGGACAGATCTAAACACATGAAATGCATCGTGAACTACATTTCGGGTTAACAGCAACGTTTGCTTCATCAAGTTTAGTAGTTCACACAGCACAATTTTCATAATTAATTTCATCGTACACTTTGAGTGTAAACTGAAACTGGACTAAAGTATACACATTCACTGTATCCCGATGTAAACTTGTCCCTCCCCTTAAATTAGTCTTTCAACACTTGTTTACAAAAAGGCTAGCTTTTAGGAGCAAAGTAGTAACATATACTGATTGTCTTTACTACACCACCAAACATTTGAGAACGATATCATCATATTGAGAGAAATGAATAAACTTATAGCGATAGGCTCTAATCTTGCAGTTTTCTATCAAAAATTACAAGAATAATAATTTCAATATGATTTAGTTACGAAACGTTATTCCAGGTTGTTTCCTATCTTATTTGTTTGTGCAACTATATGCAACACAACTTGGCATTATAAAAAAACTTTTAAATCTTAGAAACTGAAATATTCACACCAGCATACATAGTGCAAACAGCCCAATGTTTTGGGGTTCCTATGGCCGCCAGTAGCCGCCGCGCATGCGCAGTAGGAGACGAGTTTTTTTTTGTGAGGTTTCGCCGATTTGGCGTTATTTCGTCTCCATATATTCCTTCCTCCATGATTCATACTGGTCAGCGTCGACTACTATAGTTCACTGGTGTACAGAGACCGACGATATGGTTTTAGGGTAAGATATTCATGTTAATCTCAGATGGTGGGCTATATGCAAGATATTTCAGATAAATTGGACAAGGGAGGCAAAGCTGATAGTGTGGCACTAGATCTTTCCATGCCCTTTGACAGAGTGAGTCATAACAGTTTCTGGATTGGATGAAAAAGTTACTTGCCGGTAACACAAATCAGATCACAAATTGTAAGAGCAGGAAAAACATAATCAAAAGAGGTGGAAGTAAATTTTGGGTGTCACAAAGTATTTTATATGGATCGTTGCTATACATTATTCTAATGAATGATTGTGCTTAAGTTTGCAGATTATATAATGGAACTATATAACGTAATCACAACAGAAGCAGACTGTGAGCAGTTGCAGCGTGACCTGGATAGAATATCTAAATGGGTTGGTCAGCATGGAATGAAGATAAATGCCCAAGAACAATCTGCTTATTAGTTACACAGATAAGAAACTAAAGATTTTTTTAAATTATTGGGTGGGGTCAGAATTGCTTGTTGAAGAATTGAAGTGTTAAAATCTTGGCACAATTTAATTTAATTGCAATGGAGCACAGGCTCCGGTGGCAATTTCCCAGCACACCCATCTTCCCCCTATCCTGCACCTACCTACATTTGCCCTCTACAAATTTTATATTTAAATTCTTTCAAAGTTTTCGGTAAATTATTCATCATTTCTCTTGGTAACTCATTCCAATCCCTGGCATCCTTACCTAAAAAAGAGAATCTTCCCACACCCTTGTGCCTGAAATCGAGTGCCAGGTTGTGGTCATGGTCATCTTTTCCCTTCCATGCACTACTTTTCATACCTATTGCAATATCTTTCCATGCCTCATCGCCAGTATATGCCCTGTACACTCCCATGACCCTCCTCATCCTCCTCCTGTCTTGCAATGAATCCCATTCCAGCTCCTTTATCATATCCGTCACTGATTGCATTCTGCGATAATTTCCAGAAACCAATCTAGCAGCCTTTTTTTGCACCCTCTCCAACTCCTGTATTTGATACGTAAAATGAGGGTCCCATACTACACTACCATATTCGAGCAATGGTCTGACCAAAGTTTTATAACCCAATTCCTTGACTTCTCTCGTACATCCCCTCATCACTCTCTCCAACAAGTGTAGAACTTTGAAACCTTTTCCTACCACCTGTCCTATGTGTCCTACCCAGTTAAGTTTGTTATCAAAAGTAATTCCAAGATATTTACATTTCAAGTCTTCAGCAAGCAATTCTTTCCCCACCTTATATTCATAATTAACCTTTTGTTTTTTATTTGTGTATCTAATAAGCTGACTCTTCTTTGCATTTATCTTCATTCCATGTTTACCAACCCAATTAGATATCCTGCCCAGATCACGCTGCAACTGTTTACAATCCTCTATCGTTATGATTCTTTTATACAGCATTATGTCATCTGCAAACAATCTAATTTCAGATAGTAAGCAATCAACACAATTATTCATTAGAATAATGAATAGCAATGGTCTCAATACGCTACCCTGTGGCACTCCCATTTTTACTTCCACTTCTTTTGATACTACATTTCCTACCCAAACTTTCTGTTTTCTACCTTTTAAAAACAACGGCCCCGGTACACTCTACCAAGTCTTTTGAGGTTTGCTGGCAGGGGCTTCCTGAGCTGTGCTTGGGGGCCCCTTGAGCTGTGCTTGGGGCCACCTAAACTTGGGGGCCCCGGTGCACGTCACCACCTAGCGCTCCGCCACAAACAAATACTACCTTCTGTCAGAAAGGGCCACTTAATATGGGATTCAGATTGTTTAATAAACTACCACAAAGGATCAAGTCTATAAGATAAAATACTAAATTCACATCACGACTGAAGGAGTAACTTGCTCGACCACTGCTTCTAAAGTATTGATGAATATTTGCAAACCAAAAGTTAGTTTTAAGTCACAGTGATTTCATAAATATAAAGAGGGGAATGATATAAATCAGGTTTTAATTGTAATAAAGAATGTTTTGTCTTTATCAAATTTGCACACTTATGTTATCTTATAGTTCATCACAGAAAGGATAAAGTGTGAGAGAATGTGTGTTGTGTCTGTCTGCGTACAGACTATTTTTGACATATGTATGATTTGTACTATGTATGATGCGAAGGGACCAATAAATACAAATACCAAATACTTCTATCAGCCTGTCTCTTCTTTCAGTAAGCTTATTCCACAATCTCCAAAACTCGTTCATTTCTTACTTTGTCTGTCCACTTAATTTTCAGTAATCTTTGTAGCACCACATTTCAAATGCTTCAATTTTTCTTCTTTCTGGTATTCCAAAAGTCAATGTTTCGCTACCATAATGTGCTTTATTCGACACATAGAGTTTTAAAACGTTCTTTCTAAGTCGTAGATCAATTTTTAAAACTAAAAGATTTCTCTTTTTCATGAAGGCTCTTTTTGCTAGTGCTATTCTGCTTTTAACATCATTCCTGCTTCGGCCATCGGTTGTAATTTTACTTCCCAAGTAACAGAATTCACTTACTTCTCCTGTCGCATCAGTTCCTATTTTTATATTTGATCTACTGTTTAATGATAAGTTACAAATAAATTGTTATAGGAATGTCTTATCTGCTATATTATGCATCTTTGTTCAAAAACCGTTAATTATCAGCTGTGATTTGTGAACGATGTGTGTATGCTTATTTTATGCTACCAAGACAACAAGAAGTGATATGGATCCTATAAATACTGTTAATAAGAAAGCAGAGGTACTGTAGGTTTGTTTATTTGTGGTGGTGCACGACATATATATTGTTGATTACGGCCATTCAAAAAAGCGTCACTACTTTCATACGCCTAATAACTAGGTGAAAAGGTATGTTGTTATTTGTGTGGTTGATGTACAATCTTAATGATGTATGCCCTGTTTGGAGTCTTATTTTGATGTTGAAATTAGTTTTTAAGCGATTGGCTTGCTGATATAATGAACCAATGTTGAATCGGAATACAGAGTAATTTTTTCAGCTTTTACACAGCTCATTCTTTTAGGTGTTTTAGCTAGAATGCCTTGTGTTATAGGGTGTTGTTTCGTCTGTATTTACTCGGTATGTGCTATACCGTGAATTCTATCGTATTGTTTTGTATGTATTTATTTATTTGTGTTATTCGGTTACCAATACTTTGAAAATGTCTCAAGTTGTCAACGTTACATATTTGTGGTTGCCAAATAATTGTTTTCTTAAACATCTTACCCGTCTGTTTTCGTTGAAGTTAGTTGAATGTGAACTTCTGTTAATGTATCGCAACTTTGTTACGTATGTGTTGGTCGAGACACAGGTAATGACAAAGAGGAATTTGTGTAAAATAAAATTTATTTATCTATAGTTCCCTTTTATTGCCTGTAGCAAATGCTACATCATCTTTCTGACAAATTACTTATATGACATTAAAAATATTTGCTTCTCAGTAATGCATACTAAATACTAAAATACTGATTTATGTTTCGCTCTACATAAAAAATAAATGTTGGGTAAACTGTAGATCGCGATACCAACTCGTGATGTAAACACTTCCCGATTGAGAGTGTAATATGACGTCACCACGTTGCTGACTACAATGTAGCAGCATTTCTCTCGATTACGTATTTAAATCGTCGAACCTACTAGGAACTAAAAGTAATCTTCACCCACCATTTTGAGAATTTGCTGTTCACTTTGAAACTCGAGTCGTTGAGAGTATTGAAACATCTGTTGATTAACTAGAAACAGTAGGTAATTTCTGAAAATAGATGGTCTTGTTATTCCCAGCAATGATGCTGTTAGAAAATAATGCAATTTGGATATCACAATATAGAATTATATGGATGAATTTAATTCTAGTCTAGAAAATAATACCGAGAATGTCGAAAATTGATATTCAATATACGGAGAAAAGTTCGAATTTAATATTTTTTTTATCACATGTAATCACGTGTAAATTAATTATTGCAATATTAAGAATTAAATTTTGAAATTATTAATGCCATAAGGTATCACAATATAGAATTACACAGATAGACTATGTTCTAGATATCATATGGTAAATCTACAAAATTGTGATTGAAATATCCAATTAATATTTAGCTTCATACTGTTAATAAGATTTTTAGTTAACAAAAGTTGGATATTAAATTTCTCCCCACCTGAAAACCCGGTTTCCATGCAGTCCAGTGACTTTTGTTGCTTCACGGAGACTGAATTTGTCACACACGGAAACACAATGACGTCATTTGTACCAGGCAATACTTGTGTTTACAGTGAGGCAGTAAGTGGTTGTAGCTGTATCGCGATCTAGAGTTTACCCGAAATGTTGCTCTATTGCTTTATATTTTTCCCTCTAATGAAAGAAGACAACATAATAACTACATACCGAAACATGTTTGTCGAGATATATACAATTTAGACAAACTTGGAAGTCAAATTTGTGAATGTAATAAAAAATTTATACACCTGTATGTCTCTGTATTGTTAATTTTATAAATGTTTTATAGTAAAGCAAGTGAACAGTATTTTCTTTCTCTTCTTTCAGGGCATCATTTGAGACTGAACAGATTTTACTTCTGTGCTTAGACTTAAAGGATACAGTTGACAGATATGGATGTATGTGAACAGACAGTTACAAAAAAGATTATAGAACTTTCTAAAGTGTGCAGTGCCCATACAGATAATGAGTGCAATAACAGTATATTAGTTGTAAAACCATTGCAGTTCACTTGTGGTATATGTTTGGAGCTTCTTCCTAAACGGGATTTGTTAGTAAGACATGTATTCATTCATCATTCACACATAGAAATACCTTCTTATATTTGCCAAGAATGTGGATTGGTTTTCTTAGATGTGCCAACATTGTATTCCCATATGTGCAATCACAACTCAAAATTAAGCCTCAAAGGGCAATCATTATATGGACTTGCATGTGCAGTTTGTACACAGCCCTTTTTGTTTTGGTGTTGTCTAACAGAACACATATTCAGCCATGCATCAGGTGTTTCCTTTTCATCACATGTTTGTTCACATTGCTCTGAGGTTTTTGAAGACTTCTCAAAATTCCAGCTTCATAAGTGTACCAGCCAATCTTCACATATTCGTTCCACATCTTCAGCGACGAGGTAAGATAATTAATTCCTATTTTATGTTGAATCTTTGGTCATATATTTATGCACATTCAGATTTAATCAGGCACTAAATCCAAACATCCTTCTGTGGTTAAATCTGTTAATAGTGATTTAGTTTTGTGGGTAATATTTTCTTCTTTCTTTCGCTAGAATTTTGGCTATCATGCTGCAGCCTTCATCAGTGTTATGTTATTTATATGTAACTAAGAAAATAATTCATTAAATTTGATAAACACATACATTTTAGGTCAAGTTAAATATACAATTTTAAATATTCAGTGATAAATATTTAATAGAGACCTGCATTTTTTCATGTATTCATAATCTCCCATAGCCACATTGAAAAGTATATCTTTGTTGTGATCATTTGAAGTGTTATTGTTTGCTGCTTTCTATTAGCAGTTTTTAGGAACTCCACTCACCAACTTTTATTAAAGGTAGCAATTTTTAATTTGGGACTTATTTTCAAAGTGCTCAGTTTCATATCACAACGGAAATCTAGAAGAATATTTAAAAAAAAAATAGTTAAAAAAAGAAATACATGCCTTAACTACCTTTTTAGCCAATAATAAAGCAATATAGTCTATAATTTCATCGAGACTTCGGCAGGGCTACTTTCGAACAGTAGCAAAGCGATTGAATAATTGCAATAACTTATGAGGCAAACTATGTTTTCTCTAAACAATGTTTCATAAGGAAGTTTAAAAATACATTTTTACTACCAAACAAAGTTAGTTCAGGCATGTTTAATGGCATTTTTCCATTAGAGCTTTTTCCAATTTTTGATTTGATGAAATTAGTAGATCAATCAAGAATTATATTGCAAACAGCTCTAAATACGATTTAAACTAAATAGTTATTCATTCTGACAAGTCCCTAATGTGGTGGCATTAGATAGCTAATTCTTCTAACAATAGTAGAGCATAAATATAAAATACGGAAAATAATTCATTAAATTTGAGAGTACGAAACACATACATTGTAGGTCAAATTATTTCAAATATTCATTGATAAGTGCTTCATAGAGCATACCATTCAAAACACCACTAAAGCCACCAAAGTTTGTAAACAGATAGTCAGAGAAGTGGGGCAAAATATTTCTGCAGAATCCTTTGCTGTTCGTGTGCAGACAGAAACACAGCCGACAGTACCTGAAAATATGTGTAATGAGAGATCAAATAAAATGTATGTACTTTAAATTTGGTACCACTGATTTTAACAAAGAAAAAAAAGACATGTCCCAAAGTTTTCTCACTTTATGGGGTAACTTTGGTACATAAAAAGAAGAAAATTTCTGTGTGAAAAATAGTTATAATTTGGCTTTTAGTACTATTATTCGAAAGAGGAAGATCAGATCTAATCAAATAACTAACCTTGTTTTATTGAGGGTACACCCCCTGCCTATCTACGCCATGTTAATTTAAGAAAGTGTTTGACCCATTTGCGGAAAACTATTTGATGCAGGACCTTAATACTTTTACTGAATGTTACATGATGCTAGTAAAGTCAACTATACTAATATCTATTTGACACATTTTATAGTTTTTAAGAAATACTTATTTAAATTTATAAATGAAAATACTAAGTTTTTTCTGTAGAAAATGTTTCTTGTGAACATACTAATAGGGGAACATTAATGCTTGTAGTACCAGATGTGGCTTGCTTTGTTATACAGAGTCTCTGAAAATTTCATTCAATTATCTTCGATCGTTTCTGATATAATGAGGTATATGTACTGAAAATTTAAATTTGTTGGAAATTGACTTTTAAAGAAATCAACTACTCTCAAATGCACTCAAACAAAACTAACAGCATATTTCAAAGTGTGTTGTGTACAAATACAAGAGAATACTAACTGTTGCCCTCCAAGGATAGCTAACATACTCAGGAGTCAGAAAAAAAATCCCTCAAGTGCAATAGGGGGGTATAAAGTTCTATAATATATGCATTAATGTGTGTGTGGCACTGATACATACATGGTAGGAAAATGCTATTTAAATGCACGAATTTTTTTTTCAGTGAAATCCTTTTCAGGATATTTAAAGAATACCTTAATCTATCGAAAAATGATGAAAACCGACATTCGATTTTTTTCGACCTAAACCACGAGGTGGTCCCGGAACAGATTTCTTTGAATTCTCTAAAAAGTCTAAAAAAAAAGAGTGCTAAAGTAACCCCATTTTAAAGTAGTGTGTTAGTTCACTATCCCTCAGTACTATTCCTTCAAAATGTCAAATTCCTCCTTCACATATCTAGTCCACAATTACATTTCTCTTCATAGCACCTTTGTGTTTTTAAATTAAATTCCATGTTCTGTGTTGACCACATAGTGATCTATAGTTGATTTGACATTGTCCTTCATTTTATTGTGTTCGATATGTTCTCGTAGTCTATCCGCCACATAATGACCCTTCTGAATAATGTAAATACCTTATGATATGTTCTTTATTGTAAAAGGTAGATCCAGAAAAGTCTTGTGATTTTCTCCCTCTCTTTTGTAAAACTCTCTGAATCAGGTTTTGCTTTGTTCTCATGCTTAGCGACATTTGTGCTCCAGTTTGTCTCTAGATAACCATTCGAGCAGGCATGGAAATATGTTTTAGAGTGGGTTACAGGTGTAAAATGTCTGTTAAATCTACCCTGACATCTAGACATAGTAATTGACCATTATCTTCCAGTTCCATCTTGAACTGGATTTTGTGGCAGAATACTGTTCAGATAGGGATAGTACTCTTGCATAAGCTACAAACCATAATGCCATACTACAAAACTTGTACAAATGTACAGGGCACATGTTGGTGATGGTGCTGGGAGGAATATTGGTCAAAGAATTAGGAACATTGAATGGAAGGGAAAGGCGACCATGACCACAAGCTGGTGGTCGATTTCAAGCATAAGGGAGTGGGATTTTCTTTTGGTAAGGGTATCAGGGATTGGAACAAATTACCAAGTGTAGTGATGAATAATTTTCAAAAAACGCTTAAGGATTTAAAATTTGTAAATCGGAAAAGTAAATAGGGGAGGATTCAACATTCCAATTATAAAAGAAATTAATAATATATATATATATATAAAAGGGTAATTGGATGGCTGTGGGATTGCCACCAGAGTGTTAGCTCTAATACAATTAAAGTTAATGATATTATTAATAATAACTCGTCAATGGATGCATTAAATTTAATGACTCAAAGCTGCTATAAGAGAAGACAGATGAAAGAGGCAGAAAAATTACAAAGGATTGTAGAAATCTCACTGAGGACAGCAAACTAACACTCCATATTGCTTGGCGCAGTTTGATGCAAAAAATTTAAACATCAACACAATAACTCTAATGGAGCTCGCAATATTACAGCCAAAAGCTTAATATATGAAACACTGTCAGGGCTTTAACTGGAAAACTGAGGTTTTGTTACATTAATTGTACTAATCCCACAGATTGGTGTATGGAAACAAAATATTAGGTTATCAAACTATACTACACTCGTCATCTATATTTCATACAATCAGTGTTCCCTCACATATCCACTTATGCCATCTACTATCTCGCTTTCCCCATAATTGTAGTTCACATATAGTTTTTTAATTTGGATCAGCATAGTAAATGATATATGCTTTAATTAGTAAGGATGTCTGTCTCAAAAGGCTATCGTGTATGCCTTGTAACTGACTTGAGCATGCTGGCTTAAATATGAATATTAAAAAACCTGTTTTTGTACTGTTTCATTGATCAGCCTGGGCTATGTGGTGGCTCAGTTGGTTAAGACGTGTGATTGGGATCAGCTGGGATTTTTGTGACCTTAAAAGGTTATCTTAACCTCTGGCAAAGCTTTGCTTTGTCATGTAAAGTATGCTAGAACACTCTGGGGTTTGGATTTAAAACAGTGGGTCCACTTACCAGGTTAGGTTAGAGTAGCCATGATAGAGGCACATGTGCGGCCGAATTACCCTTTGTTGTTTCCCTGCGAACAATGCCAGACTTCTTTCTTTCATTGACCTGCCAGTCCAGCTGTAATATGTGCTTGTTTCATTAATATTTATAATACTAGCACTATAGTTATTTGTTTATTTTTTCCACTTGAAAACTTCTGCTTTGGCGTGTTGTTCAATACAACAGACGAATTTTATAACTAATGATACTTTGCTTAGACATTGTTGAATCAAAAACAAAAATAATCATTTTCATCCTGATACAAAATTTATCGAATAAAAATGTTTTCTTTTAAATGATATAAGAGATTAAAATTATAAATAAAGTTTTAATCATCTTACAATTGATATTAAAGAAAGATATTTTGAAAAAATGGGATGCCTTTATTTTTTATAAATAATAATTCTCTTCTGAATGTGGTTCGCTATAACTTGAATATTTTAGTTTTCCAAATAGTAACTGCATAATTAACGTGTAACATCCATAATATTGCAATACAGTGTACGAATTCATTTAATTGAACTTATGAAATGTTAAAGCATTTATTATAATACCCGATTTACCTAGTAACGTTATTTACTATAGTTTGGTATATATACTTTATTGATGTCATTGAGGTATAACTAATTATTGTGTGTAATTATTCTTTAGTCAGTAGTTATTTTTACTATTCAACCTATTTTGACTATTCAACCTTTGTAACTGCACAAAATAGAAAACATATTTTGATTAAACAGATAAATGTTAAGGTTATATCTAATTGTTATAATATTTGTTGTTCCAGTATTTACAGTTCCTTTCAATATAGTAATATATTTATACCTCATTGAATAAACCATTTTTATTTGGGGACATTTCTTGGCATTAAGTCTTTTAAAATATAAACATAACTTAATTTTGGTTAATTGAATAGTTCTCAGAGATGAAGGATTATCTGACATTATTGTTGGTATGTCTTCCTAGCATTTAATTATTTGAATTGTATTTAAGTTATAAGGAAATATAATTTGGTCATCTCTTAATATTTACTTCACTTCTGTGAGTTTGTTAATAAGGTTCGTCAGTTACTAAAAAGTTCTTTTGTGGAATTGAGAAGATTGTTGATAAATATTTCCTAGTTCTCAACAATCAAAGTGCAGTACATGATTATAAGCAGGAATTTTTATTTTATAGTAATATGTAGGTATATAATTAAAAATTTGTCACATCGAATTTACTTCTTTATTTCCAGATTTGGCCCTGTCTTTCGAAGTAATATTCACATTTATAAGCAGCGACTTGTAGCAGCAGAATTTGGATTAAAGAATTCTGAGAATGAAACAACGAAAATCTACAGGTCTTATGGCTTAAAAAACAAATGGACTCATAAAATGTGTCATTCATGTGAACAGTCATTTTCTTGTGATGTTTCTGAAAAATCACTTACGCTGCCTGCTCACGTGAAAAGTTCTAATAAAATCACAACTGATGACCGCTCATCCTATTGTGAAGTATGTTCTAAATCTTTTGTAGACCGCTGGGTCCTTCAGGTGCACAAAAGAATCCATTTAGGTGAGGCGGCCATATAGCTGTGAAGTTTGTGGAAAATCGTTCACTTACTCTAACGCCCTCAAGAAGCACGCGAGATTACATACTGGTGAGAAGCCATATCACTGCGAAGTATGCGGAAAGCAGTTTAGAGAATCTTCTAGTCTTGGAATCCATAAGAGAACACACACGGGCGAACGGCCCTTCAATTGCGAAATTTGTGGAAAAACGTTCAGATACCTTGCCATTCTCAAAACTCATAAGAGATTGCATTCAGGGGAAAAGCCATACAGTTGTGGTGTTTGTGGAAAATCTTATACTTTAGCACGTAGCCTTAGAGCGCACGAGTTTACCCATTTGAGCCAGTTGCCATTTGAATGTGAGGTTTGTTTCAAATCATTTGTGGGCAGGGGTGACCTGAAAAGGCACAACCGAATCCACACCGGTGAGTGTCCATTCAGCTGCGATATTTGTGGGAAATCTTATAATAGTACCTATACACTTCATATCCACAAGAGATTCCACTCAGGGGAACGTCCATTTGGTTGTGAAGTATGCGGGAAAGCTTTTGTCACAACTGCTCACCTCAAGAGACATCAGCGAATCCATTTGCGTTAACAGTTCTTTTTTTCGGGATTAAACTAAATGTTTTACGAATATATTGCCTGCAGATGTGTCATAGATTTATTTGGGTTGAACAACTTGTATTTCAGTACTACTGTGCATTCAGTATATTTACTTCTGCTGATTTTGGGATTAATATCACCTTTTACACACAGTATTGCAGTACTACTGATAATAACAAGCTATAGTGATACTTACCTCGTTTCTGTTAAAATAAAATAAAAGCTTGTAATTTTACATACAATTTTAGAAAACTTCTTGCAGTTTTTACTTATTGGCATATAATTGTTTATGAATTGTATATATACAGTTTTGTGTAATTCTCATTTTGTTGACAGCACCACTGATAGTAATGTAGTTGTACTCTTCTGTTGTCACTTGAATTAAATGAAAATACTTTGTTTGATGCTGTATGAAATAATGATATTATCATGGAAAATAGGAACATTTGAAATGCTTTCATTTTTCTTCCATGCAATGATTTGCCTATATGTGGTTCTGCCTAGTCTATCAGCTTGATGATACTAAATAATAGGATATTTGTCTCAATTTTTGTCAACATTTGTATATTTAAAATTATGATTTTATTATGATCTTCAATTCAGGTTTATTACTGTTTCTTATTGAAGGTGTATCATGACTTTGTGTATTTTTTTTTTTTATAAATGCACCATCCTTTTTATGCAGTATTATGTGTACTGTAAGAACAGTATGTTTGTCATATTTATTTACTTATTTATTTATTTATACACCAATTGGCTTTGTATATAAATAAATAATACTTAATATCAACATATAAGTTATATATATGATTACATAATTCATAAAATTGTTTTAATGTTAGAGATTATCCCAGCACGAGATCCTCCAAAGAAGTTGATTTTGGTATCATGTTTATACTTACAAAGAATAATATTTAATATTTCTAGTGAAATGTTTGGAATAAATCAGGTAATTATAAATTTTCTACAGAGATTGATGTAAATTACTGCTTGCTGCACATTACAAATTCCATTTTCCATTAAAAAAATAAAAATAAATAATGATTGAACACAGTCTAACAAAGCATTGAATGTGATGTTCTCTTCTTTTTAGTAGAACCCTTAAGACAAGCTTCGTAATTCCTCCAATTCCTATTCAATTTTGATACAATTTTACAGAAAGACATATTCTGTTCCTAAAACGTTCCTAGATAATTGCATACCTTCCAATCCATGGGGATAAGCGAACGTCTTTTATCCTGTATCCCTTTGAGTGTGGTATCTTAGTGGAATCAGTGTTGACTTGGACATTTATATATGGTTGTGTATTTTGTGAGATAAAGCATACCTCAACAATTTTTTTTAATATAGTTTTACTGCTCTGTAGTTTTGCTATATTTGCATTGTCTCTGATGGAATTTCAGAATAAGATGTATTCTTGGATCGCAATGGTTGATATAAGAAGCAGTTAGCTGCTTAGGGTTTAAAGGCATCATTCAATAGTTTATTTTCTTTTCCTGTTCCACGTTTTTGTTAATGCATCAGGAATTGCACAGAAATCAAAATATTCCATCTACTGCAAGGATATAAGGATGTAATGCTGCTCGCCAAAGTGATAATCCAAACCAGATACTTCACACTCCGTAGTGAACTACCACTTTTTTTTACTTAGAAATTAAAACGATTAGGTTATAAGTTTGTAAAATATATGAATAATTGTAAGAAAATAATGTGAAAGCATGATGAGGCAAATGTAAAAATGTATATAAAAATAAAATTAATTCAGCAATTATAGGCTGAAAAGAGCCCCAGCTCTATAATAGCCTGCCTTTGGCTCTCTACCTGAGGAATGAAAGGATAAAAAAACTACTACCTTGTAACAACATCTTTCAAGTGTTTTCATTGTCTTCCAAAAAGTTTAAAAAATAACATTGAAAAATATTTTTTATATATTGTGGATATAAAGTGGTGATATAAAGTATTAATATTTTTTTGAAGAGTCTATGAGAGCAAGGAGAAATTGTGAGGAATAGTCATGGAGATAACAGATTAAATATAGGAAGAATAAAATATGATTGAATGAATAGAATGGATTAAGGAGAACTCTCCAATATGAAATTGGAAATGGCATCACTAGGGAGATTCTGAAATATTTAAGACTATTGAATCCTGAAAATATGTATGAGATCATTAGCAATTTGAAGTTATGTTAATTATTCATAGTATAAAAAGTGATGTATGGAATGTAGTAATATATGACATGTTGCAAAAAGAATTGATGTTGTTGTTGATTTCATTTAAAGGAAGAATTTCAGACAGGTATAGTATAAAGGATTCTACATATGAAAAGATGAACCATAATGAATTACAAAAGGGAATGGCAAATGTTGAAATCCGTCCTAGCAAAAAGCGACAACAATAAATGTGTCCTTTTGTGGTGGAAAGTCCTAACGAGCACAGCAAGGTAAAGGACAACATTGTAGAATTATTTATAATCGTTGTCAAATATTCAGAGATAAGATTTTAATATTGATTATCTGAAATATAAAAGGTAAAAAATATTAGTGTATGTAAAAGATTTTCATATGGCAGGAATACCCTGAAAAGGTAGGTTATAACGCATTCCAGTTTGCATTGAAATGTTACTCAGCTTGTCTTCTCTACATTATTCGATCTTATAAGTGAGTCAGGAACTGTAATAAACTGCTAAGGTATGTTTTGAATAATTTATCAACAATGTTCAAAAAAATTAAAATATAAGTTTATTAAATAAAAGTTGGGTTAGGAAATTATACTCGAAAATTTTCAGATGAAAAGACAAGAAAGGTGAGTATAGAGGTGCCAGAGAGTTGCCCAGAAAGAATTTCCTCCATAGGAATTATATTAGTATTACTCAAAACAGTAATACACTAAGGTCTTGACTTTACAGATGTCCACTTATTTTAACTGTTACAATTTTAAAACACATGATAAGCTTTTTGACGTGCTAAAGTAAATTTTACTTGAATAAACTGTTCTCGAGGAACTTGCAAAGTCGACCTGAAGTTAAATAAAAACAAAAATGACGTTTCGGCCATAGTTGACTCTGTCAACTCTGTAAATACCTTGGATGCCTTCTCAAATGCCATGCGGTGGACGCACTACATCATCCGGCGGCTAAATGGCATTCGGCGGAAACCATAGGTAGGTGCCTACATTCCGAACGTTTCCCGATGCTTTCCCACTTACAAATTTCGTCGCTGCATCTCAAGCTGTTCTATAGAGCCAGCTGGCGCTTCCTCTGTTCATAATTTTCCACATATAACTTGATTGTGGCATTGCTTGGGGGAAGCGTACTGGCAGTGGGTGGCCTGGATCAGGTGCCGGGAATGTCCCACTACCCTGGAACCAGAATGCCGAAACAGTAAATCACTGTATATCACACGGTAGTAACTTCATTCAGTCTGATATTACTCCTGAATAGAAACCTAAGTATTAAACCAAATTTAATTTCTATTGTTACCAACTTATTGCTGGCGTTCATTAAAAAAGTCGATAAGACAAAATAAACTGCTTTCAGTGACCCTAATTGTATCACTCCACATTTAACAATACTGAAAAGAGAAGCCTTGAGTGGTTTGGCCCTGAGCTGGCATTCGGGGATACACGGGTTAGAATCCCCATCCGGTCATCCAGATTTGGTTTTTCCATGGTCTCCCTAAATCACTCCAGGCAAATGTCTGGATGCTGGATGGTTCCTTTAAAAGGCCATTGTCGAATTCCCTCCCATTCCTTGTCTCCAGTCTTTTCTCACCTCTAATGAACTCGAGATTGACAAGGCGTAAAGCCAAAAGCAATATAAAATAAATACTTTTTTTGTTTGTTACACTCGGTAATTAAACCAGTAGATGAAATTGTTTAGGGGACCACTTATGGACAGAATGCGTAGTAATGAGATTGTACCGCATATATAGGAATATTATACAATTAGAAGCAATGCAAGCAAGGGAAGAGATGATCATAACCATAAACTTGATTCCACTCATAGCAAAGCCAGAGTTTTAATTTTTAGGCAAAGGACTCAGTGACTGGAATACATTATCGAGGGAAGAGTTGACCAATATACCTCAAACTGTGGCAATTTTCATAATACAGTGCTTTCACCTCCATTTTCATACTGGCAAATAAATTAAAAACAAACAAATTTAAAATATTTGTAAAATATTATTTATTATGATGAATAATAATAATAATTTTAAAAAATGCGATGGAGCGCACGCTCCGCTGGCAATCTCCCTGCACACCCATCCTTCTCCTTTCCTCCTCCAACCTACTTTTGCCATCAACCAATTTTTACTTTCAATTCTTTAAGTGTTTTCGGCAAATTCCTCATCACTTCCCTTGGCAATCTATTCCAATGTCTCTTGGACCGAGCATGATGGGTGAGTGGTTAACGCTATGGCCTCGCAGTCTGGAGGACGCGGGTTCCAATCACCGTCTGGGCATCCAGATTTGCGTTTTATGTGGATTCCCCAAATCAATCCATATGAATACCGGCATGCTTTCTTCAAAATGCCATGGCCGAATTCCTTCCTGTTCCTTGTCGCCATTTTATCCCGACTCTAATAATCTCGACATCAACGAGTTGTAAGGCCATAACAAAAACAAAACAAAAGATTCTGAAAATGTTCACGTTTCCTTTTGTTGCAAGTAAATTTTTGTTCATTTGATTTATGTACCCCATTTGATAGGCAGTTTCACAAATGGAATATTTTACTATTTTAAAAAATGACTTTGTTACAGAATTATTAGAATGTACAGAATTTGCAAAATTACCACCTTACTGAGGAAAAAATTGTATTTTATTCTCTGCACAATTTGATGATTCATATAATAACCAAGTCTTTAAAATAAATTTCTGATTCTGCTAAAATATTTTGTCATGTTCAATGTAATTTGTGTAGAAATGTGTTGTTTTTCAAGGTTGTTTTTGAGGAACGTGGATGAATTAAAAATCTATAGGTACATATAGGTATCTATAAGTGATGTATACTGCAAATGTTGGTAACAAAAACCAGGGAATGTGATTTACTTCAATTTTTCTTTTTTAAAAAAGAAGTGCTAGTAGAAAAATGATTTTGCTGATTGCCTGTTTATTTGGAGAAGTGAAAAATTGGAATAAATTGCTTTATATTTAGAAGGTAAGTAGCGAAAGAAAAATACTAGAGAAAACGAAATATAGGTTAATGTGTAGGTTGTTTTGTTGGAATGAATAAGAGTTTCATTTAAATTGAGTGAAATCTGTGCTTTCAGATTAAAATGTTCTTAATTTTCTTTCCTTTCTTCTGATGAATGTCTACAGAATGTATTTTTCTACCTGCCAAATATGTGAGTGTTTGGAATTTTCCTTTTGATATGATAGTTAAAGCTTTCCAATATAAACCACAAAAAATGTAATTTACAGGAAAACTATTACAACTTTTCTGTGAGCCATAAAATGGTATAAAATAAGGTAAAAACTATTGGAGTGGATGAGAAAGTGATTTGCTGCGTAGAAGAAGTTTTAAAAGGTAGAAAACAGAAAGTTAGAGTAGGAAATGTAGTATCAAAAGAAGTGGAAGTAAAAATAGGAGTGCTGCAGGGTAGCGTATTGGGACCATTCTAATGAATAATTGTGTTGATTGTTTACTATCTGAAATTATATTGTTTGCAGATGACATAATGCTATATAAAAGAATCAAAATGATAGACGATTGTAAACAATTGCAGGGTGATCTGGACAGGATATCTAGTTGGGTTGGTAAACATGGAATGAAGATGAATGCAAAGAGTCAGCTTATTGGATACACAAATAAAAAACTAAAGGTTAGTTATGATTATAAGGTGGGGAAAGAATTGCTTACTGAAGACTTGAAATATAAATATCTTGGCATTACATTTGATAACAAGCTTAACTGGGCAGGTCACATTGGACAGAAGGTAGGAAAAGGCTTCAAAATTCTTTTTTTTTTTTTATCTGCTTAATGTCTCTCTGACAGCGAGGTCTTTAGGGACGGGAAAGGTTGGGAGCAAGGAATGGGAAGGAACTTGGCTATGGCCTTTTTGAAGGAAGCATCCTGGCATTTGCCTGGAGTGATTTGGGAAACCCAAATCTGGATGCCCGGACGGGGATTCGATCCGCCGTGCGCCAGAATGCGAGGCCAGAACGCTAACCATTACACCACCATGCTCAGTTTCAAAATTTTCTGCACTTGTTGGAGAAAGTAATGAGGGGATGTACGAGAGAAGTAAAAGAATTGAGTTACAAAATATGGTCAGACCATTGCTCAAATATGGTAGTGTAGTATGGGAACCTCATTTTACATATCAAATACAGGAGGTGGAAAGGGTGCAAAAAATGGGCTGCTAGATTGTTTCTGGAAATTATCGCAGAATGCAATCAGTGACGGATATGATAAAGGAGTTGGAATGGGATTCATTGCAAGACAGGAGTAGGATGAGGAGGGTCATGGGAGTGTACAGGGCATATACTGGTGATGAGGCATGGAAAGATATTAGAGTAGGTATGAAAAGTAGTGCATGGAAGGGAAAAGATGACCATGACCACAAGCTGGCACTCGATTTCAGGCACAGGGGTGTGGGAAGATTCTATTTTTTAGGTAAGGGTGTCAGGGATTGGAATGAGTTACCAAGGGGAATGATGAATAATTTACCGAAAACGTTGAAAGAAAATAAAGATAAAATTTGTAGAGGGCAAATGTAGGTGGGTGCAGGATAGGGGGAAGATGGGGGTGTAGGGAAATTGCCACCGGAGCCTGTGCTCCATTGCAATTAAATTAAATGTGATATTTTCATACAATGATTCACATGTCTAAAGCGACCGAGGATTGGATGATTCAAGTAATCAATGGACTGTCATAAAAATTTTATTTTATTGAAAGTCTTCAAAATGTTCTGCTTTCAAGAGTTACTAGTTCCGGCAATTGGTAATTAAGAGTGGTTAGAAATCAGCTTTATATATTGCTTTAAACTCGATTTAACTCGCAAACTGTATAAAACCTAGCATATCATGTACAATGTTAGAAGAAGGAAAAAAAAAAGAAATTCGAAAACCTATTGAGTTCTGGGAAAGGTTATTTGTACATTTTCTTAAAAAAATAAATTATTTTACATCAACAGTTCAAGAGTACATAATTTAATGGTGAGCAATATATTTCTGGTCCAGGCTGCATAATCTAGTAAAAACGTTTTATATTTAAAATTCGTATGTTTCTTTCGATAGGTAATTTCAAAGACTGGATAGTACGTATGTCATTGAAACACTTTTTTCTGAATCTTCTATGAGTAGAAGTACAGATTTAATGGTATTATGTTTTTCAACAAAAAGAATTACATTTGATAGTGATGACGACGAATGGGATAATATGGTATGCCACAAAAGTACTGCCCTTATTAAATTTTTCAGTGGTCAATAAAAACAATTTTAGGCATAATTTTGTGTATTGATTTACGTTTGTCGTTTGAAGTGTAATTTGTTAAATTGGATAAAGAAAAAGTCTCAATGGCTTCTAATGTTACATTTATTGCAGTATAGATAGCAAGAGGAAGTGTCAAATGTTTTAGGTTGTTTTGACAAGTAAAGGTAAGAAAATTGTAATATCATAAATAAATTTATGTGAAAATGTATTACAGTAAAGATAGAAATCATAAGTGTGAGACAAGGAGAAAGAACATGAAAAGAGCATTAAATAAGCACTTGGGCATAAAATATAATGAAAGTGATTAGATCGTGAAAACTGGAGTATAAGCTACGTAAGTGGTGAAATTACAATACTTACCTGCAAACTTTGAGAAGAGATAATAGGGAGTGACAATAAGAGTGCGTAATGAACTTCAGTAGCTAGGGAGAGAAGTAATGAAATGAAAAGAAAACAAATATGCATTTTGAGAAGGGAAATATGTAGAAATAAATGTATTGGCGAGGAACAATTTGAAGTTGGCCACTAAGCCTCTGCATGGCATTTTTTTGTGTTTCCCCCAATTTCTATTTTTCTTTCTTTTATCCACTTTTGTTCTTTTATTTATTGGCAGATTAAATGAATATTTAAGTACATATACAAAACATAATCATAAACAGGCTGCAATTGTGGGTAGTACTGCTACCACTAACAAGTAGGAGGGTGAAGAGAGTGCTGGGAATGCACAGGGCATATGTTGGTGACGGGGCTTGGAGGGATATTGGTCAAAGAATTAGGAATAGTGCATGGAAGGGGAAAAGCGACCATGACGACAAGCTGGCACTCGATTTCATGCATAAGGGATCATAACCCTACTTGCCTACCAGAATATCCCCAATGCCAAACATCCTCCAGACCTAAATCTGCAATAAATCCATCCCACCAGACCCAACACTTATTATCGATACTATTTATATTCCTTATATTTATTTATTTATATTTTATTTTTCAACCTCCAAGTTTTTCAAAATATGACTTATATGTCTCAGTTATTATGTTGATCTACCATACTATCAATTATAATATACCTTCAGCATTATCGATCTATAGTATTATATATATATTGAACCTTTCTGGAGTTGAAGGCTTCAGCTAAAATACCACAATTTTTTTCGTACCCAAATTTGCTTGCTATTTTGTAGGAAGTTTTCAAATACATCTCATCTCCCACTACATCTCTTTTTTCAATTGAAATTGTTTTTGGTGTTTGAGAATGCATAATATGACTTTTCTTCTTTTCGACTAAAACTGTTATGCTTCATTCGATTGAAAATTTCATGAATTGGATAACACGTATGTCCTGAAAATACTTTTTTCTGTAACTTCCAGGATGAAGTACAGACTTAGTAGGATTAAGATTTTGTCAAAAAATAGTACGTTTTGTTTGATGGGGAAGTTGATGAAATTACATCTTGAAAATAGCTTTATTTTTAATTTTTCAGTGGCCCACAGCATTTTTTTCCATGTGTAAATACTGTGTGTTGATCCAGTGAATGTTATAGCTTTGGATTGTAATGTTACATTCATTACGGTTTAGACGACAAGATGAAGTGGCGAATGTGTATCGACAAGTAGAGGTGAGAAAATATGGGTGGTTCAAGTAAAGTGTACTGTTGAAGTTGAATTTATGTGAAAATGTATTATGGTGAAGTAAAATGTGAAAAGCTGATAAGCACGAGGGAAAAAGAAGTGTTTCATGAGTGCAGGGCCAGTATCTATAATGACAGCGAGCAGTCTAAGTGCAAATATTTATGTGTAATGAAGTTAATGTAGATACATAGATAGCTCTAGTGATGAAATGAAAATAAAGCAAGCATTTTTTTTGAGAAGTAAAACAAATGGTACACTGAACATCAGTTGGGCTGAGGATGAAAGGAACATTCTAAATAGTGGGGCAGATTTATTTATTTTTCACATTTTTCTTTGCCATCTCCCTCCCTGCTATCACCTTTCGTTCAGTCTCTCATTCACTTCACGGAGGAAGAAATGATAGTTTTAAGTATTCTGTCTGAACAAACTGGTTCTGTGTCACTTTTGTTGTTCCTTATTCTGTTGTTCTTGCTGCTGCTGTCAATATTGATGCCACTTCTACTGATGCTGTCCTTGTTGTTCTTGCTGCTGCTGCTCAGGGGCAGATCCAGGGGGGGGGGATTAGCTCAAGCCCCCCCCCCAAAAACGTATCTAGGTCCACCTCCGACATGACATTGTAATTTTGGAGACCTTTTTTTTTTAGCTCTACGGATTCGAGGTCTGACGAGACTATAAATACTACCCTTTGCCCAACTTCAAGCCCCCCCCCTCCCAACCTAAAAGCCAAGGCCCCCCCAAACCAAAGTCTGCTCAAGCCCCTCCCGAACCATAATCCTGGACCCACCTCTGCTGCTGCTGTTGACGATGTTACTGCTATATGTTGTTTCAGCCGTTATTGTTGCTTCACGTTTTTCTGCTGCTTCTGTTAATGTTGTTGCTAAGAGCTTCGCATTGGTGGTTTTTTCAAATATTTATCTTTTTCATACTTTTTAAAAAGTAAAATTTATATACTTTTTACGCTATGGGGAAGGGTTTTTTATTTGTTTAAGAGAGTTTTATTCTATTGAAAGGCCAAGGGTACTGTTCTCGGTATTTAACGGAGGACACTGTACTATGGTGATAAGAAACACAAAATTCGATCCCGTTACACTTACTTCCTCATCCATGGGCTCCTCCAGCGAACGACGTGAAATTTGTTTAATCAATGATCCAATTAGGAATCGATCATAAAGCTTATTAAGCAGTAAAATTAGTATTTATTAAATATAATTTCTTGAATTTATCCTATAACTATTCGATTCCTGAAACTCTAATTTTTTATTATTTTTTTTATCAGTGGATTCAGTTGTATGCGGCCATATAGAGAGGCTGAGTGGTGGATTCTCTTTGTTCAGCCAGTTAATTATTTTATCACCGAACAAAGTTTTCGGATCAATCTGGTGACGAGTTCTCCAATGTCTGATATTCAGAGACAAGTGGTTAGTGGCTGTTGTTTTTGCTTTTTGGCTTTAGCCGTTTGGCTATTTCAGCCATCATCATGTATTATATACCCCTTTGTTTTTATATTCTATTTTTAGCCTGTGTTACATATTTTTGAATTGCTTTTATTGCTTTCAGCATTGGTTTGGATCAGGTCTGTTACGACCTTGAATCCGAGTTCACCTTCTAGAATCTCTTTCCTTATGTTTATGTATTACTTGACTCTTAGTAGAAACTGGTATATATAATCCACGTCATCACATTCATGGTACTTCAGATTGTCCACGATCTTCATGGTGTACAATCCGTCTCGTAGGAGTGCGTTCCCTGTTCTCAGTCTGCTTACTGTTGTTGTATCTCTTCTGTTTATTTTTATGGGCGCGTACCATAGTTTGTAGTCTGCTTTCCCTGCTATGGTTCTGTACCAGGGGCACTTGCTCGGTTCTTCTTCTATCCATCTACTGTTCCCCTCCTTCTTCACTATTTGTGTGATCGTGTGTTTGTAGTCGTTATAGTGGATGGGTATCTCCTTTATGATTGGGGCATTTAATTGTCCCCGTGCTAGCATCCGCCTCTTCATTTCCTCTTACACCGACGTGCCCCGGGATTCGATGCAGTTTGATGTTTCTTCCCTTTGTTGTTGCGTTGATTATTTGCCTGGCAGCCTCACACACTTTGCATGTGCCTTTGGGGATTCCTTTTAAGGCCTGCGTCGTGCTTTCACCACCTGAGCAGATGACTGCATTAACTATACCCTCTTCCTTTATGTACTCGATTGTTTTTAGTATCACTATAATCTCTGCCGAAAATAGGTAATTTATACACCTCATGCTGTTCTTGCACCATGTCGATGTACGCTGCTGTGCTCGATTCCTCATTCTCTCTTAACCCTTTGACTGCTGTTGACGTGTATACACGTCATGCTGCCTGCTGGCCCCGAGTGCTAATGACGAGTTTAGACCCAGCCGCCGGTTTTCCCCTGAGTGCTGTTGACGAGTTAAGCCGCACCCGCCTGCCGCTACCTGTGTGCTGATGACGAATATAGACGCGCCGCTACCTGAGTCGGACGGCGGACTTCACGACCCATTTCTCAATAGCCTTTCACAGTTCTGGTCGCTAGCTTATCGTCCAAATGTTTGTCTTTAGCGAGCCTAGGCGTTTCTCTACAGTTCACTACTCAACAGAAATTACATCAGTCTTCTTTGTGTCCTGTATTTTATGAAGAAAGTGGCAAGACGTCATGCATGCATTGAGGAAGAAATCGTGGAGATTCTTACGAGGAGTGACACCGAGGATGAACTACTTGATTTTGATGGAAGTGATAGCTTTTCCACAGAATTGGAAGGCTGTAGTCATAAACCATACGCGTCAGCAGGGGTGACAATGCAGTCTCATGTTTCAACAAGAGATGTTAGTTGTTCTGAATATGAAGAATCAGAAAGTGATAGGGAAACACTTACGAAGAAATTACGTCTTAGTAATAAATCTGACTGGAAAGAAAACGATTTTCGTCCAGTTAGTCACGCATTTGATGATACGCTGTTGGGACATGTGTGTCAAATAGGGAATGTGCCAAATATTCTGTCAGTTTTCATGTTATTTTTTTTACAGAAGAACTGATGAAATATATAGCTGATGAAAAGAATCAGTTTTATATATCCACTATGGAGAATATTCCAGAGTTAGTGCATTCTTGAATATCAAAGTGGAAAGATACTGAATATGATGAAATTTTTTGTTTCATAGCTATTTGTCTTCTGATGCATCGCGTGAAAAAATTGAAAATTAGCTAATATTGGACCAGAGATGTTCTTCTAAATACCGCAATTCTTGTTGTACTTATTGTTACTCTAGGGAGGTTTCGTGAGATTTCTCTGAACACCCCCCCCCCCTGCCCTATTTCAACTCCTATAATAATGGACAGACACTTCACAGCTCGGGAAATGTTGAAAAATCTGTTGAGTAGTTATGTGGAACAAATTTCATCAAAGAAACAAAATTATGTATAATCGGGTAGTTACAAAGTGCAGCAAACATTCAGTCAACATCGAAATATTTTGGGAATCTACATCTACAAAGATATTCCGCAAGCCAAATTTCGGTGTGTGGGGGAGGATGCTTGTGCAATTATCATTTTCAGGTGTCTTTTTATATTCGTGAATAGCACGAGGAAAAATCGGATGCCTTTAACTCTATGAATAAGTTCGAATATCTCTAATTTAACAGTCGTGGTCTGAACGCGGTATGTAAGCGTAGAAGTAAAATATTTCTAGCATCTTCTTCGAATCTACGCTCTTTACAATTCAACAAAAACACTCTGATACAGTAAGGAACATATAGAAAATTGCAGTTGTTATAAACGGGTATGCAGGAAAGAACAGTATACTATGAAGGTAAATTTAAGAATCATGATGCTTTCGACGTAAGCTGCGAAAATCTAGTAAAAACTACAAGCAAGATATAATTATTAGTGACGAATAATAGGGTTACTGATTGTTTGATTCTGCAGTAATTTATTTGCAGAGAAACTATGTGGTGCGAGTATTTATTGTGTATCAGCCGTGAGAGGTTACACCAGGAATATTCAGCACTGGGCGTGTGAGACAGTGCGGGCCGCTCCGTCCCCAGGAATAATCACTCAGCACAGGTAGCGGCCTCAGCGCGGCAGGTAGACGATCCGCCAGCAGCAGTCAAAGGGTTAATCCGTCTGCATATATTTGTCTCCATCCTTCCCACCTTGTGTTTAAAGTTTGCAGAGACAGCTGCTTTATGATCTCAGTATTTTGCTCCTTCTTCTTTGATACTTCTGCTGTCAGGTCTGTGTACAAATGTTGGTACATTCCCATCGTTGGCCACGGTTCTCGTTCTCTATACATATCGTTGATCTCATGTTCCATTGGGTAGTTATTTCCCAGTATTTAATGTCTCTTGGGCTCTTGTGTAATTCTTGGTTTTTCTCTGTGTATTCATCCACCAATGCGCGTACTTTTCTCCCCAGTGGGCGACTGGTGTTGGTACTTACCTTTGGCCTCAATTTTAGGCCCAATTTCTTGCTTCTTAATGATAGGGTCGACTTTGCCATTTCCACTTCCATTGGTTAGCGGCTGCTAATAGCATTTAGTTGATTACGGCTCCTGCAGGTGACAGCACCTCCTCGACTGTGTCTGTGGCGCTATCTGAGCGGCTGAGTAGCCAATGCTAGCTCCAACACAGGGAAGCAATACTTTATAGCGGTTTCTCAAACTTTTAGATTCATGGACCCCTATAAAATTTCAAATCTGTAATAGCCATTCCACCATTATGTAAATCTTGTTGCTAACCCCCTACGATCAAATATCGAACCACTAGGGCTTTGCGTACTCCACTTTGAGAAACACTGCTTTATAGTAGTCAACTAGGCACCTAACGATATTAAAAAAAATTACTTGCAATTTCCGTTTCATAATGTTATCTATCAAATAAAACATTAATTTTCCTCAAAATAATTGTGACATGGCACATTATCTTGTAGAGAAATTTCATTGCTGTTGGGAAATATGGTCATAATGAAGGGGTGGACTTGGTCTGCAACCAGTGTACAATACTTATTGGCTGTAATGGTGGCTTGCGCAAGCTCCAATGGACCCATGGTTGCGCACATAAATGTTCCCCAGAGTATAATTAAGCCACCACCATCTTGTCCAGCAATACAGGTGACAAGAAGTTGTTACCCTAAAAGACGACAGATTCACACCATCGGCATGAAGGTATCAGGATTCATGAGACCATGCAACGCTCTGCCACTACGCCAACGTCCAGTGACGATGGTCACGTGCCCATTTCGGTCGTAGTTGCCGATGTTGTGGTGTTAACATTGGCACATGCACGGGTCGTCGGCTGCGGAGGCCCATCGTTAGGAGTGTTCGGTGCACTGTGTGTTCAGGTACACTTTGCCCAGCATTAAAGTCTGATGTTAGTTCCACCACAGTTCGACGCCTGTCCTGTTTTAACAGTCTCCCCAGCCTACGACGTCCGACATCTGTAATGAGGGGTGACTGCCCAACCCCTCGAACTTTGGATGTAGTTTTACCTTGAACACTCACCACAGCACACCTCTAACACCCAACAAGTCGCGCAGTTTCCAAAATGCTCGTGGTCATCACAATCTGCCCTCGGCCAAACTCTGATATATCGAGCTCCTTCCCCATTCTAAACATGGATAGCACGCTCACTGATACTACGTGCACCATGTATGTATCTGACTAGCAGTCATTCCTCATCAGGTGATGCTGCTGTCGCCTGGATGGGTTTATACTCATAGTAGGTAGGAGGTCATAATATTCTTGCCGATCAGTGTATACTTACAACCTTCACGACTTCAACCATCAACTCAATTGCATACATACATGTTTAAAAGTTTTACCTGTAGCAGTACACACTAACTTATCAATCCATTAAACTGATGATAACAAAGCAACCATAACAGCAGTTTGAATGTAAAAATTCTTGCCACAAGAAACATTCTTCTTACAGCTATGTAATCAGAAGAAATATGAAATCGGCAGACATCAACTTACCTTAATTGTGGAGTTCTACTGCAATATTTACGAAGACATAGTTTGCCACATCTCAAAACGCTTCAGAGCAATGTGACCCATAACACACACATTGCTCTGACGTGTTTGAAGATAAAAGCAAATCGCTAAATATGGCAGAACACAAACTTTGCTAGAAAGAGGTAATATAAAAAAATGTTTGCAGACTACACCCAAAAGTTCCTTAAATATGTTTTCATGCTATAATGAAAATTATGAGCATATCAAGACCATGGATTTAAGTTAACCTGACCATATTGCTGCCTAATGGGTATTATCTGTAAATAAGTCAAAACTAAAATCATATAAGGAGAAATACTGAAAATACATTGAAAATATATTCTAAAATGGACCGATTATTGGCTTGACGATACGAACAGTTATTAAATATGCTGATATTACACATATCACAACCAACTCAAAGTGTACCAACTTACTTTCTTTGTTAAGGTCTTCTGGTATAATTATGAAGATATACTTTGTCCACATCTCCAAATACTTCACAGCAATGTGTACAAATATGCGTACATTGTTCTGAAGCATTTGAAGATATAGGGAAACCACTGACAGTTGGCTAAACACAAACTTTGGTAGACAGCATTGCCATAAAAAATAGTTTTGCATCCAGAATACACCTAGAAGTTCAAATAATGACGGCTCCTTAGAAATAGTTTTCTTAATGTATTGAAAATTATTGGCACACAAAACTGATACATTTAAATTAACCTGACAATATTGTGTCAAATATCTAATCATATATTGGTATATACTTTCTCACTATCAATATGTTTTATCAGTAACTTCCATAAGGAGAAAAACTGAGAATTACATGGAAAATATATACTGCGATGGACTGGTCACTGGAATGATTTAACCAATGCTGTAATAAGATTTACTGATTTTGCACATATTACATTAATCGCGAAGTGTATCTGTTACTACATGATCTTTTGTTCACAGCACAAAAATATTTCTTCATCACGAGTCTGACCAGCAGTCATTTCTCGTCAGGTGAAGCTGCTTATCACCTGGATGGGTTTATACTGATAGTAGGTGGGTAGTCATAATTTTCTGGCTGATCAATGTATACTTACAACCTTCACAACCACAACCATGAATTCAATTGCATACATACATGTTTAAAGGTTTTACCTGTAGGATTAAACATTAACTGATCAATCCATTAAACTGATGATAATCCAATAAACATAACTGGAGTTTCAATGCAAAAATTCTTGTCACAAGAAACATTATTCTTACAGCTATATAAATAGAAGAAATGTGAAATCGTTAGACATCAACTTACCCTATCTGTGAAGATTTTTGAAGACAGAGTTTGTCACATGTCTAAACACTTCATAGTAATGTGTACAAACGTGAACACATTGGTCTGAAGTATTTGAAGATATAAGCAAACTGCTGAAATATGGCGGAACACAAACTTTGTTAAAGAGTTAATATATATATATATATAAAATGTTTGCGGAATACACCCAGAAGTTCCTTAAATCTACTTTCATGCTATAATGAACTTTATGCACACGTGAAGATCATGGATTTAAATTAATCTGACCATATTGCTGACTAATGGGTATTATTTGTATATAAGTCAAAACTAAAATCATACAAGGAGAAATACTGAAAATATATTAAAAATATATTCTAAAATGGACCGATTATTGGATTGATGATACTAATACTGTTATTAAATATACTGATACTACACATATCACAACCAACTCAAAGTGTACCAGGTTCAATCTTAAAAACAAATGCTTTTGCAGCTCTATAATATGATTTGTTCACAGTACAAAATTATTATTGTGTTCTACTTGATCATCCCCTGCTTTTTTGCTATATTTTCAATGTTTTAATAAATATTTTATTGTGTTGGCTTAAAAATTTAAAACCACAACTTGAACAAGTTTACAAGAAAATATTGAGTAAATTTATTTTTTTTTAATCTTAAGATTTGTTCCATCCTGGACAGTATAAAAATGTTGTATAAAAAAATCAATATCAAGGCACCAACTAATAAATTGACATTTCAAAGTATTAATTATAAATATTTGGCTCACATAGAAATAAACCATGTTAAATTAAGTTTAAAAATATTATAGAAATGTTAAACAACATTAACAAAAACAATTACTTGGGTAAAAAATATATGTACAGTATTGCCTAAAGATGGTGATAAGTACACTAGCCATTTGCTGTGACTGCAATTTTGTAAAATAAGAAATTGAGAGAGCTACTTAGTAGTTACTTGTTTAGTAGAGGAATTTTTAAAAGCCAGAAGCCAAAGTGTAAGCATAGGAAATACATTATTAAAGGAAGTGGAAGTAAATATGGGAGTGCCACAGTACTGTATTGTGACTGTATTGTGACCATTGATGTTCATTATTCTAATGAATGATTGTATTTATAGTTAGAATTTAGTTTGTTTGCAGATCACATAATGGGATATAAGAGGCTCAAAACACAAGATCACTGAACAGTTGCAGTGTGACCTGGACAAGAATATCTAAATGGGTAGGTCAGCACTGAATGAAGATAAACACCATGAAGAGTCAGCTTATTAGGTACAAGGATAAAAACTAAAGCTTAATTATAATTATAGGGTGGGCCAGAATTGCTTGTTGAAGGCTTGAAGTATAAATATCTTGGCATAACGTTTGATAATAAACTCAATTGGGCAGTTGGTAGGAAAAGATTTCAAAATTCTTTATTTATTGCCGGAGGTAATGAGAGGATGCACCAAAGAAGTTACAAAATTTTTTGTCAGACCATTGGTTGAAAATGGTGGTGAAGTTTTGGACCCACATTTTGGCTATCAAATACAGGAGTTGGAAGGTGTGCAAAGAAGAGCAGCTAGATTTGTTTGTGGAAATTTTTGCAGGACCCAGTCAGTAACTGATATGATAAAGGAGCTGGGTTGGGAGTCATTGGAAGATGAAGAGAGTTCTGGGAACGTAATGGGCATATGTTGGTGATTGGACTTCGAGGGATTTTGTCAAAGAATTAGGAATTGAGCATGAAAGGCGAAAGACAACCATGACAACAAGCAAGCACTCAATTTCATGCATAAGGGAGCGGGTAAGCTGACTTTTGTTGGTAAGGGTATCACGGATTGGAACAAATTACTAAGTGAAGTGATACATAAATAAATAATAAGTGATGAATAAATTACTAAAAATGCTGAAGGAACTTAAAATTAAAATTTGTAAATCATAAGAGTAGATGGGGAGGAATTCAACACTCATATTATATAAGATGATTTAAAAAATAAAGTAAAAACCGATAATTAGATGCCTCGGCTAACTGCCACAAGAGTGTCTGGTCTATTAAATTAAATTAATTAAAACATATATGGGTAACAGACAAGTATGTTTGGTTTAAATCTGGATACTTGCTCTATTAATAAGATGAACTCAATTATAGGGTAACAATTTTCTTAGCAAGAATAAACTTTAAGTAAATGATTAGCAGAAATCTGAAATAGGCAGAAATTTACTTACCTTATTAGTAAATTCTTTCTAGAATATAAATGAAGACAGTATTTGCCACATCTCCAAACACTTCTCAGCAATGTGAACAAAAATACACACATTGCTCAGAAGTGTTTGAAAGCATTGACAAATCACTCACACTTCAGTGGCCACTGACTTTGCTGTGCCACATCATTATAAAAAAAACTTACAGTGTGTTCAGCAAGTTGGGTCAACGTCACTGCTCTATCCTTATCCTGCTCCCCCAACCTCTGCGTATTAAAGGGAGAGTGTGCCCGCTGCAAATTTGCAAAAGAATTCTCGCATGGAGACATGCTGTATCAAGAATATATAACTGCAGGTTTGGTGAACAAATTCTCATCACAACAAATAACATAAAAGAGCCATAAGAGTAACACAAAAATAAGAAATAGGCAGACATCATCTTACATTCATTGTGGATTTTTAGTGGAATATTCATAAATATTTTGTCGTATCTCTGAATACATTCTATAACAATGGGTACAGAGATACACATATTGCACCGAAGTATTTGAGAATGAAGACAAATCACTAACATTTGGCTAACCACAAACGTTGCTTGATAGAATCAGCTTAAAATAAGTTGATGTATAGACTATACCTATGACACACTCATTCAACAAAGGCAGTTTAAGCTTACTCTGTTTTGTCCCCACTCTTCTGCCCTCTATATACGAGGGTAATTCAGAAAGTAACCTACGTCTGGCTATGAATAAATAAACTTGGATAGTAAAAAATATTTTATTATATACATCTTCAAACTAAAGCTTTTTACTATTTTTCAACGTAGTCACCATTTAAATTTAAGCATTTGTCATAGCGCTTCGCTAATTTACAAATTCCTTCTTCATAAAATTTTGCCGCATGGGCACGTAGCCAATCTTTCACAGCATTTCGAAGTTCGTCATCAAAGTGCTGCGCCGCAAGCCACTTTTTCATATGAGTGAAGAGATGAGAATCACTAGCCACCAAGTCGGGGCTATAAGGGGGATGGTCGAAAACGTCCCGTTTGAATTGCTTAACAAGCTGTTGAGTCTTACGGGCACTATGAGGACAAGCGTTGTCATGCAAAAACGCAACAGCAAATAACAGCTTACCGCGGCGTTTTGAATGGCTCACTTGTTTCTTCAAAGTTTTACAGTAGCCATCTGAAGTGATTGTGGTGCCACGTTCCATAAATTCAAAAAACTGTAGTCATAACCTTCCTCGCTGAAAACGGTTGGCGGGCTTTGTTCAGGTTGCATGGAGAATTGTTATGAACACAGGCCATTGACTGTTGTTTTATTTCAACAATTAGGTACGACACTCACGTTTCGTCACCAGTCACAATCCGCTTCAAAAATCTTCTCCTTCTACGTCATAGCATGAAAGGAAGTTTAAGGCAGAGCCCATTCGTTTGTGGACCTTTGTAAGCAATTTCGGTACCCACTTAGCACAGAACTTCTGGTAGCCTAATTTATCGGTAACAACCGCGTACAAAACGGTGTGAGAAATTTGTGGGAATTGTTCAGGAAGTTCAGAGATTGTGAAACTTTTTCGTCAACTTTCTTGACAAGATCATTACTCACAATCCTCTTCATAACCTTCCTCGCTGAAAACGGTTGGCGGGCTTTGTTCAGGTTGCATGGAGAATTGTTATGAACACAGGCCATTGACTGTTGTTTTATTTCAACAATTAGGTACGACACTCACGTTTCGTCACCAGTCACAATCCTCTTCAAAAAATCTTCTCCTTCTACGTCATAGCGTGAAAGGAAGTTTAAGGCAGAGCCCATTCGTTTGGTTTTGTCGACCTCTGTAAGCAATTTCGGTACCCAACTAGCACAGAACTTCCGGCAGCCTAATTTATCGGTGACAACCTCGTACAAAACCGTGTGAGAAAATTGTGGGAATTGTTGAGGAAGTTCAGAGATTGAGAACTTTTTCGTCAACTTTCTTGACAAGATCATTACTCACAACAGAAGGTCTAGCACTCCTCTCTTCATCATGAATGTTTGTTCTACCACTTTTAAAAAATCGGACCCATTGCCGCACAACATCTTCACTCATAATGTTTGGACCGTATACAGCACACAATTGAAGATGAATGTCTGCTGGTGAAACATTTTGCGCAAAAAAAATAATCTTATTACAACACACACTTCGCAAGATTTTCTACAGCAGTTATAACAAGACTAAAGAACGATGTTCGTACTGTTACAGCTAGATGCTTACTGAATCGGGAAACACGCTGGTGTGAAAAAGGCGACACTCCGAGCATGACTACTAGCGCCACAATAGAACCGAGGTTACTTTCTGAATTACCCTCGTCCATACAAAAAGAAAAAGGGTGCCCACTGACAGAATTGCCACGCACTTCTATTGACAGAGAAATATGCTTAGGAGGTTAGGTAACAAGAGGGGTGGTGGTGAGTATGGCAAGTGTCACAAGATGTACAAGAAGTAAACATATTTGGGTTAGGCCATAGACTGCAAGACATGATATGAGAGGAATTCATCAAAATTTAATGAAAGAGCTGGAATGCGAGGATATAGCATGTGATAAAAATTATGGCTAAAGCTGCAATAATCTACAATATCTACCAATCAAATCTTTGATCCATAAAAGCAGCATAAGGATTTCATGTGACAATCAAGTTTCATATCTTCTTAATATTACCAGTCTAACAGGGAGCAAACACATAGTTCACAACTATCATTTTTTTTTTTTTTACCGGTAACCCTCTTCTAGCTATAATGACCCTGACTTTGATGTGGTAATGCTACCACATAGTAATTAGAGTGTTAGATGCCTGGTACAATTAGCAGTCACTGCCAAATCAAGCTACAAAGAAATTAAACAAACTGAGAATGGCTTTGCTTTATTCTCGGATGACCTTTCAGACCTGCCTAAATTTAAGACATGTATTTGCTTGTATTACATACAGGATTTCAAACTAAAATTTTAATCCATTAAACACAAGAAATTAAAGCAGGTGTAATTGCCATTCTGATACAAACATTCTCGTCACAAGGAATGACCTCCTTACAGTTAGTCACATAAATAACAAGGGATAGGGAAAATGACCCATCACTCACCAAAGTTCAAGGCCACGACGTGTGAAAAACATACATGATGAACAAAAACAAATACAATATTTCGGCTTTACATCTTATTATTCGTGTTAGGACACGAGCAATGTGGTTCAGGAGGTGTGCACATGCCAATGTTTACCATATGACTGTATATATTTCTGTTAGTCATGTAAGTTTTTCACTCATCACGGCCTTCAACATTGACGAGTGTCGTCATTTTCCCTTCTGCTGTCATTTATATTGTCTAAAAGCTGTTTCCTTTTTCCTAGTATTATTATAGCTACATAAAAATGACTCTTGGAGAAATATAACATAGGCAGACATTATGTTACCTCCTCTGTGAAGTCTTTCTGGTATATTTATGAAGATATAGTTTGTCCATACCCCCAAATACTTCACAGCAATGTGTACAAATTTAAACACACTGCTCTGAAGTTTTTGGAGATATTGGCAAACTGCTGCAATATAGCTGAACACAAATGTTGCTACACACTACCAACATAAAAAATATTGTGTGCAGAACACACCTAAAAATTCAAATAATGACCACTCTAATGTATTTACCGTCCAGCAGTGAAAATTTGGAGTTCACAAAACTGATAGATTTAAGTTAACTTGATCACATTGCTGTCAGTAATGTCATGGTAAATTTGTACGCTAGTCATCGCTAAACACGTGTCTTACCAGTAACTCCTATTAGAAGAAATGTTGAAAACATTTGGAAAACGTATTTTGCAAGGGACTGGACACTGGCATTATGATGCTATTGTTGTGATTATATATTACTCCTGTTCCAACTGAAAGGGTGCATATTACTATTTCAAAAATACTCTTGCAACTCAATAACAGTATTTAGTCGAAGCAATGTTGTTGTTTTTGGTGTTTTAGGGCGCGTCGACGTCGGGTCATTAGCGCCCTAACAATAACCAGCTATGACTGTGGCTTTTAAATGTAGCTAAAATACCATCTGCATGGTCGACTGTAAAGGGGTCGGCCATGCAGACAGCAAATAAAATAAATCATAATATCATACTGTGGCTTTAAAAGGGCCACCGGTACTTTAAGCCGTACAGCACCTTCGATGGCTGTAAAGGAGCCAAAAATGTTAAAAGGAGAATTAAAAACACAAGTCTCGCTGGCTGTATAGTGGCCAGCGAGACCTGAATCATAACAATATAAAAAATTATAACTATGCACATGCATGGGTGGCTGTAAAGAGGCCACCCATCCATCTTAAAACTAGGCCGATCTGCCTAAAATTTTAGGCACTAGACCGGCCAAAACACAAAATTTTAAAACACTCGCCACGTTGCTGGTCTCGTTGTTTAAAATAAGGGTCAGGATCGTTGGCCAAGCCAACGTCTGCCCTTAAGTCTAAAAACAGTACACAGTCTATTAAAATGTGGCGTACCGTCAAAGGTACGCCACATGCATCACACTCCGGAGGGTCCTCTCGGCGGAGAAGGAAACCATGTGTCAGAGGACAGTGCCCTATACGGAGGCGAGTAAGGAGAACCTCATCCCTCCTCGCCCGCTGGAAGGAGCTGCTCCACGGCTGAACGGTCGGTTTGACCAGCCGGAGCTTATTATGCTCAACTTCCAGCCACTGCCTCTGCCAAACATCAAAAACAAATCTCTTCGCCGCCGAGGCAAGGTCAGACTTTGGGACCGGATCAAAGTCAATTCTGACCTTGTCACAGGCTAACTTGGCAGCTTCATCAGCTGCCTCGTTCCCCCTGATTCCCACATGGCCGGGTACCCAGCAGAATACGACCTCCTTCCCACAGGACTGGAGGGAAAGGAGGGCGTCCTGGATGTCCTGGACTAGACGGTCTGCTGGGTACATAGTTGCTAACGCCTGAATACAACTGAGGGAATCACAGCATATGAGGTACTTCATATCACGCCGTGCCTTCATATGCTGGAGCGACTTTAGCAGGGCATAGCACTCCGCAGTGTAAACACTGCACCTGCTATCCAACTTATATTTGTAAGTCGCTCGAGGGAACACTACTGAACAGCCTACACTGTTAGCCTGCTTAGACCCATCCGTATACACCGGGGTGAAAGTGTGATATTGATTTAAAATATCAGTAAAAATATTAATAAAAACACTGTCAGCGGTTAACAGTTTGTTATGCCGGGACAGATCTAAAATTGTTCTGGGCCTCTTTAAAAGCCAGGGAGGAGATTTACTCCAACCCTGGTGATAAAAAGAGGGAAGCTCGAATCCGTATTGTTCTAAAATAGCCTTTGTACGGTAGCTGAACGGTTTAGTGGCTCTATGCCGGTTGGTATAGAGCCGCTCGTAGTTGGGATGTACAACTATGTCGTACACGGGACTGCCAGGTGTTATGGCAACCTGCAGGTAGTGTCGCACCATGAGGAGTTGCCGGCGGATGGTGAGCGGCGGCTCGCCCGAGTCAGCACAAATGCTGACAATAGGACTGGTGCGATATGCACCCGTGGCGAAGCCGAATTCCAGCATGGTGGACACTATCCAGTATACGTAGGTAGCTGTCCCGTGCCGAACCATACACGATACAACCGTATTCCAGCCGCGACCGTACAAAGGCTCTGTAAAATTGTAGCAGGCAGGAGCGGTCAGCGCCCCATGACCTGCCACACAAACATTTTAAAACATTTAAAGCTTTAGAGGCTCTGGCTTTCACATCTTTAAGATGTGGCAGCCAGGTTAGCCTACGGTCTAAAATTAGGCCCAGAAACCGGACAGATTCCGTAAAACGTAAAACAATGTTCCTCAGGGTAAGGTGGGGCTCCGGTAAGAGACTCCTGTTGCGAGTAAAAAGTACACACCGGGTTTTCTCGGCAGAGAAACGAAAACCGGTGTGCACTGACCATTCATCCAGCCTGTTCAGCGTGAGTTGCAGCTGCCGCTCGGCGCTTCTCAGGCTGGACGATGCGATAAAAATTAAAAAATCATCCACATATAAGGAGTACCCTATAGGACTCCTTATAACACTTAAAATGCTATTTATCGCAATAGCGAAAAGAGTCACGCTTAAAACTGAACCCTGAGGAACACCGTTTTCCTGAATAAAAAGATCAGACACTTCACTACCGACTCGGTACCGGAAGCAACGACCAGATAAAAATGATTTTAAAAAACGGGGAAGGTTACCCCTAAAACCCCATTCGTGTAACTGTTTTAAAATAACATGCCGCCAGGTAGTATCATAAGCCTTTTCGAGGTCGAAAAAGACACCCACAAGGTGTTGGCTGCGGATGAACGCATCCTGTATTGCCGCCTCCAGCAGGATCAGGTTGTCCAAGGTGGAACGGAACTTCCTGAATCCACACTGAAAGCGGCTCAGCAGATTTCGGGATTCAAGACACCAGACGAGGCGGCGATTGACCATCCTCTCCAGTGTCTTACCCACGCAGCTTGTAAGGGCGATGCTACGATAGCTACCTGGCAACAATTTGTCCTTACCAGGCTTTAAAATAGGGATAAGCGTTGCTTCTTTCCACGAGTCGGGGAAGTGTCCTCCGGTCCATATCTGATTAAAAATATCTAAAAGGTACTCCTTAGCATCTTTACTAAGATGCCTCAGCATCTGGTACTGGATCAAATCAGGCCCTGGAGCCGTGTCATTTGCGCTGTTCAGTGCTGACTCCAGCTCCCAAGATGTAAACGGGCAGTTGTAGGCCTCTGTATTCGACGAACTAAAGCACAGCTCTCGCCTCTCGGCAGCGGCTCTTTGTCGCTTAAACCGAGGGTCAAAGTTGGCGGACGAAGTGACGGAGGCGAAGTTCTCCGCCATCAGCTGCGCTATGCTTCGTTCGTCGGTAATAACACGTCCGCGATCCAGTAAACCAGATACTGGAGGGCGGGAGTACCTTCCAGATATACGGCGGATAGACTCCCATACTTTCGACGAAGGTGTGGAACGGTTTATGGTGCTCACAAAGTTCTGCCAAGACCGTTTCTTGCTCTCCTTAATAACCCGACGCGCCTTAGCTCTGGCTATACGGAACGCTGCTAAGTTGTGATCAGATGGTTGCATCTTAAATCGGCGCAACGCCCTCCTGCGTCCCTGAATAGCGGAACGACATTCGTCGTTCCACCAGGGGACGGGCGTTCTACGCAGCGTTCCGGAGCATTTAGGCATGGAGACGTCAGCCGCCTGGTGAATCACAGCTGTAAAATGATTCACCATCTCCGTGATGCCTTTACGAGGCCGGAGGCATAGTGACCTGCTATACAACGGCCAATTGGCTTTGCTGACGTTCCATTTGCGTCGGTTATTGCCTCTTCCGCGTTCAAACTCTACGTGCATCCATATTGGGAAGTGGTCGCTTCCATGAAGGTCGCGATCCACTTCCCAATGCACGGAGTCCGCGATTGAGGGGGAGCACAACGAAAGGTCAATGGCAGAGGACGTACCGGTAGCAGTGGTGAAATGAGTCATTTGCCCTGTATTCAGGATACAAATGTCCTCCTGCTCTATCAATCTTCCAACCACTCGGCCCCTGGGGCAATCGGTGGAGGAACCCCACAACGCACAATGGGCGTTGAAATCTCCCAAAAGGAGAAAGGGCCGAGTGAGTTGTCGTATGATGCTAACCAGGTCGTCATAGGCGACTGACACACTGGGTGGCAGATAGATAGAGCATACGGTCAGTTCGATTGGACCGTGTATTTTCACCGCAACTGCTTGTAGTGAGGAGGTGAGAGCAACGGGTTCGGAGTGGACGGTGTTTCGGACCAACACAGCCACTCCCCCCTTGGCTCGATCACCCTCGGTATCGTCCTTTCGGAATATGTCATATCCTCTTAGCACTGGTTCGTGCGATGGTCTAAAATGTGTCTCCTGTAAACAGAGACACAATGGATTAGACCGTGCTAAGAGTTGGACTTCCTCTTTGTGAGCCTGAAAGCCGTTAACGTTCCATTGGAGTATGGGAGCCATCTCACCTATTTGAACTCACCCGCCCCGGGTCGGGTGGGTCATCGTCCCGTGACTGCTGAGGAACGGAACCAGGTTCGTCCACCAGCATAACATCGTCTTCAGTGTCTGAAGACGATTTTCGTTGTGAGGCCTCGGAGTCTCGCGGACTTTTCTTCCGCCGAGGCCTGTTCCTCCCCTTCTCCTTTCCAGAGGGAGATCTGGGAGGAGAAGTCGGGGGGGATTTCACAAACATAGTGGGGTCCGTGAGCTTGAATTTATGACCCCTAATCTTCTGCACTGTTTGCCATCCGCTACTGGCAGATGGCGTTGCCGTTACTGCTTCCCTTACAGTTGCTGTTTCTGCAACAGGGGCCGCATCTGCTATTGCAGAGTGACCAATTGCTGTAGCGGATGGCTGTGCCTTTGCTGGTGAACTTGCTGAACCTGCTGTCAATGTGATCGAGTTTACAGAAGTGAAGCTGCCGACGCCCGTGGTCCTTGGTGTTAGGACCTTAATGGGTTTTGCACCACATTTGCACTCGCACGAACACATCGTGCTCGTGCCGGCGTCTACAACGGACGTCTGCGTCGCTACACTTTCTTTCCTGACGGGAGTTGACAGCGTTTTGGCAAAGCTTGTGGCGAAGACCGGTGGCGCAAGCGCCTTATACCGTTTCTTCGCCTCGCCATAGGATAATCGTTCCTTCGCTTTCAACTCCTGTACCTTCTTTTCTTCAAGGTACACCCGACACTCCCTGCTCCAGGCTGGATGTGGCCCGGAGCAGTTGACGCACACCTGTGGGAGGGTGCAGCTTACACCCTGCTCGTGTGCCGATTTTCCGCATTTCCCACAGGTGGGGTTGCCTTTGCAATTCAACGTCGTATGCCCGAACCTCTGGCACTTAAAGCAGCGCATCGGGTCCGGGACATACGGGCGGATGTTTAGGTTAAGATATCCGGCTTTTATGGACTTCGGCAACGTCGGAGTGTCGAACGTCAGGACGAAGGTGGCAGTCTTCTCAAGACTGCCGTTAACCCTTCGTGAGATCTGACGAATCTCGACCACATTTTCTGATTTCCACTCCTTAAGGAGTTCCTCGGACGCTATATCAATCAGATCACGGCAAGTGATCACTCCCTTGCTAGAGTTGAGCGTTTTATGGAGTTCGCATTTTACTGCGAACTCCCCGAGCTTCTCACACTTAAGGAGTAGGACAGCCTGCTTGTTAGTTAGATGTCTCTAACAGCAGTGTCCCGTTCCTCAGCTTTTTCACGCTTTTGAGGGTTCCAGCTATTCCCTCTAAGCCTTTCTGTATATAGAACGGAGAGATCTTTTCAAAGGATCCCTCCGTTCTTGTCATTACTACAAAGGCGTTATCAATTAGATAACCCTTGCTGTTACTGTTTTCCACTTCAGAAGGGGGGCTGTCAGCCCTTGCCCGCTTCTTTGAACTGGGTGTAATTTTTATTATACTGCGGCACACCCGAACTGCAGGGTTTTTTGGTTATGTGAGGCTTCGTTTTGGTCCCACGAGTATAACCAATTTAAAAAAGAAAGTGCTTATACAACAGGGGTGCGCAGGTGCCCCTGAGGTTGCACGTTAGCGTGTGATTCTCCTCTCACACCATGCACCTCCTCGGCACGTGGCTGACCTTGAGGTTGAGGGTTTTTTTTATAGAGGTTTTTACCGTCCTCGCGATCCGGGCGATGAAGCCAAGATCCCCGTTCTCCTAGGCACACAACGTTCCACCGCCACGCCCTACGGTGGTCGTTGAAGCATGGTAGGAGTTTACGGTGTGGGAAACTTGCGGCGCTCACAAGTTTCCAGCTCAGGGCACCGCGGGTTCGCCAAAGCCGTACCTCTCACTTGCGTACCAGGCCCCTGCGGGGTAGTCGAAGCAAGTTCAAGTTCAGATCTAAGGAAATATTAATACAATTTTAGTTTATTTAGTACAAAATATAGAATAAATATTAACACAGAGATAGCCCAACATATATATATATATTATATTACACCCAAAGTGATAAAATCGGTATCAATATATAGCTAGAGGCAAAGTGTAAGTGCAATACTGAAGGAGTTAGGTTGCGAAGACCTGGAACACCGAAGGCGTTGCTCTCGACAGAAGGTGACTAACAAAATTCATGACTGACCTATTTCAGGATGACGGCAAACATATTACTACCAGATACATTGGTATCTAGGAATGACCAAGAAAATAAGAGAAATCAGGCTCAGAACCAATTGATTTCTCGTTTTTTCCACAAGCAATTATGGAGTGGAACACAAAGGTATATGAAGAATCAGGAAGACAGCAAACAACTCCGACATAAAACACTCAAATCAGATGATTGTTCAAAACATGGCCTAGGAATCTCTTTCTAACATATTAGTCTTTTACCCCTAAAATAGTACTAATATCTAAGAAGCTGGGGCATAGCATGTTACGTAAAATGACAAAGAAATGATCGTATCTTTCAGCATGCCATGTGCTGATATCGCCTCTTATTTATTGCTGAATATTCGATTGCTGAAGTCGTACCCTGTCGAATCATTCACCATGCTGCCAGGATTGCTGAGCCTATCAAAATCACTTGTGAAATAGTATCTTCCTGAGTTCAGCACCTTACTCACCAACAATAGGCATCTGAGGTAGTGCAGAATCTCCGAGAACAATGAATGGTGTCAGTTTGCATTTTGCACTACCTCGGACGACAATTTTTGGAGAGTATGGCAGCAATGTCGGGATAGTTCCCATTCTTCCAAAGGTTTGGAAAGACAAAGTAGGGCTGTTCTGGATAGGTAGAAATTGCTGATGAGTTCAGGTCAAGGCTGGTAGTGATTTATGGAACACTTGTTGCAGAGTGGCAAGACTTGGACATACGGCATTCTCATATGTTACCACTAACATGACATTCGTCTGTGTGATGAGCTATCATGGCCATATCCCCAGATCTGTTTGCAACAGAATATGTGCTGGATCAGTTCAGGCTTCAACTGCATCTCAGAGCCAGTATCCTGGATATCAAGGAATAGTCGTAAGCCATCCTGCCTCAGGAGAGGTTACAATGGCTTCCCAACTGAATCCGTGCATGACCAGGCCAAATGTGGGATAACATTACATGGATTATTCTCATATGGATTATACAGGGCGAGTCAAAAAATACTTAACCACTTTGGAATAATATAGAGATTTATTGACACAACTTACAGTATTGGTGGATGTGTCAATTTGTGGCAAACAACCCAAGTTTTCGATAAAAGCGTCGATTGTCATTTTCTTTCGATGTGACTACCATTTGTCATGCAGCAAACATCCCACCAATAATCAATTTCTTCCCACAGCACTAAATCGGGCATAACTTGTGCAATGGCAGCGTAGAAATTATTTTTTTTTAGGCCTGGCAAATTGTTTGGTAGGGAAGGAATGATCTTTAATGAAACCCTAGATAAAGTAATCCAGTGAAGTCTAGGGAGCGAGATGGCCATGTGATTGGCCCTTCACAGCCAATCCACCAACTTGGAAAGCAATTATGAAGGAAACCTCAAACTTCCGTGAGGAAATGAGGTGGTACACCATCTTACTGGTAGTAAACCATCCCATCACGGCCATCTTCACAGATCTGTGGATTTAAAAAGTTTTTCAAGCATATCCAGATACACAATACCAGTGACAGCTTTCTCCATGAAGAAGAAAGGGCCGTGAACAACCTGTCTCTATAAAGTTCAAGTACCAGCTACAAAAGTTGTGGGCCAACTTTCCTCAGGAGAAGTTACGACATTTTCATGACACCATTCCCAACTGAGTCAGAGCATAACCAGACCAATTGGAGGGGGAGGCAAGTTACACTGATTATTCTCACATGACTATATTACCAAAACTGTGTTGAAAGTGTGGCAAACATTGTACTATACCTGGAAGAACTGAGCGATTTAAATCCTGTTTCAAGAACTGCATTTTCTGGTGTAAAAGTTCTTGTGACTTTTAAGTGACATAAAAATAATTAGCAGTAATATGAAATAGACAGACATCAACTTACCTTCTTTGTGAATATAGAGTTTGTCACATCCCTAAACACTTCAGAGCAATGCGTACAGATATAAACGCACTGTTCTGAAGTGTCTGTAGACAGACTAACTGATAGCACTAGGCTGGCCATAATCTTTGCTACACAGCATCAATATGTAATTTCTTTTTTTTTTTTAACTGCTTTACGTCTTTTTTTAACATTGAGGTCTTTAGATATGGGAAAGGATGGGGGGCAAGGAATGGGAAGGAATTCGGCCATGGCCTTTTTGAAGGAAGCATCCCGGCATTTGCCTGGAGTGATTTGGGGAAACCATGGAAAACCCAAATCTGGATGCCCGGATGGGGATTCGAACCGCCGTCCTCCCGAATGCGAGGCGAGAAAATATGTAAAAGAAGGTTTGTGCACTGAATACACGTATAGGCAATCAGTTAACCAACTTTTCATCAGCATTTAACTAACACTGCAGATGAAATGGCTGGCAACTCACAGGATGACGATTGCAGGACTGAATCAGTTCCAGACAATATGTCGAACCGATTGCACAGTGGTACAAGTTCACCTTCCTGGGAATCAGGCTCATACGACTGCTCCCACATGCGGCTTCGACGTCCAGAAATGACGCGCCAGTCACTACCAGGCAACCACCGCACAGATTCCAATGTCTCTGCCTGGACTACAGCTACAATGACCGGTAGGGGAACACCTGTGAGCCGCTTAGCTTCTACAGGGTCACCAATAGCACATCTACTTCACTCACTTTATATTGTAAACACAGAATAGCCTTGCATGAATCTCTTCTTCTAACTGTAAAGGAACAAAAATCAACATGAAAGAACGATTGTAACTTTATGGTCGTTGTTGATTTGTGAGCGATGGCTGGCACATGATCGTTCTCTAGCCAACAGCTATAGACGACATGCACAGTCAGCAGATCACGCATTTTATATACGAGGATAAAATTGGCCCATTCCTAGAGTCAGGTGTAACATACCTTATTTTACTCATGAGACCACATGCTGTACATTAATCAAACTCCTATTAAAACCAGTTCAGTAATTTCTGCACAAATCTCGTTCAAAAAAATTAAAATCATCAGCTTTTGGATTTCTTGTCACAGTGAAATCAGAGACCATGAGCTCTACATTAATGGAAACCCTGTCAAATTAAGAACAGTTGCTTTTGTATGAATTCCCTTCCTATAATTTGAGAAATACAGACAAACACAATGTTCCTTTATTAATTTTTATTAAAAAAGTGTGAATCCTTCTGATACCAAAAATATGACTCTTAAAGGAATAAAACATACCCAGACATCAACTTACCTTCTTTGTGAAGTCCTTCTGGTATATTTATGAGGACATAGTTTGTCGACACCCCCAAACACTTCACAACAATGTGCACAAACATAAACACACTGTTCTGAAGTCTTTGAAGCTATTGGCAAACTGCTGCCACAAATCTGATCACAAACATTACTACACAGCATCAACACAAAAAATATAGCACGCAGAACACACCTAGAAATTCAAATAATGACCACTCTTTACTGTACGCCTTCCAGCAGTGAAAATTTGGCCCGCATCAAACTGACAGATATCAGTTAACCTGACCACATTGCCGGCAAAGGTGTAGTGGTGAATTTGTATGTAACTCGTAATCAAGAACACATCCCACCAGTAACACCTATGACAACAAATGTTGAAAACACTTGGAAAATATATTTTGCAATGGACTGGCCACAGGTATTATGATACTATATTACACATACCCGTTCCTACTAAAAGTGTCCTTATTACTATTTCAAAAATAGCAGCTTTTGCAACTAAATAACAGTATTTATTCAAAGCACAGAAATTATTATTTTATTAGCTGAAATTCAACTTCAGACCGAAGGAAATATAAATACAATTTTAGTTTATTCAGTACAAATAATGGAACAAAAGTTAGCACAGGGGTATCCCAACATAATATATTTGTTACACCAAAAATTATAATATCAGAATCATTTCTAAGATCAGTTTATGGATATTAACTAACATTTTTTATTACCTGGCGTTAACCAGGTACACATAATATTTTTTAGTCTCAATTGTAATATAAAGTATCAAGAAGACAGCAAACAACTCTGAGGTAGAATACTAGAACCAAGTAATTGTATAATGATTATCTGCAAATTATATCTCCAACTCAAATACATGGTCAAGGAATCTCTTTTTGGCATATTAGTTGTTTATCCCAAAAAAAGTTTTTTTTTTATGTATGGCTTTTTGCCTCGTCAATGTCTAGGTCATCCGAGGCAGGTTGAGATCAAGGACACTGAACGGGAAGGAATTTGGCCATTGCCTTTTGAAGGAAGCATCCTGGAATTTGCCTGAAGTGATTTGGGGAAACCATGGAAAACCCAAATCTAAATACCTGGATGGAGATTCGAACCGGCGTCCTCCCGAATGTGAGACCAGAGCATTAACCACTCACCCTCCATGCTCGGTAATATTGTCAATATCTAACAAGATGGGTAATAGCATGTTATATAAAATGAAAAGTAATTATCATATCTGTTAACAGGCCACATATGTACTGATTTAGTTCCCTGTTCATTGCTGAAGTCGTAACCAATGGATTCACCCACTACGATGCTATGATCACTATGCCTTTCTAAATCACTGGAAGAATGGTATCTCTATCCAGGTCACCGCCATACTCAGCAACAATAGGCATGTGAGGTAGTGCAGAATCTCTGAGAACAATCAATGGTGTCAGTTTGTGTTCCGCGATTAGTCACGGTTCTGTATTACCTCGATTGACGTTTTTCTTTAACTACTTCACGTCTCTCAACATCTAGGTCTTTAGACGGGAAAGGATGGGGGGACAAGGAATGGGAAGGAATTCGGCCATGGCCTTTTCGAAGGAAGCATCCCGGCATTTGCCTGGAGTGATTTGGGGAAACCATGGAAAACCCAAATCTGTATGCCCAGACGGGGATTCGAACCGCCGTCCTCCCAAATGCGAGGCCAGAGCGCTCGGATGACCAATGTCAGATAGTATGGCAGTGAACTGAGAAGGGGTTCCACTCTTCCAGCATTTTGGAGAAGCAGACAGTGTTTGGCCCTGGCACCATGCTGTGGGGAGCAATCGCTAGTGTGTTAATAATCCCCCTGTTGATGCACCTTTATGTCCCAATAACAACAACAGCAATTGCTTATGACTTCAAGACACGGCTGGTAGTGATTTATTCAAACTTTTATGGCCCAGTGGTTACGGACATCCCGCATCCTCCTATGTTACCTCTCATGCGACAGTACTCTCGTGCCAATTTTGAATAGGACAATGCTCGCTCACACACATTACATGTGTCTATGAATTGTCTATGTGATGCTGATCGCCAGATCTGTTTGTGACAGAATATGCCCTGGACCAGCTCGGACTTCAAAAGCATCTCAGTGCCAGTATCCAGGACATCAAATAATAGTCACAGGCCAGCTAGCCTCATGAGAGGTTACGATGGCTTCCATCCCCACTGAAACAGTGCAAGGTCACGCCAGATGGAGGGCAATGTTATACTGATTCCTTTCATAAGGACTATAGTCACAGTTATTGTGTTAAAAATTGGGGTAAAGACATTATACTATACCTAAAAGTACCGCTCGTTTTGTCTGGAGATTTCCTGTATCAAGCAGACCAAACTACAAGTTTGGCATAAAATTTCTTCAGACAAGAAATAACCATATGTTGAAACAAAAATGAATAGCTTTAATTTGTAAGAGGCAGATGTCAACTTACCTTCCTTGTGAATTTCTACTGCAATAGTTATGGAGACAGAGTTTGCCAAATCTCTAAACACTTCAGAACAATGCGTACAGATATAAACGCATTGTTCTGAAGTATTTGTAGACAGACAAACTGATAACACCTGGCTGGCGATAAACTTTGTTGCACATCATCAATATACAAAAAAAGGTTTGTGCACTGAATAGAGATATAGTGCAATCAGTTAATAAAGTCAACTCACCCTGCCCTTATACAGGGTGTTACAAAAAGGTACGGCCAAACTTTTAGGAAACATTCCTCACACACAAACAAAGAAAATTTGTTATGTGGACATGTGTCCGGAAACGCTTACTTTCCATGTTAGAGCTCATTTTAGTTTTGTTAGTATGTACTGTACTGTACGGACCAATTCCATGGCCCCCATGCTCTCCTGACCTCAACCCTCTTGACTTCCATTTATGGGGGTATTTGAAAGCCCTTGTCTACGCAACCTCGGTACCAAATGTAGAGGCTCTTCGTGCTCGTATTGTGGACGGCTGTGATACAATACGCCATTCTCCAGGGCTGCATCAGCGCATCAGGGATTCCATGCGACAGAGGGTGGATGCATGTATCCTCGCTAACGGAGGACATTTTGAACATTTCCTGTAACAAAGTGTTTGAAGCCACGCTGGTACGTTCTGTTGCTGTGTGTTTCCATTCCATGTTTAATGTGACTTGAAGAGTAGTAATAAAATGAGCTCTAACACGGAAAGTAAGCGTTTCCGGACACATGTCCACATAACATATTTTCTTTGTTTGTGTGTGAGGAATGTTTCCTGAAAGTTTGGCCGTACCTTTTTGTAACACCCTGTATATACAAGCGAAGGGGACAAATTTCCCACTGGAAAGTATGCCATTAGCCAGCATGCGCACAGCAGTCTGCTCATGAGTGTATATCAGACATACATCAAGCACACCAGATTTACAGAAATATATTAATTTAATTTTAAGTATATGTATGTTTCTTTGTGAATAGTGTTTAGTAGTATTAGTATTCTCAGTTCTATAGGCAGCAAAGAGGAATGAGCCATCCATGTAATGTGACGAAAACATTACA
>JARYHS010001113.1:1478888-1606837 GCA_031002005.1 Vandiemenella viatica
AATTGTAATAAAGAATGTTTTGTCTTCATCAAATTTGCACACTTATGTTATCTTATAGTTCATCACAGAAAGGATAAAGTGTGAGAGAATCTGTGTTGTGTCTGTCTGCGTACAGACTATTTTTGATTTATCCCATATCATTTGTACTATGTATGATGCGAAGGGACCAATAAATACAAATACCAAATACTTCTATCAGCCTGTCTCTTCTTTCAGTAAGCTTATTCCACAATCTCCAAAACTCGTTCATTTCTTACTTTGTCTGTCCACTTAATTTTCAGCAATCTTTGTAGCACCACATTTCAAATGCTTCAATTTTTCTTCTTTCTGGTATTCCAAAAGTCAATGTTTCGCTACCATAATGTGCTGTATTCGACACATAGAGTTTTAAAACGTTCTTTCTAAGTCGTAGATCAATTTTTAAAACTAAAAGATTTCTCTTTTTCATGAAGGCTCTTTTTGCTAGTGCTATTCTGCTTTTAACATCATTCCTGCTTCGGCCATCGGTTGTAATTTTACTTCCCAAGTAACAGAATTCACTTACTTCTCCTGTCGCATCAGTTCCTATTTTTATATTTGTTCTACTGTTTAAATGATAAGTTACAAATAAATTGTTATTGGAATGTCTTATCTGCTATATTATGCATCTTTGTTCAAAAACCGTTAACTTACAAGTGTGATTTGTGAACGAAGTGTGTTTGCTCATTTTATGCTACCAAGACAACAAGAAGTGATATGGATCCTATAAATACTGTTAATAAGAAAGCAGAGGTACTGTAGGTTTGTTTATTTGTGGTGGTGCATGGCACATATATTGTTGATTACGGCCATTCAAAAAAGCGTCACTACTTTCATACGCCTAATAACTAGGTGAAAAGGTATGTTGTTATTTGTGTGGTTGATGTACAATCTTAATGATGTATGCCATGTTTGGAGTCTTATTTTGATGTTGAAATTTGTTTTTAAGCGATTGGCTTGCTGATATAATGAACCAATGTTGAATCGGAATACAGAGTAATTTATTCAGCTTTTACACAGCTCATTCTTTTAGGTGTTTTAGCTGGAATGCCTTGTGTTATAGGGTGTTGTTTCGTCTGTATTTACTCGGTATGTGCAATACCGTGAATTCTATCGTATTGTTTTGTATGTATTTATTTATTTGTGTTATTCGGTTACCAATACTTTGAAAATGTCACAAGTTGTCAACGTTACATATTTGTGGTTGCAAAATAATTGTTTTCTTAAACATCTTACCCGTCTGTTTTCGTTGAAGTTAGTTGAATGTGAACTTCTGTTAATGTATCGCAACTTTGTTACATGTGTGTTGGTCGAGACACAGGTAATGACCAAGAGGAATTTGTGTAAAATAAAATTTATTTATCTATAGCTCCTTTTTATTGCCTGTAGTAAATGCTACATCATCTTTCTGACAAATTACTTATATGACATTAAAAAGATTTGCTTCTCAGTAATGCATACTAAAATACTGATTTATGTTTCGCTCCACATAAAAAATAAATGTTGGGTAAACTGTAGATCGCGATACCAACTCGTGATGTAAATACTTCCCGATTGAGGGTGTAATATGACGTCACCACGTTGCTGACTACGATGTAGCAGCATTTCTCTCGATTACGTATTTAAATCGTTGAACCTACTAGGAACTAAAAGAAATCTTCACCCACCATTTTGAGAATTTGCTGTTCACTTTGAAACTCGAGTCGTTGAGAGTATTGAAACATCTGTTGATTAACTAGAAACAGTAGGTAATTTTTGAAAATAGATGGTCTTGTTATTCCCAGCAATGATGCTGTTAGAAAATAATGCAATTTGGATATCACAATATAGAATTATATGTATGAATTTAATTCTAGTCTAGAAAATAATACCGAGAATGTCGAAAATTGATATTCAATATACGGAGAAAAGTTCGAATTTAAAATTTTTTTAATCACATGTATTCACGTGTAAATTAATTATTGCAATATTAAGAATTAAATTTTGAAATTATTAATGACATAAGGTATCACAATATAGAGCTACACAGATAGACTATGTTCTAGATATCATACGGTAAATCTACAAAATTGTGATTGAAATATCCAATTAATATTTAGCTTCATACAGTTAATAAGATTTTTAGTTAACAAAAGTTGGATATTAAATTTCTCCCCACCTGAAAACCCGGTTTCCATGCAGTCCAGTGACTTTTGTTGCTTCACGGAGACTGAATTTGTCACACACGGAAACACAATGACGTCATTTGTACCAGGCAATACTTGTGTTTACAGTGAGGCAGTAAGTGGTTGTAGCGGTATCGCGATCTAGAGTTTACCCGAATTGTTGCTCTATGCTTTATATTTTTCCCTCTAATGAAAGAAGACAACATAATAACTACATACCGAAACATGTTTGTCGAGATATATATAATTTAGACAAACTTGGAAGTCAAATTTGTGAATGTAATAAAAAATTTATACACCTATATGTCTCTGTATTGTTAATTTTATAAATGTTTTATAGTAAAGCAAGTGAACAGTATTTTCTTTCTCTTCTTTCAGGGCATCATTTGAGACTGAACAGATTTTACTTCTGTGCTTAGACTTAAAGGATACAGTTGACAGATATGGATGTATGTGAACAGACAGTTACAAAAAAGATTTTAGAACTTTCTAAAGTGTGCAGTGCCCATACAGATAATGAGTGCAATAACAGTATATTAGTTGTCAAACCATTGCAGTTCACTTGTGGTATATGTTTGGAGCTTCTTCCTAAACGGGATTTGTTAGTAAGACATGTATTCATTCATCATTCACACATAGAAATACCTTCTTATATTTGCCAAGAATGTGGGTTGGTTTTCTTAGATGTGCCAACATTGTATTCCCATATGTGCGATCACAACTCAAAATTAAGCCTCAAAGGGCAATCATTATATGGACTTGCATGTGCAGTTTGTACACAGCCCTTTTTGTTTTGGTGTTGTCTAACAGAACACATATTCAGCCATGCATCAGGTGTTTCCTTTTCATCACATGTTTGTTCACATTGCTCAGAGGTTTTTGAAGACTTCTCAAAATTCCAGCTTCATAAGTGTACCAGCCAATCTTCACATATTCGTTCGACATCTTCAGCGACGAGGTAAGATAATTAACTCCTATTTTATGTTGAATCCTTGGTCATATATTTATGCACATTCAGATTTAATCAGGCACTAAATCCAAACACCCTTCTGTGGTTAAACCTGTTAATAGTGATTTAGTTTTGTGGGTAATATTTTCTTCTTTCTTTCGCTAGCATTTTGGCTATCATGCTGCAGCCTTCATCAGTGTTATGTAATTTATATGTAACTAAGAAAATAATTCATTAAATTTGATAAACACATACATTTTAGGTCAAGTTAAATATACAATTTTAAATATTCAGTGATAAATATTTAATAGACCTGCATTTTTTCATGTATTCATAATCTCCCATAGCCACATTGAAAAGTATATCTTTGTTGTGATCATTTGAAGTGTTATTGTTTGCTGCTTTCTATTAGCAGTTTTTAGGAACTCCACTCACCAACTTTTATTAAAGGTAGCCATTTTTAATTTGGGACTTATTTTCAAAGTGCTCAGTTTCATATCACAACGGAAATCTAGAAGAATATTAAAAAAAAAGTTAAAAAAAGTTAAAAAAAGAAATACATGCCTTAACTACCTTTTTAGCCAATAATCAAGCAATATAGTCTATAATTTCATCGAGACTTCGGCAGGGCTACTTTCGAACAGTAGCAAAGCGATTGAATAATTGCAATAACTTATGAGGCAAACTATGTTTTCTCTAAACAATGTTTCATAAGGAAGTTTAAAAATACATTTTTACTACCAAACAAAGTTAGTTCAGGCGTGTTTAATGGCATTTTTCCATTAGAGCTTTTTCCAATTTTTGATTTGATGAAATTAGTAGATCAATCAAGAATTATATTGCAAACAGCTCTAAATACGATTTAAACTAAATAGTTATTCATTCTGACAAGTCCCTAATGTGGTGGCATTAGATAGCTAATTCTTCTAACAATAGTAGAGCATAAATATAAAATACGGAAAATAATTCATTAAATTTGAGAGTATGAAACACATACATTGTAGGTCAAATTATTTCAAATATTCATTGATAAGTGCTTCATAGAGCATACCATTCAAAACACCACTAAAGCCACCAAAGTTTGTAAACAGATAGTCAGAGAAGTTGGGCAAAATATTTCTGCAGAATCCTTTGCTGTTCGTGTGTAGATAGAAACACAGCCGACAGTAGCTGAAAATATGTGTAATGAGAGATCAAATAAAATGTATGTACTTTAAATTTGGTACCACCGATTTTAACAAAAAAAAAAGACATGTCCCAAAGTTTTCTCACTTTATGGGGTAACTTTGGTACATAAATAGAAGAAAATTTCTGTGTGAAAAATAGTTATAATTTGGCTTTTAGTACCATTATTCGAAAGAGGAAGATCAGATCTAATCAAATAACTAACCTTGTTTTATTAAGGGGAACACCCCCTGCCTATCTATGCCATGTTAATTTAAGCAAGTGTTTGACCCATTTGCGGAAAACTATTTGATGCAGGAGCTTAATACTTTTACTGAATGTTACATAATGCTAGTAAAGTCAACTATACTAATATCTATTTGACACATTTTATAGTTTTTAAGAAATACTTATTTAAATTTATAAATGAAAATACTAAGTTTTTTCTGTAGAAAATGTTTCTTGTGAACATACTAATAGGGGAACATTAATGCTTGTAGTACCAGATGTGGCTTGCTTTGTTATACAGAGTCTCTGAAAATTTCATTCAATTATCTTCGATCGTTTCTGATATAATGAGGTATATGTACTGAAAATTTAAATTTGTGGGAAATTGACTTTTAAAGAAATCAACTACTCTCAAATGCACTCAAACAAAACTAACAGAATATTTCAAAGTGTGTTGTTTACAAATACAAGAGAATACTAACTGTTGCCCTCCAAGGATAGCTAACATACTCAGGAGTCAGAAAAAAAATCCCTCAAGTGCAATATGGGGGTATAAAGTTCTATAATATATGCAGTAATGTGTGTGTGGCACTGATACATACATGGTAGGAAAATGCTATTTAAATGCATGAATTTTTTTTTCAGTGAAATCCTTTTCAGGATATTTAAAGAATACCTTAATCTATCGAAAAATGATGAAAACCGAAATTCGATTTTTTTTCGACCTAAACCACGAGGTGGTCCCGGAACAGATTTCTTTGAATTCTCTAAAAAGTCTAAAAAAAAGAGTGCTAAAGTAACCCCATTTTAAAGTAGTGTGTTAGTTCACTATCCCTCAGTACTATTCTTCAAAATGTCAAATTCCTCCTTCACATATCTAGTCCACAATTACATTTCTCTTCATAGCATCTTTGTGTTTTTAAATTAAATTCCATGTTCTGTGTTGACCACATAGTGATCTATAGCTGATTTGACACTGTCCTTCATTTTATTGTGTTTGATATGTTCTCGTAGTCTATCCGCCACATAATGACCCTTCTGAATAATGTAAATACCTTATGATATGTTCTTTATTGTAAAAGGTAGATCCAGAAAAGTCTTGTGATTTTCACCCTCTCTTTTGTAAAACTCTCTGAATCAGGTTTTGCTTTGTTCTCATGCTTAGCGACATTTGTGCTCCAGTTTGTCTCTAGATAACCATTCGAGCAGGCATGGAAATATGTTTTAGAGTGGGTCACAGGTGTAAAATGTCTGTTAAATCTACCCTGACATCTAGACATAGTAATTGACCATTATCTTCCAGTTCCATCTTGAACTGGATTTTGTGGAGAACACTGTTCAGATAGGGATAGTACTCTTGCATAAGCTACAAACCATAATGCCATACTACAAAACTTGTACAAATGTACAGGGCACATGTTGGTGATGGTGCTGGGAGGAATATTGGTCAAAGAATTAGGAACAGTCAATGGAAGGGAAAGGTGACCATGACCACAAGCTGGTGCTCGATTTCAAGCATAAGGGAGTGGGATTTTCTTTTGGTAAGGGTATCAGGGATTGGAACAAATTACCAAGTGTAGTGATGAATAATTTTCCAAAAACGCTTAAGGATTTAAAATTTGTAAATCGGAAAAGTAAATAGGGGAGGATTCAACATTCCAATTATAAAAGAAATTAATATATATATATATATATATATATATATATATAAAGGGGTAATTGGATGGCTGTGGGATTGCCACCAGAGTGTTAGCTCTAACACAATTAAAGTTAATGATATTATTAATAATAACTCGTCAATGGATGCATTAAATTTAATGACTCAAAGCTGCTGTAAGAGAAGACAGATGAAAGAGGCAGAAAAATTACAAAGGATTGTAGAAATCTCACTGAGGACAGCAAACTAACACTCCATATTGCTTGGCGCAGTTTGATGCAAAAAATTTAAACATCAACACAATAACTCTAATGGAGCTTGCAATATTACAGCCAAAAGCTTAATATATGAAACACTGTCAGGGCTTTAACTGGAAAACTGAGGTTTTGTTACATTAATTGTACTAATCCGACAGATTGGTGTATGGAAACAAAATATTAGGTTATCAAACTATGCTACACTCGTCATCTATATTTCATACAATCAGTATTCCCTCACATATCCACTTTACTTTTGCCATCTACTATCTCGCTTTCCCCATAATTGTAGTTCACATACAGTTTTTTAATTTGGATCAGCATAGTGAATGATATATTCTTTAATTAGTAAGGATGTCTGTCTCAAAAGGTTATCGTGTATGCCTTGTAACTGACTTGAGCATGCTGGCTTAAATATGAATATTACAAAACCTGTTTTTGTAGTGTTTCATTGACCAGCCTGGTCTATGTGGTGGCTCATTGGGGTCAGCTGGGATTTTTGTGACCTTAAAAAGTTATCTTCACCTCTGGCAAAGCTTGGATTCCATGTAAAACAGTAGGTCCACTGTACTGTCCACTTACCAGGTTACGTTAGAGTAGCCATGATAGAGGCACATGTGCGGCCGAATTACCCTTTGTTGTTTCCCTGCGAACAATGCCAGACTTCTTTCTTTCATTGACCTGCCAGTCCAGCTGTAATATGTGCTTGTTTCATTAATATTTATAATACTAGCACTATAGTTATTTGTTTATTTTTTCCACTTGAAAACTTCCACTTTGGTGTGCTGTTCAATACAAAAGAAGAATTTTATAACTAATGATACTTTTCTTAGACATCGTTGAATCAAAAAAAAAAAAAAAAAAAAAAAAAAAATGGTGTTCCTGATACAAAATTGAATCAGATAAATAATACACAAAATTTATTGATTAAATAGTTTTCTTTTAAATGACATAAGAAATTAAAATTGTAAATAAAATTTTAATCATATTACAATTGATATTAAAGAAATATAATTTGAAAAAATGGGATGCCTTTATTTTTATTAAAATATTAATTCACTTCTCAATGTGGTTTGCTATAACTTGAATATTATAGTTTTCCAAATAGTAACTGCATAATTCACGTGTAACATCCATAATATTGCAATACAGTGTACGAATTCATTTAATTGAACTTATGAAATGTTAAAGCATTTATTATAATACCCGATTTACCTAGTAACGTTATTTACTATAGTTTGGTATATATACTTTATTGATGTCATTGAGGTATAACTAATTATTGTGTGTAATTATTCTTTAGTCAGTAGTTATTTTTACTATTCAACCTATTTTGACTATTCAACCTTTGTAACTGCACAAAATAGAAAACATATTTTGATTAAACAGATAAATGTTAAGGTTATATCTAATTGTTATAATATTTGTTGTTCCAGTATTTACAGTTCCTTTCAATAGAGTAATATATTCATACCTCATTGGATAAACCATTTTTATTTGGGGAGGCTAGATAAAATTTCCCAAATTTGACATTTCTTGGCATTAAGTCTTTTAAAATATAAACATAACTTAATTTTGGTTAATTGAATAGTTCTCAGAGATGAAGCATTATTTGACATTATTGTTGGTATATCTTCCTAGCACTTAATTATTTGAATTGTATTTAAGTTATAAGGAAATATAATTTGGTCATCTTTTAATATTTACTTCACTTCTGTGAGTTTGTTAATCAGGTTCGTCAGTTACTAAAAGTTCTTTTGTGGAATTGAGAAGATTGTTGATAAATATTTCCTAGTTCTCAACAATCAAAGTATATGATTATAAGCAGGAATTTTGATTTTATAGTAATATGTAGGTATATAATTAAAAAAATTGTCACATCGAATTTACTTCTTTATTTCCAGATTTGGCCCTGTCTTTCGAAGTAATATTCACATTTATAAGCAGCGACTTGTAGCAGCAGAATTTGGATTAAAGAGTACTGAGAATGAAACAACGAAAATTTACAGGTGTTATGGTTTAAAAAACAAATGGACTCATAAAATGTGTCATTCATGTGAACAGTCATTCTCTTGTGATGTTTCTGAAAAATCACTGACGCTTCCTGCTCACGTAAAAAGTTATAATAAAATCCCAACTGATGACCGCTCAACCTATTGTGAAGTATGTTCTAAATCTTTTGTAGACCGCTGGGTCCTTCAGGTGCACAAAAGAATCCATTTAGGTGAGCGGCCATATAGCTGTGAAGTTTGTGGAAAATCTTTTACTTACTCTAACGCCCTCAAGAAGCACGCGAGATTACATACTGGTGAGAAGCCATATCACTGCGAAGTATGCGGAAAGCAGTTTAGAGAATCTTCTAGTCTTGGAATCCATAAGAGAACACACACGGGCGAACGGCCCTTCAATTGCGAAATTTGTGGAAAAACGTTCAGATACCTTGCCATTCTCAAAACTCATAAGAGATTGCATTCAGGGGAAAAGCCATACAGTTGTGGTGTTTGTGGAAAATCTTATACTTTAGCACGTAGCCTTAGAGCGCACGAGTTTACCCATTTGAGCCAGTTGCCATTTGAATGTGAGGTTTGTTTCAAATCATTTGTGGGCAGGGGTGACCTGAAAAGGCACAACCGAATCCACACCGGTGAATGTCCATTCAGCTGCGATATTTGTGGGAAATCTTATAATAGTACCTATACACTTCATATCCACAAGAGATACCACTCAGGGGAACGTCCATTTGGTTGTGAAGTCTGCGGGAAAGCTTTTGTCACAACTGCTCACCTCAAGAGACATCAGCGAATCCATTTGCGTTAACAGTTTTCTTTTTTTCAGGATTAAACTAAATGTTTTACGAATATATTGCCTTCAGTTGTTTCATAGATTCATTTGGGTTGAACAACTTGTATTTCAGTACTACTGTGCATTCAGTATGTAGTAACCTGGAGAGATATCCTCCTAGGTTCCTCCCGAGAGCGAGCCAATAGGCAAGGATTGCGTGGTCGGATTATTGCCGAGCGCACACAACGAGTCCCCGTTTATAAGAAGCAGATCAATTAAATCAACAGCAGTGCCTTATGTACAGCTTTATTACAAGTAAACATATATACACGTATCTTTCAGGTTTAGGTACACTAACTTGATTTTTGACTGAAGTAAGACCTATAAGGTGACTTGCTGTCGTGTGATATTTAAAGGCACTAGGGCTGAATGCGAAAGCGAGCAGGCATAACGTGGGAGTATTTTTCTATCACTTCCCGTGACTCCCCAGGCATCGAACCATCCCACAACCAATCAGCAGAGTGTTCCCACCTGTCTGTGCTCAGCGGCGGTGACGATGTCAACGGCAGAGGCTCCTCTGTTACTGGCTGGTTACCCCGAGGCTGTTCCTGTGACACCTCTGGCGGCGGCGGTGGAGATCCCCAAATTCGACCTCGCTCCTGGGTTTTTACCCAAACCCCCACCCTCTCGATTAATTTGGAGGGTATTCTGTGAGCCTATCACATCACTCCGTAATGCCGTCATCTTCCTTCGATGCGGTCATGCTCGTGGGGCGAGTCTGCTGTCTCAGCGTTCTACTTAGAGTGCGATGCCTGGCAACTCGGCGGTTTCGTATGCCCGCAATCAGCCGTTGGGTAATTATTTTGAAAACTGTTACAGTGGCCTGTGGTCACTACAAGTATATTTATTTCTGCTGATTTTGGAATTAATATCACCTTTTACACACAGTATTGCAGTACTACTAATAATAACAAGCTATAGTGATACTTATCTCGTTTCTGTTAAAATAAAATAAAAGCTTGTAATTTTACATACAATTTTAGAAAACTTCTTGCAGTTTTTACTTATTGGCATATAATTGTTTATGAATTGTATATATAAAGTTTTGTGGAATTCTGATTTTGTTGACAGCACCACTGATTGTTAGTAATGTAGTTGTACTCTTTCGTTGTCACTTGAATTAAATAAAAATACTTTGTATGATGCAGTATGAAATACTGATTTTATCAGGGAAAATAGCAACATTTGAAATGCTTTCATTTTTCTCCCATGCAATGGCTTGCCTATATGTGGTTCTGCCTAGTCCATCAGCTTGATGATACTAAATAATAGGATATTTGTCTCAATTTTTGTCAACATTTGTATATTTAAAATTATGATTTTATTATGATCTTCAATTCAGGTTTATTACTGTTTCTTATTGAAGGTGTATCATGACTTTGTGTATTTTTTTTTTATAAATGCACCATCCTTTTTATGCAGTATTATGTGTACTGTAAGAACAGTATGTTTGTCATATTTATTTACTTATTTATTTATTTATACACCAATTGGCTTTGTATATAAATAAATAATACTTAATATCAACATATAAGTTATGTATATGATTACATAATTCATAAAATTCTTTTAATGTTAGAGATTAGTCCAGCATGAGATCCTCCAAAGAAGTTGATTTTGGTATCATGTTTATACTTACAAAGAATAATATTTAATATTTCTAGTGAAATGTTTGGAATAAACCAGGTAATTATAAATTTTCTACAGAGATTGATGTAAATTACTGCTTGCTGCACATTACAAATTCCATTTTCCATTAAAAAAATAAAAATAAATAATGATTGAACACAGTCTAACAAAGCATTGAATGTGATGTTCTCTTCTTTTTAGTAGAACCCTTAAGACAAGCTTCGTAATTCCTCGAATTCCTATTTTGATAAAATTTTACAAAAAGACATATTCTATTCATAAAAAGTTCCTAGATAATTGCATACCTTCCAATCCATGGGGATAAGGGAACGTCTTTTATCATGTGTCCCTTTGAGTGTGGTATCTTACTGGAATCAGTGTTAACTTGGACATTTATATTTGGTTGTATATTTTGTGAGATAAAGCATACCTCAACAATTTTTTTTTAATATAGTTTTACTGCTCTGTAGTTTCGCCAATTTTCATTGTTTCTGATTGAATTTCAGAATAAGAAGTATTCTTTGATCACAATGGTTGATATAAGAAGCAATTAGCTGCTTAGTGTTTAAAGGCATCTTTCAATAGTTTATTTTCTTTTCCTGCTCCACGTTTTTGTTAATGCATCAAGAATTGCACATAAATCAAAATATTCCATCTACTGCAAGGATGTAAGGATGTAATGCTGCTCACCAAAGTGATAATCCAAACCAGACTTAATTTAATTGCAATGGAGCACAGGCTCCGGTGGCAATTTCCCTACACACCCATCTTCCCCCTATCCTGCACCTACCTACATTTGCCCTCTACAAATTTTATCTTTAAATTCCTTCAAAGTTTTTGGTAAATTATTCATCATTTCTCTTGGTAACTCATTCCAATCCCTGACACCCTTACCTAAAAAAGAGAATCTTCCCACACCCTTGTGCCTGAAATCGAGTGCCAGCTTGTGGTCATGGTCATCTTTTGCCTTCCATGCCTCATCGCCAGTATATGCCCTGTACACTCCCATGACCCTCCTCAACCTCCTCCTGTCTTGCAATGAATCCCATTTCAGCTCCTTTATCATATCCGTCACTGATTGCAGTCTGCGATACTTTGCAGAAACAAATCTAGCAGCCCTTTTTTGCACTCTCTCCAACTCCTGTTCTAAGTCTTCTCATACAGCAGGTTCCACCCGGAGTTTTGTCTAGTGCCCTGCCTCTTTTTAAGAAACTTCGTGAGTGGAGGCGTGGTGCAGCCATGATTTGATTGTTCTACATTTGGCGCTTTGGGTCAGTCTCTCGTTTGAGCTTCTCCTTCTCTGTGGCCATTCTCCATCTTATATCCAGTGGTGCTGTGCATGCCAGCGCATATATTTTTTGTGTTGGAGTTGGTCTCATGCGTTCAGTTACCAGCCTGACAGTCTCATTGAAGGTCGCCGGTTCAAAACCCGTGTCTCGGCTGTAATTTTTACAGACCTTAAAATCGACCTTCACCGCTGGCATATACTCCATAATGAATGGTATATGCATTAATTAGTTAGGATGTCTGCCTCAAATGGCTATCTTGTATGCCTTGTAACCGACTTGAGCATACTGGCTTATATAACTACCACTTTTTTTACTTAGAAATTAAAACAATTAGGTTATAAGTTTGTAAAATATATTAATAATTGTAAGAAAATAATGTGAAAGCATGATGAGGCAAATGTAAAAATGTATATAAAAATAAAATTAATTCAGCAATTATAGGCTGAAAAGAGCCCCAGCTCTATAACAGCCTGCCTTTGGCTCTCTACCTAAGGAATGAAAGGATAAAAAAACTACTACCTTGTAACAAAATCTTTCAAGTGTTTTCATTGTCTTCCAAAAAGTTTAAAAAATAATATTGAAAAATAATTTTTATATATAGTGGATATAAAGTGGTGATATAAAGTATTAATATTTTTTGAAGAGTTTATGAGAGCAAGGAGAAATTGTGAGGACTAGTCAAGGAGATAACAGATTAAATATAGGAAGAATAAAAAAGGATTGAATGAATAGAATGGATTAAGGAGAACTCTCCAATATGAAATTGAATCCTGAAAGTATGTATGAGATCATTAGCAATATTGAAGTAATGTTAATTATTCATAGTATGAAAAGTGATGTATGGAATGTAGTAATATATGACATGTTGCAAAAGGAATTGATGTTGTTGTTGATTTTATTTAAAGGAAGAATTTCAGACAGGTATAGTATAAAGGATTCTACATATGAATAGAAGAACCATAATGAATTACAAAAGGGAATGGAAACGTCAGGGCCGGCGCTAGGAATTTCGGGCCCGGGGTAAAAAATGGGCGACCTTTTTTTTTTTAGCTCTACAAAATGGCCAGGCGACAATGGGCGTAATCTTGGCTACATGGCCTGAGGGCCCCTATAGTCGGTGATCAGGCCCCCCATCAGCCCGCGGGGCACGGATACTTTTGACCCGCTTACCCTCCCCTAACGCCAGCCCTGGCAAACGTTGAAATCCGTCTTAGCAAAAAGCGACGTCAATAAATGTGTCCTTTTGTGGAGGAAAGTCCTAAGGAGCACAGCAAGGTAAAGGACAACGTTGTAAAATTATTTATAATCGTTGTCAAATATTCAGAGATAAGATTTTAATATTGATTATCTGAAATATGAAAGGTAAAAAATATTAGTGTATGTAAAAGATTTCCATATGGCAGGAATACCCTGAAAAGTTAGGTTATAACGCATTCCAGTTTGCATTGAAGTGTTACTCAGCTTGTCTTCTCTACATTATTAGATCTTTTAAGTGAGTCAGGAACTGTAATAAACTACTAAGGTATGTTCTGAATAATTTATCAACAACGTTCAAAAAAATTAAAATATAAGTTTATTAAATAAAAGTTGGGTTAGGAAATTATACTCGAAAATTTTCAGATGAAAAGACAAGGAAGGTGAGTATAGAGGTGCCAGAGAATTGCCCAGAAAGAATTTCCTCCATAGGAATTATATTAGTATTACTCAAAACAGTAATACACTAAGGTCTTGACTTTACAGATGTCCACTTATTTTAACTGTTACAATTTTGAAACACATGATAAGCTTTTTGACGTGCTAAAGTAAATTTTACTTGAATAAACTGTTCTCGAGGAACTTGCAAAGTCGACCTGAAGTTAAATAAAAACAAAAATGATGTTTCAGCCATAGTTGACTCTGTCAATTCTGTAGCTACGTTGGATGCCTTCTCAAATGCCATGCGGTGGACGCACTACATCATCCGGTGGCTAAATGGAATTCGGCGGAAACCATAGGTAGGTTCCTACATTCCGAACGTTTCCCGATGCTTTCCCACTTACAAATTTCGTCGCTGCGTCTTTAGCTGTTCTATAGAGCCAGCTGGCGCTTCCACTGTTCATAATTTTCCACATATAACTTTATTGTGGCATTGCTTGGGGGAAGCGTACTGGCAGTGGGTGGCCTGGATCAGGTGCCGGAAATGTCCCACTACCCTGGAACCATAATGTTGAAACTGTAAATCACTGTATCTCACACGGTATTAACTTCATTCAGTCTGAACAGAAACCTAAGTATTTAATTTCTATTGTTACCAACTTATTGCTGGCGTTCATTAAAAAAGTCGATAAGTCAAAATAAACTGCTTTCAGTGACCCTAATTATATCACTCCACATTTAACTGAAAAAAGAAGCCGTGAGTGGTTTGGCCCTGAGCTGGCATTCGGGGATACATGGGTTAGAATCCCCATCCTGTCACCCAGATTTGGTTTTTCCATGGTCTCCCTAAAGCACTCCAGGCAAATTTCTGGATGCTGGATGGTTCCTCCAAAAGGCCATTGTCGAGTTCCCTCCCATTCCTTGTCTCCAGTCTTTTCTCACCTCTAATGAACTCGAGATCGACGAAGCCTAAAGCCAAAAGCAATAAATAAATAAATACTTTTTTTGTTCGTTACACTCGGTAATTAAACCAGTAGATGAAATTGTTTAGGGGGCCACTGATGGACAGAATGCGTAGTAATGAGATTGTTCACCGCATATATAGGAATATTATACAATTAGAAGCAATGCAAGCAAGGGAAGAGATGATCATAACCATAAACTTGATTCCACTCATAGCAAAGCCAGAGTTTTAATTTTTAGGCAAAGGACTCAGTGACTGGAATACATTATCGAGGGAAGAGTTGACCAATATACCTCAAACTGTGGCAATTTTCATAATACAGTGCTTTCACCTCCATTTTCATACTGGCAAATAAATTAAAAACAAACAAATTTAAAATATTTGTAAAATATTATTTATTATGATGAATAATAATAATAATTTTAAAAAATGCGATGGAGCGCACGCTCCGCTGGCAATCTCCCTACACACCCATCCTTCTCATTTCCTCCTCCAACCTACTTTTGCCATCAACCAATTTTTACTTTCAATTCTTTAAGTGTTTTCGGCAAATTCCTCATCACTTCCCTTGGCAATCTATTCCAATGTCTCTTGGACCGAGCATGATGGGTGAGTGGTTAAAGCTATGGCCTCGCAGTCTGGAGGACGCGGGTTCGAATCACCGTCTGGGCATCCAGATTTGCGTTTTATGTGGATTCCCCAAATCAATCCATATGAATACCGGCTGAATTCCTTCCTGTTCCTTGTCGCCCTTTTATCCCGCCTCTAATAATCTCGACGTCGACGAGTTGTAAGGCCATAACAAAAACAAAACAAAAGAATCTAAAAATTTTCACGTTTTCTTTTGTTGCAAGTAAATTTTTGTTCATTTGATTTATATACTCCATTTGATAGGCAGTTTCACAAATGGAATATTTTACTATTTTAAAAAATGACTTTGTTACAGAATTATTAGAATGTACAGAATTTGCAAAATTACCACCTTACTGAGGAAAAAATTATATTTTATTCTGTGCACAATTTGATGATTCAGATAATAACCAAGTCTTTAAAATAAATTTCTGATTCTGCTAAAATATTATTTTCGTGTTTAATGTAATTTGTGTAGAAATGTGTTTTGTTTCAAGGTTGTTTATTGAGTTTTTGAGGAACGTGGACGAATTTTAAATCTATAGGTATCTATCTATAGGTGATGTATACTGCAAATGTTGGTAGCAAAAACCAGGGAATGTGATTTACTTCAATTTTTCTTTTAAAAAGAAGTGCTAGTAGAAAAATGATTTTGCTGATTGAATGTTTATTTGGAGAAGTGAAAAATTGGAATAAATTGCTTTATATTTAGAAGGTAAATAGCGAAAGAAAAATACCAGAGAAAACGAAATATAGGTTAATGAGTAGGTTGTTTTGTTGGAATGAATAAGAGTTTCATTCAAATTAAGTGAAATCTATACTTTCAGATTAAAATGTTCTTAATTTTCTTTCCTTTCTTCTGATGAATGTCTACAGAATGTATTTTTCTACCTGCCAAATATGTGAGTGTTTGGAATTTTTCTTTTGATATGATAGAGCTTTCCAATATAAACCACAAAAAATGTAATTTACAGGAAAACTATTACAACTTTTCTGTGAGCCATAAAATGGTAGAAAATAAGGTAAAAACTATTGGAGTGGATGAGAAAGTGATTTGCTGGGTAGAAGTTTTAAAAGGTAGAAAACAGAAAGTTAGAGTAGGAAATGTAGTATCAAAAGAAGTGGAAGTAAAAATGGGAGAGCTACATTGGGACCATTCTAATGAATAATTGTGTTGATTGTTTACTATCTGAAATTAGATTGTTTGCAGATGACATAATGCTATATAAAAGAATCAAAATGATAGAGGATTGTAAACAGTTGCAGGCTGATCTGGACAGGATATCTAGTTGGGTTGGTAAACATGGGATGAAGATGAATGCAAAGAGTCAGCTTATTAGATACACAAATAAGAAACTAAAGGTTAGTTATGATTATAAGGTGGGGAAAGAATTGGTTACTGCAGACTTGAAATGTAAATATCTTGGCATTACATTTGATAACAAGCTTAACTGGGCAGGTCACATTGGACAGATGGTAGGAAAAGGCTTCAAAATTCTTTTTTTTTTTTATCTGCTTAACGTCTCTCTGACAGCGAGGTCTTTAGGGATGGAAAGGAAGTCGGCCATCGCCTTTTTGAAGGAAGCATCCTGGTATTTGCCTGGAGTCATTTGGGGAACCATGGAAAACCCAAATCTGGATGCCCGGATGGGGATTCGAACCGCCGTGCTCCAGAATGCGAGGCCAGAACGCTAACCGTTACACCACCACGTTCATTTTCAAAAAATTTTGTACTTGTAGAAAGTAATGAGGGAATGTACGAGAGAAGTAAAGGAATTGTGTTACAAAATTTTGGTCAGACCATTGCTCAAATATGGTAGTGTAGTATTGGAACCTCATTTTACATATCAAATACAGGAGGTGGAAAGGGTGCAAAAAATGGGCTGCTAGATTTGTTTCTGGGAATTATCGCAGAATGCAATCAGTGACGGATATGATAAAGGAGTTGGAATAAGACAGGAGGAGGATGAGGAGGGTCATGGGAGTGTACAGGGCATATACTGGTGATGAGGCATGGAAAGATATTAGAGTAGGTATGAAAAGTAGTGCATGGAAGGGAAAAGATGACCATGACCACAAGCTGGCACTCGATTTCAGGCACAAGGGTGTAGGAAGATTCTCTTTTTTTAGGTTAGGATGTCAGGGATTGGAATAAGTTACCAAGGGAAATGATGAATAATTTACCGAAAACGTTGAAAGAAAATAAAGATAAAATTTGTAGACGGCAAATGTAGGTGGGTGCAGGATAGGGGGAAGATGGGTGTGTAGGGATTTTGCCACCGGAGCCTTTGCTCCGTTGCAATTAAATTAAATGTGATAATATTTTCATACAATGATTCACATGTCTAAAGCGACCAAGGATTCGATGATTCAAGTAATCAATGGGCTATGTCATAAACATTTTATTTTATTGAAAGTCTGCAAAATGTTCTGCTTTCAAGAGTTACTAGTTCCGGCAATTGGTAATTAAGAGTGGTTAGAAATCAGCTTTGTATATTGCTTTAAACTCAGTTTAATTCACAAACTGTATAACACCTAGCATATCATGTACAATGTTAGAAGAAGGAAAAAAAGAAATTCGAAAACCTATGGAGTTCTGGGAAAGGTTATTTGTACATTTTCTTTAAAAAAATAAATTATTTTACATCAACAGTTCAAGAGTACATAATTTAATGGTGAGCAATATATTTCTGGTCCAGGCTGCATAATCTAGTAAAAACGTTTTATATTTAAAATTCGTATGTTTCTTTCGATAGGTAATTTCAAAGACTGGATAGTACGTATGTCATTGAAACACTGAGTAGAAGTACAGATTTAATGGTATTATGTTTTTCAACAAAAAGAATTACATTTGATAGTGATGACGACGAATGGGATAGTAAGGTATGCCACAAAAGTACTGCCCTTATTAAATTTTTCAGTGGCCAATAAAAACTATTTTAAGCATAATTTTGTGTATTGATTTACATTTGTCGTTTGAAGTGTAAATTGTTAAATTGGATAAAGAAAAAGTCTCTTTGGCTTCTAATGTTACATTTATTGCAGTTTAGATAACAAGAGGAAGTGTCAAATGTTTTAGGTTGTTTTGACAAGTAAAGGTAAGAAAATTGTAATATCATAAATAAATTTATGTGAAAATGTATTACAGTAAAGACAGAAATCATAAGTGTGAGACAAGGAGAAAGAACATGAAAAGAGCATTAAATAAGCATTTGGGCATAAAATATAATTAAAGTGATTAGATCGTGAAAACTGGAGTATAAGCTACGTAAGTGGTGAAATTACAATACTTACCTGCAAACTTTGAGAAGAGATAATAGGGAGTGACAATAAGAGTGCGTAATGAACTTCAGTAGCTAGGGAGAGAAGTAATGAAATGAAAAGAAAACAAATATGCATTTTGAGAAGGGAAATATGTAGAAATAAATGTATTGGCGAGGGGGAAAATGGAACAATATGAAGTTGGCCACTAAGCCTCTGCATGGCATTTTTTTGTGTTTCCCCCAATTTCTATTTTTCTTTCTTTTATCCACTTTTCTTCTTTTATTTATTGGCAGATTAAATGAATATTTAAGTACATATACAAAACATAATCATAAACAGGCTGCAATTGTGGGTAGTACTGCTACCACTAACAAGTAGGAGGGTGAAGAGAGTGCTGGGAATGTACAGGGCATATGTTGGTGATGGGGCTTGGAGGGATATTGGTAAAGGAATTATGAATAGTGAATGGAAGGGGAAAAGCGACCATGACCACAAGCTGGCACTCAATTTCATGCATAAGGGATCATAACCCTACCTGCCTACCAGAATATCCCCAATGCCAAACAACCTCCAGACCTAAATCTGCAATAAATCCATCCCACCAGACCCAACACTTATTATCGATACTATTTATATTCCTTATATTTATTTATTTATATTTTATTTTTCAACCTCCAAATTTTTAAAATATGACTTATATGTCTCAGTTATTATGTTGATCTACCATACTATCAATTATAATATACCTTCAGCATTATTGATCTAGTATTATATATATATATATATATATATATATATATATATATATATATATATATAACCTTTCTGGAGTTGAAGACTTCAGCTAAAATACCATAATTTTTTTCATACCCAAATTTGCTTGCATCAACCGATTGAGAATTTATGTTTTGGATTGTGACTATGTCATAAGAATGCTATTTTGTAGGAAGTTTTCAAAAACTTCTCATGTCCCACTACATCATTTTTTTGAATTGAAATTGTTTTTGGTGTTTGAGAGTGCATAATATGACTTTTCTTCTTTTCAACTAAAATTGTTATGCTTCATTCGATTGAAAATTTCATGAATTGGATAACACGTATGTCCTGAAAATACTTTTTTCTGTAACTTCCAGGATGAAGTACAGACTTAGTAGGATTAAGATTTTGTCAAAAAATAGTACATTTTGTTTGATGGGGAAGTTGATGAAATTACATTGTGAAAATAGTTCTATTTTTAATTTTTCAGTGGCCCATAGCATTTTTTTCCATGTGTAAATACTGTGTGTTGATCCAGTGAATGTTATAGCTTTGGCTTGTAATGTTACATTCATTGCGGTTTAGACGACAACATGAAGTGGCTAATGTGTATTGACAAGTAGAGGTAATAAAATATGGGTGGTTCAAGTAAAGTATACTGTTGAAGTTGAATTTATGTGAAAATGTATTATGGTGAAGTAAAATATGAAAAGCTAATAAGCACGAGGGAAAAAGAAGTGTTTCATGAGTGCAGGGCCAGTATCTATAATGACAGCGAGCAGTCTAAGTGCAAATATTTATGTGTAATGAAGTTAATGTAGATACATAGATAGCTTGAGTGATGAAATGAAAATAAAGCAAGCACTTGTTTTGAGAAGGAAAACGGATGGTACACTGAACATGGGTTGGGCTGAGGGTGAAAGAAACATTCTAAATAGTGGGGCAGATTTATTTATTTTTCTTTGCCATCTCCCTCCCTGCTATCACCTTTTGTTCAGTCTCTCATTCACTTCACAGAGGAAGAAATGATAGTTTTAAGTATTCTATCTGAACAAACTGGTTCAGTGTCACTTTTGTTGTTGTTGCTTATTTTGTTGTTCTTGCTGCTGCTGTCAATATTGATGCCACTGCTACTGATGCTGTCCTTGTTGTTCTTGCTGCTGCTGCTGCTCAGGGGCGGATCCTGGGGGGGGGGGGCTAGCTCAAGCCCCCCCAAAAAGTATCTAGGTCCACCTCCGACATGACATTGTAATTTTGGAGTTTTTTTTTTTTTTTAGCTCTACGGATTCGAGGTCTGACGAGACTATAAATACTACCCTTTGCCTGACTTCAAGCCCCCCCCCCCCCCTCCCAACCTAAAAGCCAAGGCCCCCCCAAACCAAAGTCTGCTCAAGCCCCTCCGAACCATAATCCTGGACCCACCTCTGCTGCTGCTGTTGACGATGTTACTGCTATATGTTGTTTCAGCCGTTATTGTTGCTTCACGTTTTTCTGCTGCTTCTGTTAATGTTGTTGCTAAGAGCTTCGCATTGGTGGTTTTTTCAAATATTTATCTTTTTCATACTTTTTAAAAAGTAAAATTTATATACTTTTTACGCTATGGGGAAGGGTTTTTTATTTGTTTACGAGAGTTTTATTCTATTGAAAGGCCAAGGGTACTGTTCTCGGTATTTAACGGAGGACACTGTACTATGGTGATAAGAAACACAAAATTCGATCCCGTTACACTTACTTCCTCATCCATGGGCTCCTCCAGCGAACGACGTGAAATTTGTTTAATCAATGATCCAATTAGGAATCGATCATAAAGCTTATTAAGCAGTAAAATTAGTATTTATTAAATATAATTTCTTGTATTTATCCTATAACTATTCGATTCCTGAAACTCTAATTTATTATTATTTTTTTATCAGTGGATTCAGTTGTATGTGGCCATATAGAGAGGCTGAGTGGTGGATTCTCTTTGTTCAGCCAGTTAATTATTTTATCACCGAACAAAGTTTTCGGATCAATCTGGTGACGAGTTCTCCAATGTCTGATATTCAGAGACAAGTGGTTAGCGGCTGTTGTTTTTGCTTTTTGGCTTTAGCCGTTTGGCTATTTCAGCCATCATCATGTATTATATACCCCTTTGTTTTTATATTCTATTTTTAGCCTGTGTTACATATTTTTGAATTGCTTTTATTGCTTTCAGCATTGGTTTGGATCAGGTCTATTATGTCCTTGAATCCGAGTTCACCTTCTAGAATCTCTTTCATTATGTTTATGTATTACTTGACTCATAGTAGAAACTGGTATATATAATCCACGTCATCACATTCATGGCACTTCGTATTGTCCACGATCTTCATGGTGTACATTCCGTCTCGTAGGAATGCGTTCCCTGTTCTCAGTCTGCTTACTGTTGTTGTATCTCTTCTGTTTATTTTTATGGGCGCGTACCATAGTTTGTAGTCTTCTTCCCCTGCTATGGTTTTGTACCAGACACACTTGCTCGGTTCTTCTTCTATCCATTTACTGTTCCTCTCCTTCTTCATTATTTGTGTGATCGTGTGTTTGTAGTCGTTATAGTGGATGGGTATCTCCTTTATGATTGGGGCATTTAATTGTCCCCCTGCTAGCATCCGCCTCTTCATTTCCTCTTACACCGACGTGCCCCGGGATTCGATGCAGTTTGATGTTTCTTCCCTTTGTTGTTGCGTTGATTATTTGCCTGGCAGCCTCACACACTTTGCATGTGGCTTTGGGGATTCCTTTTATGGCCTGCATCGTGCTTTCACCACCTGAGCAGATGACTGCATTAACTATACCCTCTTCCTTTATGTACTCGATTGTTTTTAGTATCACTATAATCTCTGCCGAAAATAGGTAATTTATACACCTCATGCTGTTCTTGCACCATGTCGATGTACGCTGCTGTGCTTGATTCCTCATTCTCTCTTAACCCTTTGACTGCTGTTGACGTGTATACACGTCATGCTGCCTGCTGGCCCCGAGTGCTAATGACGAGTTTAGACGCAGCCGCCGGTTTTCCCCTGAGTGCTGTTGACGAGTTAAGCCGCACCCGCCAGCCGCTACCTGTGTGCTGATGACGAATATAGACGCGCCGCTACCTGAGTCGTACAGCGGACTTCACGACCCATTTCTCAATAGCCTTTCACAGTTCTGGTCGCTAGCTTATCGTCCAAATGTTTGTCTTTAGCGAGCCTAGGCGTTGCTCTACAGTTCACTACTCAACAGAAATTACATCAGTCTTCTTTGTGTTCTGTATTTTATGAAGAAAGTGGCAAGACGTCATGGGTGCATTGAGGAAGAAATCATGGAGATTCTTACGAGGAGTGACACCGAGGATGAACTACTTGATTTTGATGGAAGTGATAGCTTTTCCACAGAATTGGAAGGCTGTAGTCATAAACCATACGCGTCAGCAGGGGTGACAATGCAGTCTCATGTTTCAACAAGAGATGTTAGTTGTTCTGAATATGAAGAATCAGAAAGTGATAGGGAAACGCTTACGAAGAAATTACGTCTTAGTAATAAATCTGACTGGAAAGAAAACGATTTTCGTCCAGTTAGTCATGCATTTGATGATACGCTGTTCGGACATGTGTGTCAAATAGGGAATGTGCCAAATATTCTGTCAGTTTTCATGTTATTTTTTTTTACAGAAGAACTGATGAAATATATAGCTGATGAAAAGAATAAGTTTTATATATCCACTATGGAGAATATTCCAGAGTTAGTGCATTCTTGAATATCAAAGTGGAAAGATACTGAATATGATGAAATTTTTTGTTTCATAGCTATTTGTCTTCTGATGCATCGCGTGAAAAAAATTGAAAATTAGCTAATATTGGACCAGAGATGTTCTTCTAAATACCGCAATTCTTGTTGTACTTATGTCCAGATACCACTTTTTGTTACTCTGGTGAGGTTTCGCGAGATTTCGCGAGATTTCGCGAGATTTCTCTGAACACCCCCCCCCCCCCCTGCCCTATTTCAACTCCCGTAATAATGGACAGACACTTCACAGCTCTGAAATGTTGAAAAATCTGTTGAGTACTTATGTGGAACAAATTTCATCAAAGAAACAAAATTATGTATAATCGGGTAGTTACAAAGTGCAGCAAACATTCAGTCAACATCGAAATATTTTGGGAATCTACATCTACAAAGATATTCCGCAAGCCAAATTTCGGTGTGTGGGGGAGGATGCTTGTGCAATTATCATTTTCAGGTGTCTTTTTATATTCGTGAATAGCACGAGGAAAAATCGGATGCCTTTAACTCTATGTATAAGTTCGAATATCTCTAATTTAACAGTCGTGGTCTGAACGCGGTATGTAAGTGTGGAAGTAAAATATTTCTAGCATCTTCTTCGAATCTACGCTCTTTACAATTCAACAAAAACACTCTGATACAGTAAGGAACATATAGAAAATTGCAGTTGTTATAAATGGGTATGCAGGAAAGAACAGTAAACTATTAAGGTAAATTTAAGAATCATGATGCTTTCGACGTAAGCTGCGAAAATCTAGTAAAAACTACAAGCAAGATATAATTATTAGTGACAAATAATAGGGTTACTGATTGTTTGATTCTGCAGTAATTTATTTGCAGAGAAACTATGTGGTGCGAGTATTTATTGTGTATCAGCCGTGAGAGGTTACGCCAGGAACATCCAGCACTGGGCGTGTGAGACAGCGCGGGACACTCCGTCCCCAGGAATAATCACTTAGCACAAGTAGCCGGCCTCAGCGCGACAGGTAGACGATCCGCTGTCAGCAGTCAAAGGGTTAATCCGTCTGCATATATTTGTCTCCATCCTTCCCACCTTGTGTTTAAAGTTTGCAGAGACAGCTGCTTTATGATCTCAGTATTTTGTTCCTTCTTCTTTGATACTTCTGCTGTCAGGTCTGTGTACAAATGTTGGTACATTCCCATCGTTGGCCACGGTTCTCGTTCTCCATACATACCATTGACCTCAGAGAATGCTATGTTCCATTGGGTAGTTATTTCCTAGTATTTAATGTCTCTTGGGCTCTTGTGTAATTCTTGGTTTTTCTCCGTGTATTCATCCACCAATGCGCGTACTTTTCTCCCCAGTGGGCGACTGGTGTTGGTACTTACCTCTGGCCTGAATTTTAGGCCCAATTTCTTCCTTCTTAATGATAGGGGTGACTTTGCCATTTCCACTTCCATTGGTTAGCGGCTGCTAATAGCATTTAGTTGATTACGGCTCCTGCAGGTGACAGCACTTCCTCGACTGTGTCTGTGGCGCTATCTGAGCGGCTGAGTAGCCAATGCTAGCTCCAACACAGGGAAGCAATACTTTGTAGCGGTTTCTCAAACTTTTAAATTCATGGACCCCTATAAAATTTCAAATCTGAAATAGCCATTCTGCCATTATGTAAATCTTGTCGCTAACCCCCTACGATCAAAAGGCGAACCACTAGGCTTTGCGTACTCCACTTTGAGAAACACTGCTTTATAGTAGTCAACTAGCCACCTAACGATATTAAAAAAAAAATTACTTGCAATTTCCGTTTCATAATGTTATCTATCAAATAAAACATTAATTTTCCTCAAAATAATTGTGACATGACACATTATCTTGTAGAAAAATTCCATTGCTGTTGGGAAATATGGTCATAATGAAGGGGTGGACTTGGTCTGCAACCACTGTACGATACTTATTGCCTGTAATGGTTTCTTGTGCAAGCTCCAATAGACCAATGGTTGCGCACATAAATGTTCCCCAGTGTACAATTAAGCCACCACCATCTTGTCCAGCAATACAGTTGTCAAGAAGTTGTTACCCTAAAAGACGACAGATTCACACCATCGGCATGAAGGTATCAGGATTCATGAGACCATGCAACGCTCTGCCACTACGCCAACGTCCAGTGACGATGGTCACGTGCCCATTTCGGTCGTAGTTGCCGATGTTGTGGTGTTAACATTGGCACATGCACGGGTCGTCGGCTGCGGAGGCCCATCGTTAGGAGTGTTCGGTGCACTGTGTGTTCAGGTACACTTTGCCCAGCATTAAAGTCTGATGTTAGTTCCACCACAGTTCGACGCCTGTCCTGTTTTAACAGTCTCCCCAGCCTACGACGTCCGACATCTGTAATGAGGGGTGACTGCCCAACCCCTCGAACTTTGGATGTAGTTTTACCTTGAACACTCACCACAGCACACCTCTAACACCCAACAAGTCGCGCAGTTTCCAAAATGCTCGTGGTCATCACAATCTGCCCTCGGCCAAACTCTGATATATCGAGCTCCTTCCCCATTCTAAACATGGATAGCACGCTCACTGATACTACGTGCACCATGTATGTATCTGACTAGCAGTTATTCCTCATCAGGTGATGCTGCTGTCGCCTGGATGGGTTTATACTCATAGTAGGTAGGAGGTCATAATATTCTTGCCGATCAGTGTATACTTACAACCTTCACGACTTCAACCATCAACTCAATTGCATACATACATGTTTAAAAGTTTTACCTGTAGCAGTACACACTAACTTATCAATCCATTAAACTGATGATAACAAAGCAACCATAACAGCAGTTTGAATGTAAAAATTCTTGCCACAAGAAACATTCTTCTTACAGCTATGTAATCAGAAGAAATATGAAATCGGCAGACATCAACTTACCTTAATTGTGGAGTTCTACTGCAATATTTACGAAGACATAGTTTGCCACATCTCAAAACGCTTCAGAGCAATGTGACCCATAACACACACATTGCTCTGACGTGTTTGAAGATAAAAGCAAATCGCTAAATATGGCAGAACACAAACTTTGCTAGAAAGAGGTAATATAAAAAAATGTTTGCAGACTACACCCAAAAGTTCCTTAAATATGTTTTCATGCTATAATGAAAATTATGAGCATATCAAGACCATGGATTTAAGTTAACCTGACCATATTGCTGCCTAATGGGTATTATCTGTAAATAAGTCAAAACTAAAATCATATAAGGAGAAATACTGAAAATACATTGAAAATATATTCTAAAATGGACCGATTATTGGCTTGACGATACGAACAGTTATTAAATATGCTGATATTACACATATCACAACCAACTCAAAGTGTACCAACTTACTTTCTTTGTTAAGGTCTTCTGGTATAATTATGAAGATATACTTTGTCCACATCTCCAAATACTTCACAGCAATGTGTACAAATATGCGTACATTGTTCTGAAGCATTTGAAGATATAGGGAAACCACTGACAGTTGGCTAAACACAAACTTTGGTAGACAGCATTGCCATAAAAAATAGTTTTGCATCCAGAATACACCTAGAAGTTCAAATAATGACGGCTCCTTAGAAATAGTTTTCTTAATGTATTGAAAATTATTGGCACACAAAACTGATACATTTAAATTAACCTGACAATATTGTGTCAAATATCTAATCATATATTGGTATATACTTTCTCACTATCAATATGTTTTATCAGTAACTTCCATAAGGAGAAAAACTGAGAATTACATGGAAAATATATACTGCGATGGACTGGTCACTGGAATGATTTAACCAATGCTGTAATAAGATTTACTGATTTTGCACATATTACATTAATCGCGAAGTGTATCTGTTACTACATGATCTTTTGTTCACAGCACAAAAATATTTCTTCATCACGAGTCTGACCAGCAGTCATTTCTCGTCAGGTGAAGCTGCTTATCACCTGGATGGGTTTATACTGATAGTAGGTGGGTAGTCATAATTTTCTGGCTGATCAATGTATACTTACAACCTTCACAACCACAACCATGAATTCAATTGCATACATACATGTTTAAAGGTTTTACCTGTAGGATTAAACATTAACTGATCAATCCATTAAACTGATGATAACCAAGTAAACATAACTGGAGTTTCAATGCAAAAATTCTTGTCACAAGAAACATTATTCTTACAGCTATATAAATAGAAGAAATGTGAAATCGTTAGACATCAACTTACCCTATCTGTGAAGATTTTTGAAGACAGAGTTTGTCACATGTCTAAACACTTCATAGTAATGTGTACAAACGTGAACACATTGGTCTGAAGTATTTGAAGATATAAGCAAACTGCTGAAATATGGCGGAACACAAACTTTGTTAAAGAGTTAATATATATATATATATAAAATGTTTGCGGAATACACCCAGAAGTTCCTTAAATCTACTTTCATGCTATAATGAACTTTATGCACACGTGAAGATCATGGATTTAAATTAATCTGACCATATTGCTGACTAATGGGTATTATTTGTATATAAGTCAAAACTAAAATCATACAAGGAGAAATACTGAAAATATATTAAAAATATATTCTAAAATGGACCGATTATTGGATTGATGATACTAATACTGTTATTAAATATACTGATACTACACATATCACAACCAACTCAAAGTGTACCAGGTTCAATCTTAAAAACAAATGCTTTTGCAGCTCTATAATATGATTTGTTCACAGTACAAAATTATTATTGTGTTCTACTTGATCATCCCCTGCTTTTTTGCTATATTTTCAATGTTTTAATAAATATTTTATTGTGTTGGCTTAAAAATTTAAAACCACAACAAACCGTAACTTGAACAAGTTTACAAGAAAATATTGAGTAAAGCCATAAATTTTTATTTTTTTTTTAATCTTAAGATTTGTTCCATCCTGGACAGTATAAAAATGTTGTATAAAAAATCAATATCAAGGCACCAACTAATAAATTGACATTTCAAAGTATTAATTATAAATATTTGGCTCACATAGAAATAAACCATGTTAAATTAAGTTTAAAAATATTATAGAAATGTTAAACAACATTAACAAAAACAATTACTTGGGTAAAAAATATATGTACAGTATTGCCTAAAGATGGTGATAAGTACACTAGCCATTTGCTGTGACTGCAATTTTGTAAAATAAGAAATTGAGAGAGCTACTTAGTAGTTACTTGTTTAGTAGAGGAATTTTTAAAAGCCAGAAGCCAAAGTGTAAGCATAGGAAATACATTATTAAAGGAAGTGGAAGTAAATATGGGAGTGCCACAGTACTGTATTGTGACTGTATTGTGACCATTGATGTTCATTATTCTAATGAATGTATTTATAGTTAGAATTTAGTTTGTTTGCAGATCACATAATGGGATATAAGAGGCTCAAAACACAAGATCACTGAACAGTTGCAGTGTGACCTGGACAAGAATATCTAAATGGGTAGGTCAGCACTGAATGAAGATAAACACCATGAAGAGTCAGCTTATTAGGTACAAGGATAAAAAACTAAAGCTTAATTATAATTATAGGGTGGGCCAGAATTGCTTGTTGAAGGCTTGAAGTATAAATATCTTGGCATAACGTTTGATAATAAACTCAATTGGGCAGTTGGTAGGAAAAGATTTCAAAATTCTTTATTTATTGCCGGAGGTAATGAGAGGATGCACCAAAGAAGTTACAAAATTTTTTGTCAGACCATTGGTTGAAAATGGTGGTGAAGTTTTGGACCCACATTTTGGCTATCAAATACAGGAGTTGGAAGGTGTGCAAAGAAGAGCAGCTAGATTTGTTTGTGGAAATTTTTGCAGGACCCAGTCAGTAACTGATATGATAAAGGAGCTGGGTTGGGAGTCATTGGAAGATGAAGAGAGTTCTGGGAACGTAATGGGCATATGTTGGTGATTGGACTTCGAGGGATTTTGTCAAAGAATTAGGAATTGAGCATGAAAGGCGAAAGACAACCATGACAACAAGCAAGCACTCAATTTCATGCATAAGGGAGCGGGTAAGCTGACTTTTGTTGGTAAGGGTATCACGGATTGGAACAAATTACTAAGTGAAGTGATACATAAATAAATAATAAGTGATGAATAAATTACTAAAAATGCTGAAGGAACTTAAAATTAAAATTTGTAAATCATAAGAGTAGATGGGGAGGAATTCAACACTCATATTATATAAGATGATTTAAAAAATAAAGTAAAAACCGATAATTAGATGCCTCGGCTAACTGCCACAAGAGTGTCTGGTCTATTAAATTAAATTAATTAAAACATATATGGGTAATATTACTGCACAGACAAGTATGTTTGGTTTAAATCTGGATACTTGCTCTATTAATAAGATGAACTCAATTATAGGGTAACAATTTTCTTAGCAAGAATAAACTTTAAGTAAATGATTAGCAGAAATCTGAAATAGGCAGAAATTTACTTACCTTATTAGTAAATTCTTTCTAGAATATAAATGAAGACAGTATTTGCCACATCTCCAAACACTTCTCAGCAATGTGAACAAAAATACACACATTGCTCAGAAGTGTTTGAAAGCATTGACAAATCACTCACACTTCAGTGGCCACTGACTTTGCTGTGCCACATCATTATAAAAAAAACTTTATGAATGAAATGACCTTACAGTGTGTTCAGCAAGTTGGGTCAACGTCACTGCTCTATCCTTATCCTGCTCCCCCAACCTCTGCGTATTAAAGGGAGAGTGTGCCCGCTGCAAATTTGCAAAAGAATTCTCGCATGGAGACATGCTGTATCAAGAATATATAACTGCAGGTTTGGTGAACAAATTCTCATCACAACAAATAACATAAAAGAGCCATAAGAGTAACACAAAAATAAGAAATAGGCAGACATCATCTTACATTCATTGTGGATTTTTAGTGGAATATTCATAAATATTTTGTCGTATCTCTGAATACATTATAACAATGGGTACAGAGATACACATATTGCACAGAAGTATTTGAGAATGAAGTATTTAACATTTGGCTAACCACAAACGTTGCTTGATAGAATCAGCTTAAAATAAGTTGATGTATAGACTATACCTATGACACACTCATTCAACAAAGGCAGTTTAAGCTTACTCTGTTTTGTCCCCACTCTTCTGCCCTCTATATACGAGGGTAATTCAGAAAGTAACCTACGTCTGGCTATGAATAAATAAACTTGGATAGTAAAAAATATTTTATTATATACATCTTCAAACTAAAGCTTTTTACTATTTTTCAACGTAGTCACCATTTAAATTTAAGCATTTGTCATAGCGCTTCGCTAATTTACAAATTCCTTCTTCATAAAATTTTGCCGCATGGGCACGTAGCCAATCTTTCACAGCATTTCGAAGTTCGTCATCAAAGTGCTGCGCCGCAAGCCACTTTTGCATATGAGTGAAGAGATGAGAATCACTAGGCACCAAGTCGGGGCTATAAGGGGGATGGTCGAAAACGTCCCATTTGAATTGCTTAACAAGCTGTTGAGTCTTACAAGCACTGTGAGGACAAGTGTTGTCATGCAAAAACACAGCACCAAATAACAGCTTACCGCGGCGTTTTGAATGGCTAGCTTGTTTCTTCGAAGTTTTACAGTAGCCATCTGAAGTGATTGTGGTGCCACGTTCCATAAATTCAAAAAACTGTAGTCATAACCTTCCTCGTTGAAAACTGTTGGCGCGCTTTGTTCAGGTTGCATGGAGAATTGTTATGACCACAGGCCATAGACTGTTGTTTTATTTCGACAATTACGTACGATACTCACGTTTCGTCACCAGTTACAATCCTCTTCAAAAAATCTTCTCCTTCTACGTCATAGCGTGAAAGGAAGTTTAAGGCAGAGCCCATTCGTTTGGTTTCGTCGACCTCTGTAAGCAATTTCGGTACCCAACTAGCTCAGAACTTCCGGCAGCCTAATTTATCAGTGACATCCTCGTACAAAACCGTGTGAGAAATTTGTGGGAATTGTTCAGGAAGTTCAGAGATTGTGAAACTTTTTTGTCAACTTTCTTGACAAGATCATTACTCACAACAGAAGGTCTACCACTCCTCTCTGAATGTTTGTTCTACCACTTTTAAAAAATCGGACCCATTGCTGCACAACACCTTTACTCATAACATTCAGACAGTATACTGTACACAATTGAAGATGAATTTCTGCTGCTGAAACGTTTTGTGAAAAAAGAAATCTTATTACAGAATGTACTTCGCATTTCGCGGGATTTTCTATTGCAGCGCTCATGTTTTAAGGTTATAACAAGACACAAGTATGAGGTTCATACTGTCACAGCTGGATGCTTACTGAATCAGGGAACACGCAGATGTGAAAATGGCGGCGCTCCTCACACGACTACTAACGCCACACTAGAACAGAGGTTACTTTCCGAATTACCCTTATACATACAAAAAGGAAAAGGGTGCCAATCACTACTATTGACAGTGAAATATGCTTCAGAGGTTAGGTAACAAGACGGATGGTGAGTTAGGCTGTAGACTGCAAGACTTGTTACGAAAGGAATTCATCAAAATTTAATGAAACAGCTGGATATTGGTAGCAGTCTAACACGGAGCAAACACATACTTCACATTTTTTTTTTTACAGGTAACCCTCTTCTAGTTATAATGACTCTGACCTTAATGTGGTAATGCTACCACATAGTAATTAGAGTGTTAGATGCCTGGTACAATTAGCAGTCACTGCCAAATCAAGCTACAAAGAAATTAAACAAACTGAGAATGGCTTTGCTTTATTCTCGGATGACCTTTCAGACCTGCCTAAATTTAAGACATGTATTTGCTTGTATTACATACAGGATTTCAAACTAAAATTTTAATCCATTAAACCCATGATATTAAAGCAAGTGTAATTGCCATTCTGATACAAACATTCTCGTCACAAGGAATGACCTCCTTACAGTTAGTCACATAAATAACAAAGGATAGGGAAAATGACCCATCACTCACCAAAGTTCAAGACCACACTGTGTGAAAAACATACATGATGAACAAAAACAGATACAATATTTCGGCTTTACATATTATTATTTGTGTTAGGAAACGAGCAATGTGGTTCGGGAGGTGTGCACATGCCAATGTTTACCATATTACTGTTTCTGTTAGTCATGTATGTTTTTCACTCATCACGGCCTTCAACATTGAGTCATTTTCCCTTCCTCTGTTATTTATATTGTCTAAAAGCTGTTTCCTTTTTCCTAGTATCATTATAGCTACATAAAAATGACTCTTGGAGAAATATAACATAGGCAGACATTATGTTACCTCCTCTGTGAAGTCGTTCTGGTATATTTATGAAGATATAGTTTGTCCATACCCCCAAATACTTCACAGCAATGTGTACAAATATAAACACACTGCTCTGAAGTTTTTGGAGATATTGGCAAACTGCTGCCATATAGCTGAACACAAACGTTGCTACACAGTACCAACATAAAAAATATTGTGTGCAGAACACACCTAGAAATTCAAGTAATGACCACTCTAATATATTTACCTACTACCAGTGAAAATTTGGAGTTCACAAAACTGATAGATTTAAGTTAACTTGATCACATTGCTGGCAATAATGTCATGGTAAATTTGTACGCTAGTCATAACTAAACACATGTCTTACAAGTAACTCCTATTAGAAGAAATGTTGAAAACATTTGGAAAACGTATTTTGCAAGGGACTGGACACTGGCATTATGATGCTATTGTTGTGATTATATATTACTCATGTTCCAACTGAAAGGGTGCATATTACTATTTCAAAAATACTCTTGCAACTCAATAACAATATTTAGTCGAAGCAAGTTCAACTTCAGTTCTAACGAAATACAGGGTGAGGCATAATATCGAGCGATTTTAAAAAGCGCACGAATCAAGCTGCGCTGGAGAGAGGTGGATGGGATAGCGTCAGTTAAGTTGGGCACAAAATAGCATTCAGTCATAATGAAGCGCTGGACCCCACAACATCATGCGTACGCTGTCAAAGCATTTTATCAAAACGGTAGTTCGTACCAGCTAACACGTCGTGCATTCCGCAACCACTTCAACATTAATCAAAATTGGCCGGTGCCATCTGCCTGTACGGTTAAAAAGTGGTTTGAGAACTTTGAAGAGACGGAGTCAACTACAAAGAAGAAAACTGGATCAAAAACTGTGCGCACAACTGAAAACATCGAACGTGTATGAGTTGTCATTGAGAGAAGACCTCGTCGCTCAGATTCAAGGTCCCCCTGGATGAATGCGAGTGTCTAAATGGACGCCATCTTACCGGAGTTATCTTCAAAAAATAACCAATGTTTTACTATCGCAGAAAATGCTATTTCATGTATTTTATAACTATGATATGAAAAAGTATTTTTAACGAAGTGTTTTTACTTAACAGCCTTTTAAAAATCGCTCTTTATTATGACTCACCCTGTATTAATACAATTTTACTTTATTTAGTACAAAAGATAGAATAAATATTAACACAGAGATATCCCAACACACACACACACACATATATATATATATATATATATATATATTACACCCAAAGTGATAAAATCGGTATCAATATATTGCTAGAGGCAAAGTGTAAGTGCAATACCGAAGGAGTTAGGTTGCGAAGACCTGGAACACCGAAGGCGTTGCTCTCGACAGAAGGTGACTAACAAAATTCATGACTGGCCTATTTCAGGATGACGGCAAACATATTACTACCAGATACATTGATATCTAGGAATGACCAAGAAAATAGGAGAAATGAGGCTCAGAACCGATTGATTTCTCGTTTTTTCCACAAGCAATTATGGAGTGGAACACAAAGGTATGTGAAGAATCAGGAAGACAGCAAACAAATCCGACATAAAACACTCAAATCAGACGATTGTTCAAAACATGGCCTAGGAATCTCTTTCTAACATATTAGTCTTTTACCCCTAAAATAGTACTAATATCTAAGAAGCTGGGGCATAGCATGTTACGTAAAATGACAAAGAAATGGTCGTATCTTTCAGCATGCCATGTGCTGATATCGTCTCATTTATTGCTGAATATTCGACTACTGAAGTCGTACCCAGTGGAATCATTCACCATGCTGCCAGGATTGCTGAGCCTATCAAAATCACTTGTGAAATAGTATCTTCCCGAGTTTAGCACCTTACTCGCCAACAATAGGCGTCTGAGGAAGTGCAGAATCTCCAAGAACAATGAATGGTGTCAGTTTGCATTTTGCACTACCTCGGACGACAATTTTTGGAGAGTATGGCAGCAATCTCAGGATAGTTCCCATTCTTCCAAAGGTTTGGAAAGACAAAGTAGGGTTGTCCTGGGTGGGTAGAAATTGCATATGACTTCAGGTCAAGGCTGGTAGTGATTTACGGGACCCTTATTGCACAGTGGTATGACTTGGACATCCGGCATTCTCATATGTTACCTCTACCATGACATTCGTCTCTATGATGAGCTCACATGGCCATATCCCCAGATCTGTTTGCAACAGAATATGTGCTGGATCAGTTCAGGCTTCACCTGCATCTCAGAGCCAGTATCCTGGATATAAAGTAATAGCTTGCCTCAGGAGAGGTTACAATGGCTTCCCAACTGAATCCGTGCATGACGAGGCCAAATGTGGGATAACATTACATGGGTTATTCTCATATGGAATAATATAGAGATTTATTGACACAACTTACAGTATTGGTGGATGTGTCAATTTGTAGCAAACAACCCAAGTTTTCGATAAAAGCGTCGATTGTCATTTTCTTTCGGTGTGACTACCATTTGCATGCAGCAAACATCCCACCAATAATCAATTTCTTCCCACAGCACTAAATTGGGCATAACTTGTGCAATGGCAGCGAAGAAATTATTTTTTTTTTAGGCCTGGCAAATTGTTTGGTAGGGAAGGAATGATCTTTAATGAAACCCTAGATAAAGTAATCCAGTGAAGTCTAGGGAGCGAGATGGCCACGTGATTGGCCCTTCACAGCCAATCCACCAACTTGGAAAGCAATTATGAAGGAAACCTCAAACTTCCGTGAGGAAATGAGGTGGTACAGCATCTTACTGGTAGTAAACCATCCCATCTCGGTCATCTTCACCGATCTGTGGAATTAAAAAGTTTTTCAAGCATATCCAGATATACAATACCAGTGATAATTTTCTCCATGAAGGAGAAAGGGCTATGAACAACCTGTCTCTATAAAGTTCAAGTACCAGCTACAACAGTTGAGGGCCAACTTTCCTCAGGAGAAGTTACGACAGTTTCATGATACCATTCCCAAATGAGTCAGTGCATAACCAGGTTATTTGGAGGGGGGGAGGCAAGTTACACTGATTATTCTCACATGACTATATTACCAAAACTGTGTTGAAAGTGTGGCAGACATTGTACTATACCTGGAAGAACTGAACGATTTAAATCCTGTTTCAAGAACTGCATTTTCTGGTGTAAAAATTCTAGTGACTTTTAAGTGACATAAGAATGACTAGCAGAAATACGAAATAGACAGACATCAACTTACCTTCTTTGTGAATTTCCACTGCAATATTTATGAAGATAGAGTTTGTCACATCCCTAAACACTTCAGAGCAATGCGTACAGATATAAACGCACTGTTCTGAAGTGTTTGTAGACAGACTAACTGATAGCACTAGGCTGGCCATAATCTTTGCTACACACCATCAATATGTAATTTTTTTTTTAACTGCTTTACGTCTTTTTTAACATCGAGGTCTTTAGAGATGGGAAAGGATGGGGGGCAAGGAATGGGAAGGAATTCGGCCATGGCCTTTTTGAAGGAAGCATCCCGGCGTTTGCCTGGAGTGATTTGGGGAAACCATGGAAAACCCAAATCTGGATGCCCGGATGGGGATTCGAACCGCCGTCCTCCCGAATGCGAGGCGAGAAAATATGTAAAAGAAGGTTTGTGCACTGAAAACACGTATAGGCAATTAGTTAACCAACTTTTCATCAGCATTTAACTAACACTGCAGATGAAATGGCTGGCAACTCACAGGATGACGATTGCAGGACTGAATCAGTTCCAGACAATATGTCGAACCGATTGGACAGTAGTACAAGCTCACCTTCCTGGGAATCAGGCTCGTACAACTGCCCCCACATGCGGCGTCGACGTCCAGAAATGACGCGCCAGTAACCACCAGGCAACCACCGCACAGATTCCAATGTCTCTGCCTGGACTACAGGTACAATGACCGGTAGGGGAGAACCTGTGACCCGCTTAGCTTCTACAGGGTCACCAATAGCACATCTACTTCACTCACTTTATATCGTAAACACTGAATACCCTTGCATGAATTTCTGCTTCTACTTGTAAAGGAACAAAAAGCATCATGAAGGAACGATTGTAACTTTATGGACGTTGTTGATTTGTGAGTGATGGCTGGCACAAGACTGTTCTCCGGCCAATAGCTGTAGACGACATGCACAGTCACCAGATCACGCATTTTATACAAGAGGATAACTCTGGCCCACTCCTAGAATCAGGTGTAACATACCTTATTTTACCCATGAGACCACGTGCTGTACATTAATCAAACTCCTATTAAAACCAGTCCAGTAATTTCTGCACAAATCTCGTTCAAAAAAAAATATATAAATAAAATTATCAGCTTTCGGATTTCTTATCACGGTGAAATCAGATACCATGAGCTCTACATTAATGGAAACCCTGTCAAATTAAGAACAGTTGCTTTTGTACGAATTCCATTCCTATAATTTGAGAAATACAGCCAAACACAATGTTCCTTTATTTTATTTTTTTTATTAAAAAAGTGTGAATCCTTCTCTGTAGTGTATTGATACAAAAAATATGACTCTTAAAGGAATATAACATAGGCAGACATCAACTTACCTTCTTAGTGAAGTCCTTCTGGTATATTTATGAGGACACAGTTTGTCGACACCCCCAAACACTTCACAACAATGTGTATAAACATAAACACACTGTTCTGAAGTCTTTGAAGCTATTGGCAAACTGCTGCCACAAATCTGATCACAAAAATTACTACACAGCATCAACACAAAAAATATAGCACTCAGAACACATCAACAAATTCAAATAATGATCACTCTTTAATGTACGCCTTCCTGCAGTGAAAATTTGGCCCGCATCAAACTGACAGATATCAGTTAACCTGACCACATTGCCGGCAAAGGTGTAGTGGTGAATTTGTATGTAACTCGTAATTAAGAACACATCCCACCAGTAACACCTATGAGAACAAATGTTGAAAACACATTTTGTAATGGACTGGCCACAGGTTTTACGATACTATATTACACATATCCGTTCCTACTAAAAGTGTCCTCATTACTATTTCAAAAATAGCAGCTTTTGTAATTAAATAACAGTATTTATTCAAAGTATAGAAACTATTATTTTATTTGCTGAAATTCAACTTCAGACCGAAGGAAATATAAATAGAATTTTAGTTTATTGAGTACAAATAATGGAACAAAAGTTAGCACAGGGGTATCCCAACATAATATATTTGTCACAATAAAAATTATAATATCAGTATCATTTCTAAGATCAGTTTATGGATATTAACCAACATTTTTTCTTACCTGCAGTTAACGAGGTACACATAACATTTTTTAGTCTCAATTGTAATATAAAGTATCAAGAAGACAGCAAACAACTCTGAGGTAGAATACTAGATCCAAGTAATTGTATAATGATTATCTGCAAATTATATCTCCAACTCAAATACATGGTCCAGGAATCTCTTTTTGGCATATTAGTTGTTTATCCCAAAAAAGGTTTTTTTTTATGTATGGCTTTTTGCCTCGTCAATGTCTAGGTCATCCGAGGCAGGTTGAGATCAAGGACACTGAACGGGAAGGAATCTGGCCATTGCCTTTTGAAGGAAGCATTCTGCAATTTGCCTGAAGTGATTTGGGGAAATCATGGAAAACCAAAATCTAAATACCTGGATGGAGATTCGAACTGGCGTCCTCCCGAATGCGAGACCAGAGCATTAACCACTCAGCCTCCATGCTCGGTAATATTGTTAATATCTAACAAGATGGGCAATAGCGTGTTATATAAAATGACAAAGTAATTATCATATCTGTTAACAGACCACATATGTACTGATTTAGTTCCCTGTTCATTGCTGAAGTCATAACCAATGGATTCACCCACTACGATGCTATGATCACTATGCCTTTCTAAATCACTGGAAGAATGGTATCTCTATCCAGGTCACCACCATACTCAGCAACAATAGGCATGTGAGGTAGTGCAGAATCTCTGAGAACAATCAATGGTGTCAGTTTGTGTTCCGTGATTAGTCACAGTTCTGCATTACCTCGATTGAGGGTTTTTCTTTTTTTTTAACTACTTCACGTCTCTCAACAGCGAGGTCTTTAGAGACGGAAAAGGATGGGGGGACAAGGAATGGGAAGGAATTCGGCAATGGCGTTTTTGAAGGAAGCATCCTGGCATTTGCCTCGAGTGATTTGGGGAAACCATGGAAAACCCAAATCTGGATGCCCAGATGGCGATTCGAACCGCCGTCCTCCCAAATGCAAGGCCAGAGCGCTCAGATGACCAATGTCATATAGTATGGCAGTGAACTGAGAAGAGGTTCCACTCTTCCAGCATTTTGGAGAAGCAGACAGTGTTTGCCCCTGGCACCATGCTGTGGGGAGCAATCACTAGGGTGTTAATAATCCCCCTGTTGATGCACCTTTATGTCCCAATAACAACAACAGCAATTGCTTATGACTTCAAGACACGGCTGGTAGTGATTTATTCAAACTTTTATGGCCCAGTGGTTACGGACATCCCGCATCCTCCTATGTTACCTCTCATGCGACAGTACTCTCGTGCCAATTTTGAATAGGACAATGCTCGCTCACACACATTACATGTGTGTATGAATTGTCTATGTGATGCTGATCGCCAGATCTGTTTGTGACAGAATATGCCCTGGACCAGCTCGGACTTCAAAAGCATCTCAGTGCCAGTATCCAGGACATCAAATAATAGTCACAGGCCAGCTAGCCTCATGAGAGGTTACGATGGCTTCCTTCTCCACTGAAACAGTGCAACGTCATGCCAGATGGAGGGCAATGTTATACTGATTCCTTTCATAAGGACTATAGTCACAGTTATTGTGTTAAAAATTAGGGGGTAAAGACATTATACTATACCTAAAAGTACCGCTCGGTTTGTCTGGAGATTTCCTGTATAAAGCAGACCAAACTACAAGTTTGGCATAAAATTTCTTCAGACAAGAAATAACCATATGTTGAAACAAAAATGAATAGCTTTAATATGTAAGAGGCAGATGTCAACTTACCCTCCTTGTGAATTTCTACTGCAATAGTTATGAAGACAGCGTTTGTCACATCTCTAAACACTTGACAACAATATGTACAGTTATAAACGCACTGTTCTGTAGTCTTTGTAGACAGACAAACTGATAACACCTGGCTCCTTGTGAATTTCTACAGCAATAGTTATGAAGACAGCGTTTGTCACATCTCTAAACACTTCAGAGCAATGCGTACAGATATAAACGCATTGTTCTGAAGTATTTGTAGACAGACAAATGGATAACATCTGGCTCCTTGTGAATTTCTACTGCAATAGTTATGAAGACAGCGTTTGTCACATCTCTAAACACTTGACAACAATGTGTACAGTTATAAACGCACTGTTCTGTAGTCTTTGTAGACAGACAAACTGATAACACCTGGCTCCTTGTGAATTTCTACAGCAATAGTTATGAAGACAGCGTTTGTCACATCTCTAAACACTTCAGAGCAATGCGTACAGATATAAACGCACTGTTCTGAAGTATTTGTAGACAGACAAACGAATAACACCTGGCTCCTTGTGAATTTCTACAACAATAGTTATGAAGACAGCGTTTGTCACATCTCTAAACACTTCAGAGCAATGCGTACAGATATAAACGCACTGTTCTGAATTATTTGTAGACAGACAAACGGATAACACCTGGCTCCTTGTGAATTTCTACAGCAATAGTTATGAAGACAGAGTTTGTCACATCCCTAAACACTTCACAGCAATGGGTACAGATATAAACGCACTGTTCTGAAGTATTTGTAGACAGACAAACTGATAACACCTGGCTCCTTGTGAATTTCTACAGCAATAGTTATGAAGACAGCGTTTGTCACATCTCTAAACACTTCAGAGCAATGCGTACAGATATAAACGCACTGTTCTGAAGTATTTGTAGACAGACAAACTGATAACACCTGGCTCCTTGTGAATTTCTACAGCAATAGTTATGAAGACAGAGTTTGTCACATCCCTAAACACTTCAGAGCAATGCGTACAGATATAAACGCACTGTTCTGAAGTATTTGTAGACAGACAAACTGATAACACCTGGCTCCTTGTGAATTTCTACTGCAATAGTTATGAAGACAGCGTTTGTCACATCTCTAAACACTTTAGAGCAATGCGTACAGATATAATTGCACTGTTCTGAAGTATTTGTAGACAGACAAACTGATAACACCTGGCTCCTTGTGAATTTCTACAGCAATAGTTATGAAGACAGAGTTTGTCACATCCCTAAACGCTTCAGAGCAATGCGTACAGATATAAACGCACTGTTCTGAAGTATTTGTAGACAGACAAACTGATAACACCTGGCTCCTTATGAATTTCTACAGCAATAGTTATGAAGACAGCGTTTGTCACATCTCTAAACACTTCAGAGCAATGCGTACAGATATAAACGCACTGTTCTGAAGTATTTGTAGACAGACAAACTGATAACACCTGGCTCCTTGTGAATTTCTACAGCAATAGTTATGAAGACAGCGTTTGTCACATCTCTAAACACTTTAGAGCAATGCGTACAGATATAAACGCACTGTTCCAAAGTGTTTGTAGACAGGCAAACAGCTTACAACTCGCTGGCCATAAGCTTTGCTGCACAGCATCAATTTATGAAAGGTTTGTGCACTGAATACACGTATAGCACGATCAGTTAAGAAAGTCAACTCAATCCCTGCCCTTGTCCCTAAAAGTGAAACGGACAGATTTCCCACCAACAAGTGTGCCACACGCCTACCTAAATACAGCAATCTACACATGAGTAGCAGGCAACAGGACGGGGCAACGAGAACATGACGCTCGTCTGTCAGTTGAGGGTGAGGAAATTAAAGCAGTTGAAACAACAATGTCTATTTAAATACTTACGTGGAAAGGGCAGGATGAAATACACCCAATACTCAACAAAGTTGAAGGGAGGAGGGCAGCAGCAACACAAAGCAAAACACAAACAAAAAACAAAAAATACAATATTTCGGGTAAAAACCCCTTTCTCAAGTTAACAGAGGAAGGTGGCTGGGTTTGTGCAAGACTTGCGTTCCACGCAGCCATTCACAGAACACGACAGACCATCGGAGGTGGTGGGGGGAGCAACGATAATATGTATAACCGCGAGTATAAGAACGATTATAATGGTTGAAAATATAATAGTAATAAATAAATAAAAATATAATTCAAAAATTTTGGTATTAACGGAAATTAATTTCCGTTAATATCTTCCATCCTCACCCTATACACCCATCACTGGCCAGCACAATAGTTTCATATATTTTTCAATTATATTTTGATTTATTAATTTTTGTACATTGTATTTTTGTACATCATACTTTTTGTTTGTTTGTGTGTTGTTTTGTGTTACTGCTGCCCTCGTCCCTTCAACTTTGGTGAGTGTTGGGTGTATTTCACCTGTCGTTTCCACATAAATATTGCCTCGCGGCATTTCTTTCCTTTCCTTGTTACCCATAATGTCTATTTAAATGTATTTATGGATGTTTCTCGGGAAACAGCCCGTGTAATAATATCATTTATACACAATATATCGGCGACATAAATCTCCGTCACCATCTTCAGGTGCAGTCGTAAGACTTTAAGTTTACCTAGAGCACGTGTACAAATAATAAAATTACTCGGTTTGTCAACATCAGTCAACCGTATGACTTTACTCAATAAGTCACTACAGATATACGGTATACAACGGTTACATGAAACAGACTGCTGGATAAGAATTGTTTGTACCAATATGAAAAACAGAGCTTCTGAGAATATTAATAAATACCTTTTACCTTACAGAAACACGCATGAGCTCCTTTGCCACCTATCTTATATCTTTCCAAGAATAAGGATTTATACGGAAATCTCGCAAAATGTATCCATTGTTGTCCTTATGCCTTTGTCTCTGGTATGTTATTGGTTTAGTTCCTATGTATCTAAAAACATTTTTGTACCAATTATTATCACAAATACTATAAAATACACTAAGAATAAAACAATAAATATTTAATGATCATATGATATGAACAAAACTGTATGAAGGTTTATTACAGTGAGATTTGAAAGAGACTGTGATTAAAAACTGAGTCAGTGATATATCTGCTTTTGACAATATATTGGGATGTTAGTTCACAAGAACAGGGTTCAGAATGTGTGTTAGTCTCACATGACTGATCTCCAATTTGAAACAGTGGCGGTTTCGTAATCAGTGTCGTTTTGGTCTGAAAATTGGTACACATGTTCACTGGATGGTATTATTTCATGTATATTGCTCTTAGGAAACAAAGGCACTAAAAGGGGATATATTAAACATTGGATAGGATAAAAAACCACCGCTTACCAAAGAAGGGGATTCCAGTGGTGTTGGTACACGAAAAAGAAAAAACACGAACACACAAAGAATAGAATTTTCGAGCATGGCTCTTCCTCAGGAGAAGTGAGATGGCTGCACGCAAGCGCTGCCGGCAGCCAACTGCGTGCAGCCACAATGACAGTGGCTCATGGTGGGGGAAATACATCATGGCAGGAAGTGAGGGAGGGGACAGAAGAGCACAGGCTGGAAAACGATGATGAAAGGCAAGTATAAACCAAAACTGTACACAAGAAGTTAACAATGTGGCTTCTTATGAGAAAAGAATTACAAAGATGTGCACTGGCAGAATGAAACATGCGGAAAAAATAAATTTAAAATCAAAATAAGTGTATGTTTTATTCCAAATTCTATCATTTCTATTCTATTTCTGTATAATAGTGCCATATTTACTTATGTTTGCCTCATTTTTAACAACAAAAAAAGTGGGATGATTTCACAAGTGAATTAAGTTATTAACATAATCACGCACATGTCTAAAAACTGATCTTTGACATATGAACTTCGTGGAGTTTGTGGATCGACTAATTTAACCATCAAGCCACCACACTTTTTCTCCCCCGCAGACGTCGAGGCCATTAGAGGTGGGAAAGGATGGGGGCTAGGAATTGGAAGGAATTTGGTCATGGCATTTTAAAGGAAGCATTTACCTGGAGTGATTTGGAGAAACCACGCAGAACCCATATCTGGATGCCCGCACGGGGATTCGAACCCGCATCCTCTTGAATGCGAGGCCAGTGTGTTACCACTCACTCACCATGCTCAGTTCCATGCCCGCCACCTGCCTTCCCACCACTCTAGTGGCACATTCACAGTACGACTTGTAGGACCTAAGATAATCCGATTTTTTACAAAGAACTCTTGATGGAGGTGTTACAGGACTACATGTAGGACGTTTTGGATGTTTTTGGACTAGCAGGCAATCAAAAAAGGCCCTTGCTGTCCAACAAGCTATAGATATTGGAGGAAACATTCTACGAGTGTGATAAGGACACGTGGTGCGACGTGAGAAAGTATGAGTGTAAACGATTGATTGGAACATTGTATTTGAGCTGTTCTATTAGCGTGAATGGGTGAGCGCATTATATGGTAGGTCTGCACGGGTGTTGTATAAGCTGGTCCGTAAATAGGTCGCTTTAATTTACAAGCAAGTTTAAACTTTTAATTAGCAGCTTAAGTAATAACACCGTTCAGTTCATTGTTACTTTTATTGCAAGATCGTCAGATAAAACAACCACTTTGTTGTTAACTTATCAAAAATGGGCAGAATCTCTGATAAATAGAAAAGAATAACATATATTGAAATATAAAAAAAACATACATACATTCGCATTAAAAATTGTGGATGTGAATGCAAAAGTGGATGTAGGATTTCACGCGAAAAGTTCCGCACTTGCGGATGCGGATTTCCGTTACACCCTAATCCAAATCCACACTAAGGATTTACAAAACTGATATCAAGTGAGAACTGAGAAATTGATATAAAAGCGAACAGTAGTTTGGCTCAACTCTAGATTTCAAAACAATTACCATTACTTCCCACATTGTCGACAACAACGATGTAAATACAAATTGCCTAGTCACTTATGAATGCATCGTTTCCAGGTACAATGAACCGAATATTCGGCCACGTGCAAGTGCCACTTAAGGGACTTGCATGAGAAATAGTCGGGTTTTTTCAGGCAGTGGCAAACCAAATGTAATAAATCCATAACGATTTACATCAATAATAGTAGTGGCAGGGGCGTAGCTACTATGGGGCTAGGCGGTGCAGTGCACCGGGGCCCCTACGCTCAGGGGGCCCCCAAGCATACATCTGGGGGCCCACAAACGCAGTTCAGAGGCCCACGAGCCTTCCTGGCAAACTGGCGACCTTTTTTTTTTTTAGATCTACAGTCGTCTAAGGGGGCCCCTGAGACACAGGAAGTCCCTCACTAAGGGCCCTCATACTGCTCAGGGGTCCTCTAAAGCACAACTCAAGGGCTCCATCCTCAGCTCAGGGGGCCCCTACCAGCAACACAAAGCAAAAAAAAAAAAAGGGCGCCCATCTGGCCTGAGGGCCCAAAATAAATTTTTTGCACCGGGACCCTTGTTGACCTAGCTACGCCACTGAGTAGTGGTAATGCTATCTCAAATTAAGCCCATCTGTATGTATCTAGATTGTGATATCCGAAATTGCAGGTGTGTTTACAAATATCATTTACAGAATCAGCGTACAGATGAGTTGTTTTCTGTGATATGGAAAACTGGATAAATTCCTATTAATAATTGTTGCTGGTATCATTGTCTAGAATTAAGCTGATAGGTTTTCCGACATATGGTTTGCAATACTGCTGCAGTGCTGTTAACACTTTCTGCCAGTAACACACTCGGCACACGGATCATATCTGATCATATCTACCTGAACTTTTGATTTCATCCTAGAGGTTGTGGTTCAGTAGTAATGTGGCCTGGACCAGCATATATTTTTTTGTAAAAGTCATAGAAATGCAATATTTACATACAACGAAAGCACTCTATTTCCTACATCAATTCAACATGACAAGATGTATCAAGTAATATCTAGATCGGAATACTGCTGCAACCACTTACCGCCTCCTGATGTTAACACTTCCCGATGGAAAGTATGACGTCACTGTGTTTTCATGTGTGCTGTGTTCAGCTTTCGATCGATTTGTGAATACACATTATGCCATAGAACGTAACCAACAGTAATAATAATAATTTTAAAAAATGCAGATTAAAAAAGTTAATGAAAATTATTACTTGTGCAATTGGTAATATTATTAAAATACCAAAGACATTCCAAACTGATAATTGAAATCATTCATTAGTAACATTTGATAATGTTGGTTCCTATAACATTAACGTTATTATTCACAAACCATCAATTTTACTTCATTCCATTCTTTATTTCCTTGTATGGCTGAAATTGCTATTAAAATCATTCATACGAAATAAAATATTTATTACAACCATTTTGTCTATAACCATTTGCGTTTAGGTTGTAACGCTGCCTGGACCATACTAACAGTGATAGATACAATTTGGAAATTGGATATCAGCAATATCGTATGCGACGGTTACGTTTCACTATGGTCCAGGCTGCATTAATACGTAAACAACAGTAACAGTGATAGATACAACACAGAAATTAGGTATCCGCAATATGGTGTTTGATAGTTACGTTTCAGTGTGGTCCAGGCTGCATCAAAACTTCATCGCTAATGAATTTATTCCTGTGTGATTGGTGCAAAATTAACGATTTCACAATATGAGATGTAATAGTGATGCACTACTTTACGTGGAAGGCCACATTAGTGACATTAAAAGCTGTGCGTGGAACGTATATGTCACATTCAGCAATGTAGTGACATCATACTCTCTCTATGTGGAACTGTTTACATCACCACGCGTGCGATAAGTGGTTGCAATGATAGCCCAATCTAGATATTACCCAATAGCGCTACAACACTATAAATACTTTCTCCTAGTATCACTCTCGGTACAGCAATTATATCTGCCTGAACTATTGTCTTCTACCTAAAGGTTGTGGTTCCCTAGTAATATGACCTGGACCAGCAGAATTTTTTGTAAAAGTCATAGGAAAGGGGTATTTGTATATGAAAGCACTCTCTTTCCTAGATATATTCAACATGACGAGATTTATCCACCAATGGAAAATGTTTTCCTAGCGTTAATTTCTCATAATTTTTCACAACAGAGACATGTTGAAATGTCAAGATGTTTCATTGTCAAAATAAATCAGGAGCTAAAAATGCAGATTATTTTAGTGATACTTGTAGCTATGAAAATAATTTTGGATATCTGGATACAGAAATATAAAGAGGGGTTTAATTCTAGATACTTGCGACTGCGGTGAAGACCAGACTGTCCAGCACATGCTCCAGTGTCAACTGTGTCCAGCATCCTGCTCGGCAGCTGAACTGTATGAGGCCTCAGAAAATGCACTGGAAGTGGCCAAGTTCTGGTCGATTATAATTTGATGATTGTGATTGTGTAACTAGATGTTTCTGATATGAAATAAATAAATAAATTCTAGATACTGATAACACAATTACAGAAAAAATATAATTCTCATTACCGACTCAAATTTATAGAAATATTGTATTTCATTAGTCTCCAGCCAAAAAAAAAAAAAAAAAAAAAAATTCCGTGCGGATCCCACTAGTAACTGCCCGCACAATGTATGCAATGTAAAAAAAATAGAGCGAGGTCATAAACAATACTGGCAGAAGTGTTTACATGTATGTTGTCTGCAAGGCAGAAAGTGGGGGTAAACTCTAGATCACAATACCACTACAACCACTTACCGTCTCACTGACTAAAGTGTCGTAAACACAAATATTGCCTGGTAGGCCTACATATCAAGTCGTTGTGTTTCCGTGTGTAACGTATTCAGTCTCCACGAATCAACAAGTGTCACGGGACTGCACAGAAAATAGGCATTTTTCGGCAGGGAGAAATTAAATATCCAAATTTTGTTAACTAAAAATTGGGTAATATCTAGATCGCGATACCACTGCAACCACTCACTGCCTCGCGATGTTAACACTTCCGGATGGAGAAAGTGTGGCGCCACTGTTTTTCCGTGTTCAGCCTTCGATCGATTTGTTAATACAGGTTAGGCTATAGAACGTAACCAATAGTAATAATAATAAAAAAATTACGGATTGAAAAAGTTAAGGAAAATTATAACTTGCAGAATTAATAATATTATTAAAATACGTACAACATTCCAAACTGATAATTGATATCGTTCATTAGCGTTAACGTTATTAGTCACAATTCCATTGAGTTGTATTTGATTCCATTCTTCTATATAACCTCGCGTGGCTGAAATTGCTATTAAAATCATTCATACGAAATAAAATATTTATAGAAACAATATTTTGTCAATAACCGTTTGCGTTTAGGTTGAAACGCAGCCTGGACCATACTAACAATGATAGATACGATTTGGAAATTGGGTTTCAGCAATATCGTGTGCGACGGTTACGTTTCACTATGGTCCAGGCTGCATTAAGATGTAAACAGCGATAGATACGACGTAGAAAGTACGTTTCAGTGTGGTCCAGGATGCATCAAAATCTCATCACTAATGAATTTATTTCTGTACTACTGGTGCAAAATTAATGATTTCATGATACAAGACGTATTAGTGGTGGACTACTTTCCATGGAAGGCCGCGTTAGTGGCATTTGAAGCTGCGAGCGGAACGTATACGTCACATTCAGCATCGTAGTGACGTCATACTCTCGTCATCCGGAAGTGTTTACATCGCGAGGCGGTAAGTGGTTGCAGCGGTATCGCGATCTAGATATTACCCGAAACATATTACTAAATAATATAGTCGAAGGAACGTTTGCGTTATCATTACACATCGCTATATGCCTTTTTCCAGTAGCTCGCCGCTTTGTGTTACGGCACTTTTCGAGTGATGTTAGTAAGCATTCGATATATTTTACAGCTTTAAGAGCAACATTTAGTAAATATTATCACCCAACGAACGTGTGCTACAGTTTTCAGACCGAAAAGACGATTCCTTGATGAGTCCCAGTGATTGCGCTACAGCAAAAATTTTTGGGGACTGCACCACTTTCGGAACCCACACGAAATTGGTACTAACCTGTTGAAATTTGGTTTAATTGCTTTGTCAATGGATCCTCTTTACGTTTTGCGCTCTTACTTTGTGGAAAAGTCGCCAGGAATTTAATTTAAAAAACGCCGAAATATTAGAGACTGCACAACTGTGAAATGCTATCAGCACTGCAAAAATAACATAAAAATTATCAGTTACAGGGACCATATCAACATAAACAGTTCCGTAGTGACGTCATTCTCTCTGCATTCAGAAGTGTTCACATCGCGAGGTGGTAAGAGGTTGTAGCGCTATCGCGATCTGGAGTTTACCCAAAAGTGGTTGCAGCAAGTATCGTGATCTAGAATTAACCCAGTACTTTTTATGTGGCGATGTGTGGAAGATAACATGTGTTAAGTAGATTGTGACACAAAAGGTTTGAGTAAACACTGGGTTTAGTCTATGAAAACCAGTACAAGAATTCAGAATTAATAAGTGGGAGCAAATACATCTGGCATAAAGCAAATGGTACCATATTGCAGTGAATAATTGCAATGACTGTAACACCTAAGACAAAGTAAATTTATAGCCGATACAATAAATATAAGCTTTTGTTTCACGATTCACAACTCCAATACTTCCAAGCAGACCGATTACAGTGAATAATAAACAGTTTCACAAAAGGTAATTACTGACGAATTTCAATCGGTGAAATACGACACATGTAAGGTATAACAAACATCATTCAACTTGTGCTGATTAATAAGTAAAATAAGATCACGCGGGAATGCATAACATCAATCAGACAAATAATTAGTGATCACTGGGAGTTAAAGGAGCCGCCATTTCGTTGTGGCGTAGAAACCAGTAAACCATTTACTGTGCGATTCCATAAACACATTACCGCTAAAGACATACCTCGTCCTGAATGTAAACACTTATTGGCTTCATATCACTTCCTCCCGTCGTTGTTCTTGCGAGAGTAATACTCGACATCACTTATAGAAAACAGACACAAGACAACTAATTCCGCCAGCTGGCAGATAACGGTTGTCCTACAAAGATACTGGAAATTTCAGATTTGCCAATCGTAATACATGTTTCGTCATAAGAATGATGTTCATTATTCTATAAATTCTAAATTGTTAATCGCTGTACCTGCATTCTGTCGACAGATATTTTACAGATGCCCTACAGATACGCTTATTTGTTATCAGCTGTTACGAAAAATATCCAGAAAAAATGCATTTTTGTTTTTCTGAAAACCAACATAACTTTCAAATTACTTTTCATTAAGTTTATTCCTGTATCTCTCTTCTTATCATAATACAAAATAAAAATTTATTGTAATTGCTATGAAGTTTTTTCCCAGTTTCAACGTCAATAGTTACCTACTATTTTAGAGTTTCCTCACTCACTGCACCAGTAATTTATGTCAATCAGAAAATTGAGTTTTAGCGCAACAGAAACGTTGATTATCTATTACTTTAATTTAATTTAATTGCAACAGAGTATAGACTCCGGTGACGATTTTAATCTAATTTAATTGCGGTTGCAATTTCTCTTGCCATTTAATTAAACTTTTCTTATCCTTCTTCTTCTTGTTATTATTATTATCTATTGAATTTTCAATGTTAAAATTCCTCTCAGCGTCTTCTTCTGCCAAGACTTATAAGATATTATAAGATTTACGCCAGACGATAAATGAAAGCCATACTTTTACCATCACATTACGAAGTTTGTAAAAAGAAGGTTATGAAAATATATAGGCCCTACATAACAAGGATGCACCCTTTAACTGTATTCATTCCGATTTCAATTATAAAACTATCAACTTCACAATATGCTTCACGTAATCCAATACGAGAGTAATAAATCAACAAAAAGGAACCAAACGTCTAACAGAATCTGAATTAAAATAAGAGATGTTAAAAAAAAATCTGCTTGTAAACCTATGAATATGAATGGCCGTACAAGGAGAGAAGGGAGCTGCTACTTTAAAACATTCAATTTTTTTCTCCAATCTTACGCAAAAAAAAAAACTAGCAACATTACAAAAAAATTTCTGAGTAATGCTTCTAGTATTAAGTATTGCTGTTATTTCCAACCATAGTTATCATAAATATCATAGTGATGATTCATTTGTGTGAATGTGTGCCGCCGACCATTCCTGATAGAATTGCTGATGTTTACTCTTTTTTTCTCTCTCTCTCTTCGTATCAGCCTCTTTAACTACTGTTTTGGAATAAATATTTCTTCATTGTTTCTTATTATCTCCGTGAACTGTTCTCATTTCATTTACCAATTTCATAATCTTACATTGAGGATATAATCCACATGTCCTCAATCTGAACTATATGCCCAGTATGTTGTAAGACAGTACCGACATAAACTACGGACGATACTTTTTACGTCAAGATGCTATTTACATTCAATGAGAGTATAGTGAATGTGGTTTAGGGGAACAATTAATTAAGGAAAAAACTGAAAGTTATAATATTGTCATTGTGATAATACCTTCAGATACTACATATCCGCGTATCTAGTAAAATTATTAATTATGTTTGTTTCTCCATATCAGTAATGAAGTATCATTCAATGCAAATATTTTTCCAATTTTTTGAAACTGACAACTTCTTGCCTGAAACTAAGTACAAGTCACTCAACAAACTTGATAACATGATACGGTATTACTTTTGTTGAATAATTAGGGTTAGGGTTATAGGGAGTATTGTAATTCAATTAGTGGAATTATACTAAAAGATGTGTCAGTCAGATTCTGGTGTGTGGTTTGGGTGTGTGCATGGCTTCATACGGACTAACCTGAGCCTAACTGTATGATCTACTTTCCCTTCAGTCTTGAAGATGGCTTGAGAGGTCTTGCGACTTCACCTAATTAACTACTAATGAATTTAATCAGTTTTTGACACTCATACGTCATCGGTATACATATCGTGTTAGGAAAAAATGGAAATTATTCTCCAAGTATTCAATGACAGACGAAACGTGTGAATAATCTGTTAGTGGTTGTTGTTGATTGTAGTAGTATTACGTTAAACCAAAAGGTGAATTTCACACCTGTAGCCGAAAAACTGCTAAGTCCCAATGCGGACATTAGACGAAGTGTGAGGTGTTTGTGGGTGGTGTGCACGAGTGGTTGCTATTATACTAATTATCCAACATTACTAAAGATTTTCATCTAACTTTAATTTCACTTGTAACCGAAAAGGGGGGGGGGAGGAGGAAATTAGCTAGGAGATGTTAATTCTAGCAATTTATCAGGATTCTGACACCAGACAATCTTTGATTACGCAGAGATTATCAGACTGCGATTGATTTTATACTTTCTTACCTCATGGAAATAAAACTCCGTTCACTCTTCTTTATAGTATCAAATTAACAATATTATTCTGAAACACAATACAATATCATATCAGGATGATGTGTGGGGCTATGGATTCTTAGTCTACGAGTGTTATTGAGACCAAACATGATGCGGATAAGTTACAAACCATTTAATATAAAAAACCTAACATACATTTTAGTCCGATTCCAACTAACTGACCTGAAGAGAAAATGACACGTCTTTGCTTTATTAACTGAATTTACTGCTCAATGTTATCACGTAATTACTGCCTTTACTTTAACAAATGCTTCCTACAAATCACTTATTACTTTACAACCATTAACACAAACAGGTCGCTCTCTCTCACACATACACATATTCACTGAAATACAACGGCGACTGAATAATTCTCATAACTGGCGGCATCTTCTACTAATACATATAAATGGAAGCTTAATCACCAAATAAGTTACACCGGGCAGTTTGAGCTACTTTACGACACATTATCCAACTTCTAACCAACCGAATACTTTAGAAATCACTATGACAAAGACTGAACACTTTTAGAGACAAACTGATTAACTCGGAAACCAAACTTATTGACCTGGAGAACAAACTGACTGACTTGGAGAACAAACTAACTGACTTGGAGATCCAACCGAGGCTGCTGCGTGTCTTACCTTCTGTAAACGACTACATGTTTGCTGCGCGCTGTTCCGTAAAGAATGAAGGAGGACTAAAGTGTGCAGGCTCGCTTTGTACCAAGCATAAAACTGCTGATGAAAGAGCGTCACCACGTGACCATAGCGTGATACTGCTTCCGCTGGCTGTAAGCAGCCGCTTCCGAGCGAGTTGTAACTTGCACGTACAATGACAAAATTTACGTACCAATTCTCAAATAAAATTAAACCCTGTTTATTATCTTGGTTCCCTTACAGAAGTCAATCACTTATTGATTATTACAGTATAGGCTGGCTAAGAGCAGGTCGGCGCATGCATGGATAGGATAACCTACAGCTGCTCTTTGATGCGATTTCTAGCGCGACCTGATTGTAACAGAGGAAGATATTGGTCTTTCTGTGCCAAAGTTAGTTCAGTTTGCCGATTAGAAGTGAATTCTGCTTACCCACCGAACAGCAATTTTCGGGTTTTGAAGTAAAATTCTGAATTCGTAAGAAGAACAAAGATGATTACTTTTGATATACAGATGAAGTTATGTGTTAAAAAAAAATCGAATATCACCACCTGGATTACAGAAAAATAATAAAAATTTGAACAAGATGCCTGAGAAACTTGGTTCACTCTACTTGTTTGAAGCACGAAGGGATTGTTAATGACCTTGTTATCGACGCGCCCTAAACCCTCCGCCCCAAAAAAGAAGAAAATTTATAGGATGACCTGAAATACTGGCTGTAGGAACACCATGCAAGCAATTAGAAGAATAAGTAGAAACAATATATATATATATGTTTAATTTGACTTAAGATTACTTTACAACTGAAGAGACTTTCTACAAACTTATATATGTAATAACATTTTCAGCAGACATACATAATTTTTAACAAACTTTACAAGCATGAGCCCTTTCACTTGTTATAAATTTACAATCTGATGTAATTACAATAGGCCTCAACCTGTTTCAGCAATTTATGTAATTTCGTTCGAATAAACTAACACATCTTTTGACGTTTCATATAAAAAGTTATTGAATTAAAATGTGTATGCCTGCTCAAGTGTCTCCAGCACCCAAAACTTACATGTGCTAGCAAAGAAAGGCAAGAAAAGAAATGTCGTATACAAAAAGTGTATTATAAATATAATAGATATAAAATTGAATACAAAAACAATTTCATTTGACACAATGGGCAGCAGGGCTTAGCCAGGAATGAAAGTGACAGTAGTTGGGAGATCCATATGATATGCACTGATAAAACAACAAAGACTCGGCGAAGTTGGTCCCGTTCAGCTAATACTCAATAAACTGCTGGCCCGTTTCTACACAGATTTAGAGAATCCTCAGTCCGTCTCTTTAATCGTTGTTTGAGCTCTGCACAGTACCGATTAACCACGTAGCAGGAGGTAGCAAATGCTACGGGCCTCGCGCCTTCTAGGGGGCCTCGTGCCTCCTAGCGGGCACCCGCACACCTATTCTAGATGGGTGACCTGTTTTTTTAGTTCTAAAATTTTCCCCCGGACGTCAAAAATCAAGGCCCTCTTCTTCACATTTGCTACGGGCCCCGCGCTGTCTTAATCCGGCCCTGGCTCTACACACAGATTAAATATATATATATGTATGTGTGTGTGTGTGTGTGTGTAATGCCACGAAAATTATCTAAAGTGTAGGCACAAAAGTACATCTACAAAAGAAATAGGGGGCTCCAAAATCAAACTTCGCAGGGAGCCCCGAAATTCCTTAAGCCGGCCCTGCCAGTCGAAATACAAATGTACGGTTATTTTTTTTTTTTTTTTTAAAAAAAAAAACATTCTCTTAATCAGCCACATGGCTTCTAATGACAAAGATCAACTCCTTTACCATTTTTGCTATCCAAAGTGTTCTACGATGATTTCCCAAGACAAATCTTCGTGCTGTCAGCAGTGGCGTAGCTAGGTCAACAACGGCCCCGGTGCAAAAAATTTATTTTTGGGCCCTCAGGCCAGACGGGCGACCTTTTTTTTTGCTTTGTGTGCTGGTAGGGGCCCCAACTGAGGATGGGGGCCCTTGAATTGTTCTTTAGGGACCCCTGAGCAGTGGTTGGGGCCCCCCTGAGCAGCGAGGGCCCTTAGTGAGGGGCTCCTGTGTTCTCAAGATGCCCCTTAGACGACGGTAGAGCTAAAAAAAAGGTCGCCAGTTTGCCGTGAAGGCTTGTGGGCCCTCTAAACTTCGCTTGAGGGCCCCTAGAGGTGCGCTTAGGGGCCCCTTGAGGTATGCTTGGGGGCCCCATGAGCGTGAGGGCCCCGGTGCACTGCACCGCCTAGCCCCATAGTAGCTACGCCCCTGGCTGTCAGATTGTCCCCTTCCTTTTCCTGCATGTGATGGGGCTCCCAGACTGTCGCACCACTTTGAAGCAAGATAATAAAATGGGTTTTATAGCTCGGTTCACTAGTCTCCACATTGGCCTCTTCAATGCATGGACGATTAGAAATCTTCCCCTCTCATCTCTCCAATGTGTTATACACAGCTGAATTACTAAACGATACATCAATATTTACATTTATATTTTCTCAAAAATTAGTACATAAAAATGAGAACTGTTTAAAGCATTCCATTTGAGTTTATCAAAAAGGGAACACTTTTACATTACTCATGGACAAATAAAATTCATTCAAAATTATTGATTCGATAAAAAAAAAACTGAATAGTTCTTACCCCTTCACTTCCATGATGTGAGCTGTTGTGTGAAGCGACATTTTCATCTCTACCAGTAACTTATCAAAGATAGTTACATAATTGATATATTACAACATTTCTCTTCCTTATAAAATATTTACCTACTGTATAAATTAACAACAATGTTTCTTCAAATAATTAAAGAAAATTTCTGCCTTTATATGCTTCTAAACGTTGTAATAAGTTCTAGTCTTTACTAAAGATGCAACCTACTCATTTAGAACAAGTTTTCCCATATCAAATAATTTCAGTTGAACTTTGTTTATAAGACCATCACCAGTTGCTGAGTCACTAATGTACTTAAAATTTTGGTGTGTAATACTTTTTTTAATAATACTAGCTGGTACCCACAACTTCGTTCGTGTTTGTAAAGAATTTTGATTGACAGCTACCGACATCTAACCACCATAGTGCACGATGGGAGACTCGATGCTATTACCACACACAAACGCCAGTCATCTGCGCTATGTAGTTCAGGCAGCAAAGTAAAATATATAGACACACATGTCTTTGGTCAAAATACGAAAATATCCTTGATCGACCACTTTCAACCACCATATCTCCCACACTAACACAATTACCGAAATTCGGCCAACGACTGGTGACTCTGTGCTACTTCCACACACAAACACCAGTGATCTGCACTAGATAGTTTTGGCTGAAAAGTGACGATTTTGATAGAAATATGAAAGTGCCGCAGGTCGACCACTTTCAACCACCATAACTCCCACACCACCATAGCTACCGACATCTAACCACCATAGTACACGATAGGAGACACGATACCACTACCACACACAAACACCAATGGTCAATGCTATGTAGTTGTGGCAGCAGAGTGACATATATGGAGACACATATCTTTGGTTGAAATACGAAAATGCGCTGCATCGACCACTTTAAACCATAATATCTCCCACATCTCCACAGCTATCGGCATTCGGCCAACGTTGTGCACGACAAGAAACTCCATGCTACTTCCACACACAAAGACCAGTGATCTGTGCTAGGTAGTGGTGACTGAAAAGTGAAATATATGAAAACACAAGTCTATATATATATTAATTAAAATTACAATAGGGCACACATTCCGGTTGCAATTTCCCCACACACCCATCTTTCCTCTTTCCTGCACCCACCTACATTTGCCATCCAAAAATTGTAACTGTAAATTCTTTCGACGTTTTTGGTAAATTATTCAACATTTCACTTGGTAACTCATTCCAATCCCAGACACTTTTACCCAGGGGGGAAGGGGCTAGGGGGCTTAAGCCCTCCCCCCAAAAGTATCTAGATGATTTTTTTTATCTCTCCTGATCTTTTAAGAGGCAATCTGAGGAGACTATACCAAAGTCTACTCAAGCCCCCAGAACCCATAACAAAGTCTACTCAAGACCTTATATGACCTTATATGATAAAGGAGCTGGAATGGGATTCATTGCAAGAAAGGAGGAGGATGAGGAGGGTAATGGGAGTGTACAGGGCGTATACTGGCGATGAGGACTGGAAAGATATTGCAATAGGTATGAAAAGTAGTGCATGGAAGGGAAAAGATGACCATGACCACAAGCTGGCACTCGATTTCAGGCACAAGGGTGTGGGAAGATTCTCTTTTTTAGGTAAGGGTGTCAGGGATTGGAATGAGTTACCAAGAGAAATGATGAATCATTTACCGAAAACTTTGAAAGAATTTAAAGATAAAATTTGTAGTGGGCAAATGTAGGTAGGTGCAGAATAGGGGGAAGATGGGTGTGTAGGGAAATTGCCACCGGAGCCTGTGCTCCATTGAAATTAAATTAAATTAAATTAAATTTCCCCCCCTCCGAATCCATATTCCTGGATCTTGTCCCCCTCTTACCTAAAATAGGGAATCTTCCCACACCATTGTGCCTGAAATCGAGTGCCAGCTTGTGGTCATGGTCACCTATTCCTATCCATACATTACTTTTAATTCTTACACCAATATCTTTCCATGCTTCGTAACCAATATACGTCTTGTACACTCCCATTAACCTCTTCACCCTCCTCCTGTCTTCCAATGAATCCCTTTCCATCTCTTTCACCATATCAGTTACTGATTGAGTTCTGCGGTAATTTCGAGAAACAATATCTTCCAACCCTTTTTTGCACCCTCTCCAACTCCTGTATTTAATACTCAAAATGAGGGTCCCATACTACACTACCATATTCAAGAAATGGCGTGACCAAAGTTTTGTATTAAACAGATTAAAGGTTTATATAATTGTGAGAACAACGAAGAATTTTTTGATACTGGCATGAGTAGTAAATATATTGGCACACCATCTGAAAAACTCTGTTGGAAGGACAACAGACAATTTGTGGGGAAAGATTTCAATGTCATGCATTTACTGGAGAAGTCATTCATTTTAAATAATTTGTACGGAGGAGTGCATACTCATTTTGTTTTTATTATAGTCTTCTAAGTTAAATTTCTTCATATAGCGTATCCTTGTTTTGTTGCATGTATTATTCATCTGGGTAAACACCATCATGTCACTCAAAATATGTGCTACCATGACATGAAAATCATTTATCCCAAATACGATGTTCAACTGTTCTGTCAGCTGCCAAAACTGGATTAATAAATACTCAATTTTACTGACATTTTAATACCAATTGACCGCAAACATATATATTTATAAATATTTGTGAATCTGAATCTGTCGATATAACAATACGGGACTGCAACTAACAATTTATGGACAAATATATATTACGTACACTAACAAAAATTGCAAACGAAATGTTTCCTTTTTGTGAATGTAGTCTCTTTGTATTAAAAACGTTGACGATCAGCTGTTCGTAATTCACGTTGTTTGTTTGCTACAAGGAATATCGTGTATTCACCTTTCTAATCGTCAAAAGAAGGAGATATGGAGCCGATAAATGCTGTGTATATTAAGGAGGAGGTATGTTGCTAACATTACATTTGTTTATGGAGTTCCACAGTACATGCATTCCTTATTACATTTATTATTTTCAACGCACCATGTATGCTATGACTGTACATCTACTGGTGTACGTATTATTTCGTTATGCAACTGTTTATCTGTAAATTGATAACTTTCCACATCCCATAGAGCCCGTCTCTTAAATTGGGATCAATGGAAAATGAATGTATTGTATTATTGTACTACAACAACTTGTACGAATGTATTTCACTCGTTAATTCTTGAAAAAGTTTGTTGTTATTTTTGTGCTTGCTATGCTATTCTAAATGGGTTCATTTATTCATTAAAATGTATAACAATAATCTTACGATATTTAACATCCGTTTAAATAAGTCGTATTTCATCAACTGTGATCGAATTCGTTTACACAAACTGAATGTGGTTTTGAAGTATTTTGTAACCATAGGTTATCACTGTATTAAATCGATATGTAAATCTGTGCTTTGCTGTTTAGAAAACTTAAGGCCTGGGAATGGATCACAGGAATGTAATCAATGGTTTCCAAGAAGCCGCTTTTGGATTATTGAAGATCACGATTCTTCCAGGAATTTACGCCTTAATGCTGCAGTAGTCAAACACAAGAAAACGCTAGAAGTACTTTCTGAAGTAAATTAAGTGGTGTCATGCTGGTCCAGGGTGAATTACAACCCAATTTCTGCTCAAAATAATGGTCCAGGGTGTATTACTGCTTGAAAATAGTACATATTGCAATTGACTATCGCAGTATTATGATATCTTTAATGAATGCTGTTGTAGCAGAATTTCGATCTGCGCTAGACCTACCACTGTTTGTTTAAGTTTAACTGATAAGCGGTATGCTGCTAATATCTCAGTCTGTTGACATAACCATTTTTTTAGTTGTCTGGTGTTGCTTTTCGGTTTAACTAAAGTAAGATGTGAAGCAGTTTGCAGTGTGTTCATAATTATAGGTACATGGTGTTTAACATAGCGGCAGTGACAGGGAGATGGTTATGTAAAATAAAAAGTAATTAAGTTTACTTCACTATGTAATATACAGGGATTACTGGAGATCGGAATTCTGCAAGGAATTGGCGACATAATACAGCAGTAGTCAAATGCAAGACACCACTAGAAATACTTTCCAATGTTCATTTAACGGTGTCATGCTGGTCCAGGGTGTATTAAAACTTAATTTCTGCTTGAAAGTATTGGTATGATCCATGCTATATTACAGTGGAATTACTACTTGAAAATAATATGTCATGGTGTTGACTACAGCAGAATACGCTGCCTTTAGTGAATGTTGTTGTAGCAGAATCACAATCTCTGGTAGACCCAAGATACAAATAATGATTTCACTTAAGTTACTATCCTCATATTACTGAGGACAAGTGCCAGCACGAGTTTGTTGTCAACTTTTAAATTGTGTCATTGGGAAGATAGATATTTCTTCATATTCCTATACAATACAATAAGTTCATTTTCTATAGATCACAGTATAATTGATTATCTCTGAGTGATATGGAAAGGAGTCAGTTTAATCAAAATAATTACATAACTAGATACACACCAGAAGATGCACTTTCACGGAATAATATACATGTTAATTATGTCGACTAAATTTACTCAGGATGAGGGCAATTATTTCACAGATTATAATAATAATAATAATAATTGATGAATTGTGATGGAGTGTATGCTCCGATGGCAATCTCCCTCCACACCCAACCTTCTCCCTTCCTCCTCCAACCCAATTTTGCCCTCAACCAATTTTTATTTTAAATTCATTTAGTTTTTTTGTAAATTATTCATCACCTCCCCTGCCAACTTATTGCAATCCCTTACACCATTTCCTATAAAAGAAAATTTTCCCACGCCCTTATTCCTCAAATCAAGTGCCAGCTTGTGGTCATGGTCATCTTTACCCTTCCAAGCACCTCTCTTAATTTTCCCATCAATATCTTTCCACACTTCTCCACCAATATTGGTTTTGTAAATTCCCATGACTCTCTTCACCCTCCTTCTATCCTCCAATGAATCCCACTCCAGCTCCTTTATCGTATTAGTTACCAATTGTGTTTTTCGGTAATTTCCAAAGTCAAATCTGGCAGCCTTTCTCTGCACCCCCTCTAACTCTTGTATTTGATACCCAAAATGTGGGTCCCAAACTACACCACCATATTCCAGCAGGGGTCTGACCAAAGTTTTGTAACCCAATTTCCTCACTTTTCTAGTGCATCCCCTCATCACTCTTTCCAACAGGTGAAGGGTTTTGAACCCTTTCCCTACTGCCTTTCCAATGTGTCCTGCCCAGTTAAGTCTGCTTTGGAATGTTATGCCATCTATGAAAGAAATGCTTCTATGGAATAGTAACATATTGGAATTATATGTTCCTCAAAATAACACAATCATGATATGGTTGATTATGCATTTGAAGTAAAAACGTTTCCAGAACAAGTGTGTTTGGGTATATACAAACTTGAAATTATATTCAGTTAGATTGGTAATTAAGGTTAATTTCATATAGCGAAATCGCTGCCACTAACTTCCGCCAAGCAGACAGTAACGATGTAAATATTTCTGCCAATGTTTATGTGTTGCTGGGTATGATATTGCAAAGACAGGTTTAAATACTTAGCATGGTGGGTAAGCAGTTAACGGTCTGGCTTCGCATATGGGAGGATGGCGGTTAGAATCCCCGTCCGGGCATCCAGATTTGGGTTTTTCATGGTTTCCCCAAATCATTCCAGGTAAATGACGGGATGCTTTGTAAGGTATCCCTCATTATATTTTCAATATTTAGTAGGATTTCGGTCGAGTTTGGGGTTTGTTTTAGTATCCGATACCACGCTATAAATCGAGTTAACAACACTTTCCATACACTAAAGTAAATAAATAACCCATAACCAATGTAAATAACACCTAAACTGCATTAAATCAACGACATTTCAATAGAAAATAGGTAATCTCATGTAGAAGCAAAATCTAAATAACAGATACTGATATTACTCAACGAGTTGTTCTAAACCGATTTAAACAAAGGAAATGGTTAAATAATAGTAAATATAGGCACTAAATAAACCTTTATCATGGTTAATAAACTTTGTGTTAAAGATAAACAGATAAGTCCAATACAGTAATATCTAACCTTAAATTTTGGGCACATAACAGATTTTTGGTATTTTTGAAGGGATTTTCATCCAGTAAAGAGTATACAGAACTTATAATAGCCAGGCCTAGAACTATTATAAACATAACTTTACATTTAAATACAGTTAGTAGGTAATTTTAAAGAAATAGACTGGATGTTTGGATGGTAGATTTGAAGCAGTATGAATATATCACATAGTGATGGAATTTGACCAGATAAAGTTCTAAAAGTAATTTAAATAATCCCTGAGATAGCTTAGGAGAATAATAAACAGGTTTTCTGATAGTTTCAAGCGTTTAATAATCAAAAGAAGCCGTTTTGTAGAGATAAAATGACCTACCTACACAAGTGATTTCCAGAACAGATTTGAGACATTCTAAGCAGTTTCAGGATATAAAAAGTAGAGAAATACACTAATAATAATGTTATCTTTCAGTTTTATATAGATTTCAAGCAGTTTCAGCCCATAAAATATGAAATATCAGTGGTTAAATAGACGCCGGTAAATCGACCAATTTATTCAACCTTCAGGAATAAATTTTAACACTTTTAAGCCATTTCAAGAGCGCTAAGAGCGTGTAAATACTAGTTAACACTCATAATTAATTTTCTAAACACATTTAAAGACATTTCACTAACCTGTTGAATGTTAATCCGATCACAAAGTAATTTGTTACAGACACTGCACAAATAAAATACTTCCACACTGGTTTTAAGCATTTCCACACAATATAAAGTAGAGAATAAACTAGAACAGCCATGAAGTGAAGTAAATTCAATTAAATCTGATAGTTTCCAACACTCTAAGTATTTTTAAATATAATTTTAACACGTAAAAATTGAACACCCAGTTTTGGCAATTTATCATTCAAAAACCTACTTGAATTCCGGGTTATAAAATAGTTTGCCGGGACAATCCATTCTTTTAGCTTCACACATATTAATTTCACGCAATTTAAAGCCATAGTACCGATGTTATAATTTTCCTAACATTCACTCGACATAAAACACACGTGTAAATCACTAAATAATTTATTGTGTCTCAGATAGGGCACTTACAAAGATAAAATAAACTTCAGAATACGCAGTTAAATGCAGGCTTCACGGTGATAATTTTTCCGGCTTGATATTCCATAAACTTTCCGAGTTATAAATAAAAACATAAATTATAGTTACATTTGATTGTTAGAATTACTCAGTTTACCTTATCTCAACAGAATTAAATAAAGTTCATATGTAGAGACAGTCTAAAATCAGGAATAATATTTTAACCATAATTTCAAGGTAATTACTAAAGCCGGTTTTTAAATAAGAAAATAACAGGACACTGATTTAGGTGGTAGGCGAGTAACACATCCATATTTGGTAATTTGTTGGAGCAAGATGTACCACGTGACCCCCAAGCTAATATAAGGCAGCTTAGTCGCGGGATTTTCGTCGGTCGTCTCCAGTATTTTTTGGAATTCGGTGGTGAGCGCACGGTGTCGCGAGGTCCGCGCGGGCTGGCGGAACAAGGATGGCACTGAAACAACCTGGACGAAGGAACTTGTAATAGCAGCCATGTTGTAAATTTTTGGTGAACAACTTCTAACCATGCAACTAGTCAGTTAAGTGACATTGTACCTTATCTTGAAATATTATTTAAATTGAGTCTAGACACTTGCTGCTTACCACAGGACTGGAAAAGTGCAATAGTAGTACCGGTACATAAGGGAGGGGTGAGAAATAGAGTTGAGAATTACAGGCCAATCAGTTTGACATCAGTGGTAGGTAAATTAATGGAAAGATTGATATGCAACCACATCAGAAATATATGTGAGGAACGTAATTGGTTTTCAAGCAGGCAACATGGTTTCAGGCAAGGATATTCTTGCGAATCTCAGTTGGTGGGATATATGCAAGATATTTCAGATGAAATGGACAAGGGAGGCCAAATTGATAGTGTAGCACTAGATCTGTCTAAGGCGTTTGACAGAGTAAGCCATAAAATGGTAGTAAATAAGGTAAAAACCATTGGAGTGGATAAGAAAGTGATTTGCTGGGTAGAAGAATTTTTAAAAGGTAGAAAACAGAAAGTTAGGGTAGGAAATGTAGTATCAAAAGAAGTGGAAGTAAAAATGGGTGTGCCACAGGGTAGCGTATTGGGACCATTGCTATTCATTATTCTAATGAATAATTGTGTTGCCTGTTTACTATCTGAAATTAGATTGTTTGCAGATGACATAATGCTGTATAAAAGAATCAAAACGATAGAGGATTGTAAACAGTTGCAGGGTGATCTGGACAGGATATCTAATTGGGTTAGTAAACATGGAATGAAGATAAATGCAAAGAAGAGTCAGCTTATTAGATACACAAATAAAAAACAAAAGGTTAATTATGAATATAAGGTGGGGAAAGAATTGCTTGCTGAAGACTTGAAATGCAAATATCTTGGAATTACTTTTGATAACAAACTTAACTGGGCAGGACACATAGGACAGGTGGTAGGAAAAGGTTTCAGAGTTCTGCACTTGTTGGAGAGAGTTATGAGGGGATGTACGAGAGAAGTCAAGGAATTGGGTTACAAAACTTTGGTCAGACCATTGCTCGAATATGGTAGTGTAGTATGGGACCCTCATTTTACGTATCAAATACAGGAGTTGGAGAGGGTGCAAAGAAGGGCTGCTAGATTTGTTTTTGGAAATTATCGCAGAATGCAATCAGTGACGGATATGATAAAGGAGCTGGAATGGGATTCATTGCAAGACAGGAGGAGGATGAGGAGGGTCATGGGAGTGTACAGGGCATATACTGGTGATGAGGCATGGAAAGATATTGCAGTAGGTATGAAAAGTAGTGCATGGAAGGGAAAAGATGACCATGACCACAAGCTGGCACTCGATTTCAGGCACAAGGGTGTAGGAAGATTCTCTTTTTTAGGTAAGGGTGTCAGGGATTGGAATGAGTTACCAAGAGAAACGATGAATAATTTACCGAAAACTTTGAAGGAATTTAAAGAAAAAATTTGTAGAGGGCAAATGTAGGTGGGTGCAGGATAGGGGGAAGATAGCTGTGTAGGGAAATTGCCACCGGAGCCTGTGCTCCATTGCAATTAAATTAAATTAAATTAAAAAATTCAGTTTTGGGGTTTTTCTCGCGGTTTTGCTCTGGAATCTCAACTTGCAATTTTTGGAAAAGATTTATATCCGATAGCCTTTGCTAACAGTGCTTTATAACGTTTATGTGGAAATTTTTGAAGAATATATGACTTTTTGATTTCAGTTTGAGACTTTCATTTATTAAGATAATACCTTTCTTGCAGAAGGTGAAGCCTGCAAGTGGCGACTGTGGTCCTTTGAACTGTTAGCTTTATTAATTTTACACGGTTTCATAACTTTAGAATATCTTGGACAACTTCTGGCTCAGGTGACTTAGCCGATACCTCAACCCCAGTACTCGACTTGTCCCTGACATCTTCCTCCAAAGGCCATGGCTGAATTCCTTCTCATTCCTTGTCCCCAGTCCCATCCCGCCTCTAATGACCTCGATGTCGACGAGGTGTAAAGCCACAATTAAAAAAAAAAGTCTGAATGTTACCAACAGGATCTGCATGGAAAGTAATTTTTTTCAGCCTCTTGGAGGGACAAATGAAATGATATTTATATAAATTATATAACAAAATTTAAAAAAAAATTTCTATTGCTCTTCTATCAGAACCTAGAATTTAACCCTTTAATATATTTCTATATCCGGATACCAAAAATTATACACATAGCTATAAATATTTATGAAATATTTCGAAGTTGAAGCAGTAGATTTATTTTGCAAATAAAATATAAAAAATTACATTACATGTTTCTGACATATCGTTTTATAAACATTGGAATCAATCTCAAGAAATTAACACTAGCAAATTATTTTCTACTACTTAATTACGGATATGACTCACCATGGAGAATTAGTTGAGAAGATTGAGTGTTTTTGCTGTGTGCAAATATCAAATTTTTGTGGCTTTTACAAAAAAAATTCAGGCCGCATTTCATCTTAACCAAAACCGCTAGGAAGAGAACTAAATTTATCCAGGGGAACTAAAGTTTAAGTTGATATGACTTCTTTACTGGCAACAGTACGGTAAAAACTGTTTACAGCGTTATGGTGGTATCGTGATCTATGTCAGAAAACCTTTCGGCTTATCTCTAGGTGACAATACTATCAATGTTAAAAACTCAGATTTATAGAATAGATGAATGGTCATTTATCATCCAGTTTTCTATATCACAGAAAACCACTCATTTCTATGCCAAAAACATGAGTAAGATTTGTAAATGCACGTGCAGTTTCAGGTATTATGATCTTGAAATATGCAGATAATCTTAATTCTGTATAATGATACCACTTTTATTAAAAACTAGGATTGTTAAAATAAACAGTTTTGTATTTATTTCATTTTGATTTCCCTGTCTGAGAAAATCCCTATTCACCATGCATGTCACTTAAATGACGTTTGTAGCAGCTCGCCTATTGAATACGTCACAACAGGAAATAATAATATCAGAAGTAACAGTGACAGATTGTGTTTACATCGTTGTTATCCATGTGGCATAAAATACTGATAGGGGTACTGCAATCTATAATTAATCTGGTAATTGTTTACTAATTTGTGAGCAATTCATTACAGAAATTGAAATAAAGTTGTAGATGGGGATATATTATATATCGCAATGCCATTATAACATTACTTCGTCTGGGGTTAATACTCCAGTTGTCAATCGTGATACATATTACGTTTACACCATGGACCAACAGATCACTGCTGAAACTACTTTCTGAAGACTTTCTATTGATGTCATATTGGCCCATACTGCATTATAACCAAATTACAGTTTGAAAATAATGATCCAAGGTATCTAAGCTAAAAAATAATGCATTTTCCCATTAACTACCACATTATTATGACTCATTAGTCCACATGGAGGAATCTTTCTTGTAGTGAATTTTTTTACAATGTGTAGTGTGTGAGTGGTTAACACTCTTATCTCGCATTCTGGAGGATGCCGGATTGAATCCATGTCTGGGCCTCCAGATTTGGGTTTTCCATGGTTCGTCTGAATCACTCCAGGTGAATGCTAGGATGATTACATCAAAAGGCCACAGCTGAATTCCTTCCTGTTCCTTTGTCCCCAGTCCCATTTTGCCTCTAATGGCATTGACGTCGTCTAGGCATACAGTCATGTAGTGGAATTATGATAATTGTGCTAACCCTGTAGACCAAGGTGTATGAATTATGGGTAGGGTCCATTTCTTAATGCAGTAATTCATGTTGAAACCTTTGTGATTTTACATTATTTCCTCAAGTACTATTATCTTGCAATGTGACATTGTTTGGGCTTTATGGCATGAGTATTGTAGTTATGAAAATGAATTTATGATGACATACTAGGGGCTTCCTGCTTATGTAACAGTAGATAATTAGGGAGATACTTTTTTAAAAAATGAATGATTTTGTCTACATTTCTGTGTTGAAGTTTGTAGTTGTTCTGTCTTTGAATTATCTTTGGCAGTTTTATTTCTCCATTGTGAGTTTATATGAGGGTATTACATAGTTCATATCCTATTTTTCAGAATATGCTAGAAGACACCGAACCAGAGGATTCGGTGCCAGTGCCTATTGAAGGGTAAGTTAGCTCTTTGTTATTAAACTCTTACCACTTGTAGATTCAAGTTACTCTAAGATATAGTGAGGACCTGCTACCGTCTGATTATTTCATTCTAACATGCTCAGTGACATCCTTAGTATCTCCATGTTAGTCTACAATTTTGGTCAAGGTACTGATGAGCCTAAATGACTGAATTATGTAGGGAAATTTAGAATTAAGACATTTAATAATCAATACACATTTTTTATTTCTCATTGTAAATTATTTTATAATTGGTATTGTATTTTTTCAGTGCTGTGTTACTGTTTTTATATTAAGTAATGTAAATAATAATTTGTGCTATGTGACGATGGCAGCACTATTATTATTATTCTTGCCATTACTTTCTCACCTGAATGAGGCAGCTGGTTTATCTTTAAATTGTGGCTCTCACATATCAGTCATGGTGTTCTTTGAAGTATCTCCATTCCTGTTCTTAGTTCTAAGTGCCAGAACAATGAACCATAAACTCATCCTTGTCTGAATTCTTTGTTCAGGGCTCTATGTATGGTCAGGTTCTGTCATCTCATGCAAGCAGTTTGGTATCAGTAGCCATGTCTGGATGTACAGTATCGCCATCTTGTTAATTGTAACACTTCCAGCAATACGAAAAGTGGAGGCCAATATAAATTGTCAAATACCCCTTTGATGGCTACAAACATTACTGCTATGTGATTTTAGGTTCTGTTTGCAATTAATTACATTGACCTGTTTATTAATGTTAATTGAGGTTCTTTCTCTTCCCTTCAATGTGGTTTAGAAGTTTCTAGTTATTATTTTCGCTTGGACCTTTCCATGCACATTTAACAAACAGGCTGGCCAGTATGGATTGGCTACAAAGGATTCTTTTAATCTAATTTATTTAAAATTATTAATTCACTTTGATTCCATATCGCCCAAAAATCGACCCTACTAAACACATTTGTCTATAAGCCTATACAAGATAGCAAATAGTATTATCAAAAATTTCCAGGAGACCTTGACTTTCACTCGAGTCAGAATCCTTTGTATTTATTATTGTATTTATCATTATTATGACAATGCCATCTTCTTTCACTCCAGCAGGGTTACTACATCTTTTTGGATGATACAACTTGTCTTGTTTCTTCCTCCAGCTTATTATCTGATAAGAGAATTTGTAATAATTTAGCCATTTGTTATTTTTTGTTTTTCTCTTCACTTGTTTGTTTTCAATGTGTTGCAAGATTTTCTCTGCAGCATGTTTTATTAAGGATACAATAAGAGTTGTTGATAGTGTTCCTTCAGAAAGGCTACCCAACGTTTTTCTTTTATCAGTTTCAGTGTACCTTTAGTATAAGTTTTTTCTCCCTGATAGTTGCTACAGCCACTGTGTTTTATTAATATTCTTTATCATCCTTAGTTGCAGGTTTTGGAGTTTCTCTATTCTCTCTTTGAATCCATACTATACAGAGATATACCTTGGCAGTAATTGTCATATTTTTCAGTGGTACAGTGTGTTTTCTCACCTTATTGAGATGTAATTAGTTGTCACACTATCAGCTATTGTATGAAACATATTTTTGCAGGTCACACTGTTGTTTACATGTGTACTTTTTGTGATAAGCAGGCAGTCTTCATGCTTGGATGCTTACGTCAAGTCTCTGTCTTAGCAGGTGCTGCAATATTGTGCTAGAAAACATATTTACTTATCTGTTGGTATTACTACTGCAGTGCAGTATTTTATAATTTGTATCTTGTATTTTGTACTGGCAGGGATAAATCTCAACATGAGTTAAAAACACATATTTTGTATTATAATTTTTTCCCATGTTGTGCTAATTTCATTACATTCTCCACATTTATCACAGAACTTAGTGTATGCAGTAAACTTTATTTACTTATATAAAATAGTAATAACTATCATTGCAGTGCAATGAAGTCTTCATGGGTGTATCACCAGATTGTGTTGTGAAACTCGATTTCAGGCACAAGGGTGTGGGAAGATTCTCTTTTTTAGGTAAGGGTGTCAGGGATTGGAATGAGTTACCAAGAGAAATGATGAATAATTTACCGAAAACTTTGAAAGAATTTAAAGATAAAATTTGTAGAGGGCAAATGTAGGTGGGTGCAGGATAGGGGGAAGATGGGTGTGTAGGGAAATTGCCACCGGAGCCTGTGCTCCATTGCAATTAAATTAAATAAAAAAAATTAAAGAAATAAACACGATATTTCGACGAATAGATCTGTCGTCTTCCTCAGGTGTGAAAACATCTGTATTGGTCGGCTGACTGACAGATTCTGAGACAGATTAGGCGCTGCCCAACAGATCTGTTCGTGTTCCAAGACCGGTTGCTGGCTGGCTGCGTGGTACCTCTGTCCAGCTGCTGCCACGAACGGCTCCATATTAGGGTTTGTGGCCCGCAACGATGATCTTCACCCATGCCTAATGGTTTCTATTCCTTTTGAAGATACAAGTGCTGAAATGTTACACATAAGATAAACCTTAGAAAATATTGAAGATCACATAAATATATAACTTATTGAAGCACTTTACATTAATTCTTCAAAAATACACTTTGCAGATCTCTTCAAAACAGTAAGTGTAGCTCTTCTGAGTATGCCTTAGTGTGCTTTGAGTGGGTAGCAGTTTTTATAAAGCAAGTGAGTAATTCATCTATTATGGTTACTTTTTCTTTGTACACTTTATTTTTCAATCATCCCACACATGAATCTAAATGGGCAATGTCTGGTGACCTTGGACGCCAAGCACTCATTGATCTGCATGCATCTTTTATTTTTAAATCGTCGTTTTATTGTCCTATTAGATTTTATTGTATATTTCAGTAGGCTCGATAAAGCGTTTTTTGTTGCTTTTTCCCCCAAAAGTTGATTTTACTGATTTTTTCATCGGAAAACCACGTAATATGGACATATAGCTTTTCCTTCAAATTCCAGAAGACATTTTGTATTGTTTTCTCTTAATTGACTGTCCTTAAGATTATTGTGTATGTGATAAGCATGATCAATATTTGCTTTATATACATGTCTAAACTGATAAATATTAAAAATGAAATATTGACACTGGCCACTCATGGAAATAACCAATTACTCAGAAAACTCCTTTCTCAGGTATAGTCAGGGATCCTTTTCTTCTTGAGATGTTGCTGAAAACATTCTTTTAACATTGTTCATTAATTGATAAATAGAACAAACTATACCTCCTGCACAAAGAAACTAAAAACTACATTTTTTATTTTCTTTTCCTACAGTTCTGTCACCTTTCATTATACACTACTAGGGAATGATTCTCTAACCTGCTTAATAGATTTTTTTATCCTTATTGGCTAGTGAAAACTTGTTGGAAAACCCTTTTTAATAAGCCTAGTAAAGTTTATTGTATCGTGACACATCACATTTTGAAATTGAAATAACACTTCAGCAAGCACTGTAATTAAGGTTGTACTGAAGTTCACGTGACAGAAGAAAATTATAACTATTTTATCAACGGGTGGTGCAGTCATACATGGGTGATTGTAATCAAAACAGCTTATTTCATACCATTAAAAAATTATGAACTATCAATGCCTTGGAAAATCCCGGGAGACATCTGTAAGTGAATTTGAGTTTAGGTACAACATGTCTAATGTTTTTAATTGTTATGTGCCATTGTGTGTTGGTTAATTTGAATGCTGAGGCTGCGTAAAACTCAACCCTATGACTTCAAGTCACACATATGCGCAGCACTGTCGGTACAGAGGATATTTAATTGTTGGAAATAAATGTCTGCTTGCCCTCCAACTGCCGAATCATAAATACTGGTTTATGAATTTCTTAATCTTTTGAATGCATTATTGTTGTAGTGTGCCAAATTTTTTTTTTCCAGGTTCGTTAACGTCGTTAACACTGAGGAGCAGCAGCCTGACACTTCCGAAATTTGTGGAAATTCTAGTAACCCCGTAATCCATGAAAGACTCCATGTGACTGAACAGCCTCATACCTGTGAAATGTGTGGAAAATCTTTTAAGCAGTCCAGAACACTCGCAGCACATAAAAAATTCCACACGGGTGATTGGCTTCATAACTGTGAATTTTGTGGAAAATCTTTTCTGTCGCCCAGTGAACTTATAGTGCATAAAAGGGTTCACACAGGCGAGCGGCCGTACGGTTGTGATGTTTGTGGAAAAGCTTTTAAGCAGTCTGGTGACCTTAAATCACATACAAGGATCCATACAGGTGTGCAGCCTTATGTTTGTGCAGTTTGTGGAAAATCATTTAAGCGTTCAAGTAATTTGGTATCACATAAAAAAATCCACATTGCCGAGCTTCATTACACGTGTGATCTTTGTGGAAAATCGTTTAGACATTCTAGTTCCCTCGTGACACACAAAAGAACTCACACGGGTGAGCGGCCCTATGCGTGTGAATTCTGTGGCAGAACGTATAAGCAGTTAAGTGCCCTCGTAGCACACAAAAGAGTACATACAGGTGAACAGCCGTATAGTTGTGACATTTGCGGGAAAAGGTTTAAGAGGTCAAATGGCCTTCTAACGCACAAAAGAACACATACAGGTGAACGGCCTTATACTTGCGAAGAATGTGGAAAATCATTCAGGCAGTCTGGTGACCTTACAACACACAAAAGGATTCACACGGGTGAACGGCCTTATATTTGTGAAATTTGTGGAAAGTCATTTAAAGAACCTGGTAACTTTATAAATCATAAAAAAGCCCACTCAAATGAGAGGCTGTATGCTTGTGAAACTTGTGGAAAATCATTTAATCATTCATCAAGTCTTAGAAATCACAAAAGGCTCCATACAGACGTGTAGTTCTATTCCCATGTTTAAGAGAATCAAGTATATGAATTGTTTGGATGAAATGTTTGTACAAAATAGAATTTTGGTTCAGAAGAGGTGACTGTCCTGTTAATGTTATGGAAAATTATATTTTTTTTATCTCAAAATCTATAATTGCTTTAATTATCAACTACTTTACTTAGTCTATTAGAGAAATTTCATTACTGGAATTTCATGAATTACAGTAGTATATCGATAATATAAACATCAGTTCTTCAAAATATCAATTAACAATACAGTTTTTTGTTTCTTTAGAAAACGTTCATTATTTACAGTGATGACAATTTCTTTTGTTCACTTTATGGTACACATTTGCAGTTTTTAAATTCAGGAATAAACCAACAAAGAAGTTAGAACATTATTTTAAGTGATCATCCATATTTCAGCAGTATTTTGTACAGTGCATTATTATTTTAATAATTGTTTGTGACCTATATAAACAATATTTCATTTATTTGACACATAATTAACCAAAGATTAACAATTTTGTTCTTTACTTTTTAGATTTTAACTTCCCCAAAATATTTTATTTGACGAAGCCTATAATTTCAATCCCACATATAAATGTGATAGAGTTATGTTATGATCAATATTCCTGTATGGTTGGTTTCTTGCACGAAATGTCTACTTTGCCTAAATAACTAATTTTGCAATATTTTGTATTTTTCATTTTTTATTTATCATAATATTAGGAAATATTTTCTAATATATGTATTTCTACTGTAAACTATAAGAAAAGTTGTCCATGCTTATTAAATATAATTTGTTTAAGCACTTTTCTAAAAAAAAAAAAAATTGGCTGAGTTTTGAATTTAGTTTAAATGAATTATTTTAAATAATAAATAAATTGATATTAACAAATAAGAAATAATTCCCTATTGTTTTACCCAGTTTGTAATTTTCCAATCTTCGGTTACAAAACTCGTAGCAATTGAAGCATTGTGTGTGATTCATTGTTGATATCTGAAATGTGAACAGATTTGCACCAGAATACAGATTCAGTCTTTGAAGATGCTGCTGAGGCAGCGAGAATGGATCCGATAAGAGGTAGGTCTCCAGTTCTTGGTCAACTCCAGAATTTTTAATCTGTCACATCTAATACTTCCAACTGTTATCCAAAGAATCTCATTAAATGTGGCTGCTTCTTATAAACAATATGCACTTGAAACACCAGAGGCAGTTAATAATGACATAGCTGTAATTAGAATTGAAGTTAGTTGTGGAATTACTGGTTAGCACCTTTTTATTTTTACATAAAATTCCACTAATTCAAAGAGACTGACTGTACTTCCTGTATCTAAGTAGTCAAATGAATTAATATTTTCTCCTCTTTGATAACCTTGTTGAGTTATCATCATTATTATCGTTGGGGACCATCTCCAGTTTCCCGGGTGTGGTTTATGAGCCTTGGTTGTTATAGACTATTGTTTTCCACCTTTTCCTGTCCAGAAAGGTTTCTCTGTCTGTGATGTACTCCCAGTTCCAGCCTCTTCTCTCTACATCCTCCTTCAGTTGGTCTGTCCATCTTCTTCTTGGTCTTCCCACTGGTCGTTTGCCCACTATCCTTTTTTCCAAATAAGTTTTTGGCAGTCTTTTACTAGTCATTCTCTTCACACGCCCAAACCACCGAAGTCTTGATGACCTAAGTCTCTCTTCCTTGGATTCCCTTAGCTCTAGGTTTGATCTAATTTCATCATTCTTTATGCAGTCAAGTCTAGTTTTCTGGAGGGTCGTTCTAAGAAACTTCATTTCACATGCTTGGATCTTTCTAGGTCCCTTGATGTTAGTGTGCATGTTTCCAAAGCATATTTGAGTCAATCACACTTAATTTTAAGTCAGAAATGTTCAGTTTTAATAGTGGAATATCAGAAATGTGTGTTCCTATTCCTGATGACTGATATAAAGAGACAAACATAACTTTTAATTGCATTTTGCTAGATTTTTAATGAAATAACATAATTCTCACAGGTTATCATTATTATTATAATGATTGCTTTGTACTATTTATTTTTAAGACCTTAATTATTTGTTCACCAAAAAGTATTCACCATACTGTGAATTAAGGTGAATGGCACCTATAAAACAATAATACACCTTCTTAACAAAAACAGTTTCTGCAGTGTCTGTTATTTGTGCAAGTGCAGGTTCTGAATATGTACTATGTCATTAATGGAGGATTGTGAAATTAGAGGAAGAGAAATTTTGCTGTTGAACAGAAGGAGCAGAAAGACTACAACTGTCTTTCAAGCATATCATAAAACGTGGCTGTCGGAGTCATCTGCTAATCAATATTCACTTGAAACATTGGAGGCACTTAATAGTGGCATATCTGAAATTAGAATGAACCTGTAAGGAATGTCTGCCTTCTGTCAGATCTCATTGGTTTTCTTTTACAGCATCTGAGATTCAAGGATTACTTGGCAAATATTACCTATTCTCATTCATGTGGAACAATCTGCAACTTAGGATATGACTACACTGCAACTGATTCGGCCAATTGCTCACTCTGCTGAAAACGTCCAATATTGGCCAAACAAACAAAGGTACACAACAATACGGATTCCCATTACACTATGGCCGACCTACTCAGCCGAACTCTGCCAGACTCTGCCGACATCCTTCTCCGACTAAACAATTTTGTTTTATTTGGCCAAATGTGCTTGTCTCCCATGATTTGTGCATTCATAATTAGCCTTGTCTCTGAACCAAAATAAAAGTGTAGAAAAAGTATTTTCACTTATAAATGTAAACAATTACTTGTAAATTACACTAAAATTATCTGCTAATATATTTTTATTTTCATATCACACCTTATAAATTTTTGAATTCAGTTGGCAGCAGACCAGAATATATTGATTTATATGCACAGATAAAAGTTTAAAAATATGGAATCATGAAATTAACAATAGACACATAAATAAAATGAATTCTGTCCCTGGGAGTCACAGCTAGGGTTGCGCCACCCATTCTGTATTATGAATTTTTTTTTTATCTTCCATAGGCACTCTATAATTTATGAAAGAAATAAAGCATGTTAATTTTTTTTCTTTTCTTTTTACTTGTCTCATGTTATCACCTCACTCTTTGATCTAATATGTATAAAAATAGTATCCAAATGCATTCCTGACAAACAATAATTAAGTCTTTGGTCACTATACTGGATTGGAAGATTCTCTCATTTCTGAAAGCAATCACAATAAAATGTCAATCACTCCACACTTGTCACACATTTGTTTTGTTTGAGTTAACTCACTTCACATTTTTCGTTAGCAAAGAATGAAACTATTCTATATTTTATTTTAAAAACAGACCACGTCAACAAATTAAATATTTACCAGAGGTGAATGGTAATTTTAAGGACCATAAAAATTGCAACTGAGTCCAGGATTTGAACTGGACACCTTATGTACCCCAGTCACATGCCCTGATCAAATTTAGAAGTAATACATAAAATACATTCAAACGTTATAAAATAAATGTACTTTCTCTGTGCAGTATACTTTATTTTTGCTATCTCAAAACACAGACGTACTTTTATTGTTACATAAAAAAAAGTTGTTCTACCTTTTTCACAGCGTGGACGATGAAATAAAATTTAGTTAATGTTTTAGAATATCACAATCTCCTTTTACGATCATCTGATAAACCTGGAAGTGAGGTTGAAAAAAAAGACACACTTTAAGTCAGTCGATAATGGGACACAACATTTATTCATAAAGGACTGTGAATTTGCTTCTTGAAATCCATCGGTCGGACACTGTGTAATGGTGTTGTTTGAAGTAAGTTTAATTGAATGAGTGTCAAAACACCTGAAGTAAGGGTCACTGTAACCACTTCAATTGGCAGAAAGCTTCGGCAGAGTTTGGGTGGTTGGTTAGCTGAAATTGTAAATGCAACCTCAGGGTTGGTTGCCACACATAAAAAATAGTCCAGTAGAGGCTAACTTCAGTTTGACTCCATTTATAATGGTTACATTTTCAGTAGTTTCAATGACACAAACTGCTTGAAGAGACTTTCATAATCATATGATCATCAAGTAATTTAAAAGAGGACATGTGCTAGGCGTCTGACAGAGTAAGCCATACAATGGTAGTAAATAAGGTAAAAACCATTGGAGTGGATAAGAAAGTGATTTGCTGGGGAGAAGAATTTTTAAAAGGTAGAAAACAGAAAGTTAAGGTAGGAAATGTAGTACCAAAAGAAGTGGAAGTAAAAATGGGTGTGCCACAGGGTGGCGTATTGGGACCATTGCTATTCATTATTCTAATGAATAATTGTGTTGATTGTTTACTATCTGAAATTAGATTGTTTTCAGATGACATAATGCTGTATAAAAGAATCAAAACGATAGAGGATTGTAAATAGTTGCAGGGTGATCTGGACAGGATATCTAATTGGGTTGGTAAACATGGAATGAAGATAAATGCAAAGAAGAGTCAGCTTATTAGATACACAAATAAAAAACAAAAGGTTAATTGTGAATATAAGGTGGGGAAAGAATTGCTTGATGAAGACTTGAAATGTAAATATCTTGGAATTACTTTTGATAACAAACTTAACTGGGCTGGACACATAGGACAGGTGGTAGGAAAAGGTTTCAAAGTTTTGCACTTGTTGGAGAGAGTGATGAGGGGATGTACGAGAGAAGTCAAGGAATTGGGTTACAAAACTTTAGTCAGACCATTGCTCGAATATGGTAGTGTAGTATGGGACCCTCATTTTACGTATCAAATACAGGAGTTGGAGAGGGTGCAAAAAAAGGGATGCTAGATTGGTTTCTGGAAATTATCGCAGAATGCAATCAGTGACGGATATGATAAAGGAGCTGGAATGGGATTCATTGCAAGACAGGAGGAGGATGAGGAGGGTCATGGGAGTGTACAGGGCATATACTGGCGATGAGGCATGGAAAGATATTGTAATAGGTATGAAAAGTAGTGCATGGAAGGGAAAATATGACCATGACCACAAGCAGGCACTCCCGGTCAATGGTGTCCCGCTTTACCAATGTTAAAATCATGGAGAAAGGAAATATATGGAGGAGAAGTGACGTTAAATCTGTGAAGCAGGCTCTAAACTCCAGCGTATGCGGCGATATTGCGAACCCAAACAAATGCGATGTTCACATTGTTTAGATGCTGTGATTATTTCATTTTGTAATGTGTATAAGTGTTTTATAATGCCATCTTGTGTTGCATACGGTTGCACAAAAATATTTACTCATAGCACTCAATAGGATTACTTTATTCTCAAATTTTTGTTGGTGTAGTGTAGAAAATCAGCATACCTTGCTATTCTGCACATAATAGACTAGCATTACTTTTTAACGAGTGTGGAAAATGAGATTTAAAAGGGTTTGTTTTACATCGCTATTGAGTGAATTTAGTTTTGCGCTTTCTTTCGTCAAGTTGCAGTTTATACTGTATGATGAAATTAAATGTTTTAAATTATGATATGCAATCTAGGAACCTTGATGAAGCAAACGATGTTGTTACTGCAAATACAGTTTGCGAATCAAATACGGGTGTGTGGGTATGTCTACATAGTTTGATTCTCTAGCGGCAATTTAATGGAGATTGTGGTTAGGTCTAAATGCAGTCTGTACCAGAATGGTTTTGTTGTTCCATAAGGGACAAAGAATTTATTTATTAGTATTAGTAATTTCATGAGAACCAAGTTAGTGACAAAACGTGTATCGCCATATAAACTGCTTCCAGGTATTCCCAATTAAGCTTACGATGTATGGTAACTAGATAACTATTTTTATTCTGATCTAGGCCGCATTTCAACCCAACCACAAGTGGTAGTAAAAAAACTGAAATATCTATTCTGTATGTCCACCATTGTGGCTTTGGCAGAATTAATTTTTGATCCAGGCCGCATATCAACCCAATCCCAGTATATCCCGAAAACTAAGCAAGATATCGAAAAATTTTATTCTTTATTTTCGATTTGTCTGGTCGTGTTACATAAGAATCGATCATTAAATTTAACTGTTGTGAAATTTTTCTTCTGCATTTCAACTCAAGACACCTCACTTTTGATACAGTATATCTCGAGAACTAGGCGAGATATCGAAAATTTTTATTCTTTATTTTTCATTTGTCTCGTCTTTTTAAATAAGAATCCGTCATCAAATTTGACTTTGAACAATTTTTGCTTCTGAATTTCAACCAAAAACGTTTCACGTTTGTGACAGAATATCTCGAAAACTAAGCAGGATATCAAAAAAATGTATTCTTCATTTTTTATTTGTCTCATGGAGTTACATAATAATCCATCACCAGATTGCGGCATTACATTTATCCTAGATTCCCCTTGAGGTTTTTGTACATATGCCCCGTGTCTGTATGGGATCGGCCTAGCCCCCCACTCTTCCTACGCCCGGCTTCACTTCAATGCGTGGTGAAGGTCTCTTGCGTCGTCTCCATGTATTTACTTCCTCCATGCTTAAAATCTGGCCACTTTAATGTGTACAGTATACCCCTACTTCAAAAGATCAAACTGCGCATGCGTGAATATTGTTTTAGGTTTCCACGAGCATTTTAGGACTTTCAGTGCTGAAACCGTTAGGGTAACAGGTTACTTTTTTTGCACATGTTTGATATATGTACATATATTGCATTTTGTCTGGGTCCCTTTGTGGTACGTGCCCATTACATCTATTCCTTGAATACGGTGGTGTAATATGAGTCAAACATTACGAGTATCAAATTGAGGATGTGCAAATGAGAATGACTTATCTGTGGTAATTACTAAAGCACCCATTCAGTGACATATGTTACATTAGCTGGGTTTAGAGTAATTGGAAGACAGCAAGCAAGTGTGGAAGTGGGAGAGTATAAGGCACTTAGCTGCGATGATCCATGTATGGGTAACAGGAGAATAATTATGAGTAGTAAGTGGAATAGAAGAAATTACTATAAACATAAACTAGCACTTCAGTCATCGGTAAGTGTTTTTATTATTATTTGTTAGTTAGAGAGTCAGGGAATGGACTTTATTAAGTAAGGTATTTCGGCAGATATTTTTCAATTAGAACATTTATAGGAAAAATTCAATTTGTTTATTAAGCTATTAGAATATTATTTTGATATAGCATTTTATAAAAAAATAATGGAAAACAGTGCATCTCATAACATATGGATAACAGGAGGAATAAAAAATTCAAATAAAAAAATGAGACTGTTTCACAAATTTAATAAATAGAACCACACTACACCTGAATTTGATACCTGCTATAAAAAAAATACTCAACTATATTAAACAAAGTTATAAAACAAGCCAAAAAATTGCAAAATGATAGATTTATTTATAATTCCAGTAACAAAAGGGAAGCTATATGGGATATAAAAAGAAAGGAAACAGGTAAAAATAAAAAATTACACCAAAATAAATTCATTAAAATGATCTAATTTATGGCCCAGCGGCCTTAACAAATCTTCAGAATGAATATTTTACTTGTATTCCTGAAGAACTATTTAAAAAATTTGAATATAATTTAAAAATAAGGAATAATATGATGAGAACATGTGGTGGATAACTTTTTATTGATAAAGTCCAAGTGGAAGAAATTGCCTTTGCCTCAGAAGTAGATACTAATGAATAAATTTTCTAAAGGAGTTGATGGATTTCCTGATACAATCCTAAAGAAATGTGCTAGATACATAATTCGACCACTAACACATTTATGTAATTGTTCATTACAATCAGATACTTTCCCACAAATACTAAAGATAGCAAAAGTATTTCCGATACATAAGAAGGGAGAAACAGATAAACTAAATTACAGTCGGCCTATTACCATCCCATCTGCCATCTCAAAAATACTAGAGAAAATTATTTATAACAAGTTAACAAGCTTCATTAACAAGAATAATATATTATCTGATTCACAACATGGTTTTACATCAGGGAAATCAACCCAGACAACTATTCATGTTTGCATTAACAGTATATTAAAAATAATTGATAAAAAGAGAAAGTAACTGGCATATTTCCAGATTTGGCTAAAGCTTTTGATGTGGTAGATCATAAAATCATCTTGTCTAAGCTTAATCAATATGATATCAGGGTTGTAGCATGCAAATGGTTCAAGTCATACCTTGATGAAGGCAACTTGTTGTCACCTTAAAATGCAAGGACACAGAAAGTAAAATAATCAGAAAACACATATCAGGCATTAGAAGTATTAAGCATGGTATTCTACAGGGTTTAGTTCAAGGACCCCCACTGTTTATTTTGTACATCAATGACATAAATGAAAATATTGAGTCATATGATGGTATTCTCTTTGCAGAAGACACTACACTTTTAATGAAGGTCTTCAGCAAAGTATTAATAAAACCAGTAAACAGCTATTTGCGAGGTTCTAAAACATACTGCTCAAAATAGGAACCCTGCCAACCCAAATATTATATTTAATAATCAGACTTTAGAAAAAAGGTTTCACTCAAAATTTTTAGGTTTATGGATTCAATCTGATCATAAATGGAATAGACATATTCAATATTTGAACTCTAAATTAAACCAAACCTGTTATACATTATGCATTTTAAAATTAACTACTAGTCACATACTTTAAAAAAGTGCGCACTATCACTCAAAAATAAAGTATGGGTTTATATTCTGGGGTTTATCATCAGATGCACTAAGTACTTTCAAAATTTAGAAGAGTGCAGTAAGAATAATAACCAATCACAAAACATGGGTAACTTATCTTGTAGACTCTTATTTAATTATATGAACATTCTTCCACTACCAACTGTTTACATCTTTAAAACCGATCTTTTTATTTTTAGACATAATGTCATAGATAAAGATGCAGCTCAAAACAAATAATGAGGTACATGAACATTACACAAGGAAACAATCAGTTTTGCATATCATACATACAAAAACAAAAATGTATCAAAATGGAACATTTCACATATAGATTAAGCTTTTGAATAAATTAACCCATAATATAAAAGCAACATTAAAAAAAGGATATTCTTACTAATTGTTGATATCATATCTTCAATACCACTCCTTTTATTTGCAATATGCTAACTGAAATAATTAATGTAAATGTCTCAATTTATAAATGACGTGTCTGATTTCATTGTGTTTAATGCAGGGCCGCATTTAGGCTTTGTGTGCCCATAGGATATAGATGTGGTGCGGGCCCCTGTGCAGTAGGGGGCCCCCTCCGGCTGCGGTGCGGGCACTATACTACAGCCAAGGCAGCCTATGCTTAAACGCGGCCCTAGTTTAATATACATGTGTATTATTTAGAGGACAAATATAGTACTACTACTAAATCCTAAAGTTGGAAGGCCATGGACGAATTCCTTCAAGAAATAAATCTTCACAGGAGTTCAACCGGATAGCGTCGTAGGAAAAAAAAAACAAAAAAAAAAACAACGTTTCGAATGCTCGCTTTGCTGTTTTCATAAGGTGCACTGCTTCAGATATAGGTACCAGAAAATCACAAACTAGACTTGCTAGGACCGGGACGTAAGACAAATCGCACTTAATGTAATAATTATATTCAGTCTTTATATGGCATTAATATTAGTACGAGAAGATAGAAATAAACATATGGAGAAGAAATTTGTACGTTGGTCTGTTGAAGGAATGTGTTTCTAGCGAAATTTTCATATCGAATCATTCTATCTTTTTTCTAAACTTTGTGTAGCTGTAAAAAGTCTGTCTGTAGAATAAGGGAACCTCAGTTAACTTTTACGTGTGGTGATACATTTAATTGCAGGTTCCACAAAAATTGCTAATGAAATGTTTCCTCTCAAGCAAATAGTATCTTTGTAGTATGATCGTGAAGAATCAGCTGTGCATGCTAAGTTTTGTGTGTTCGCCCAATACCACCTAGAGGAGAAGGCCTGGCCTCTCAGTTTGTGACGTCATTCATGTTAGGCCTAAGCTTCCGTCAGACGCGGCAGAACAGTACGACCAAATATTACAGTAATTGTCTGTTGTGCTACAAAGACTTCTTTTTACCATATTACCTCAAAATATCATGGGTAGGCACTATTTCACATTTTTCTAAATAGAAGCAAAGGTGTTTGAAAAATATTACAAATTCTGCTAAACTCCTCAATGTTTCAACGTTCTTATTCATCTGAAAATAAATTGATCAACAATTTAACCTAATGAACGAATCTTTTACTATTTCCGATAAACAAAATTTCAGTGATAGTTCTTTTCCATTAGAAAAATTGATCGTGAGTTTGTTTTCCCGTTCCACATACTGTCGAAAAATCAGTATCTTGTTTTTTCATCAGCCTGCACTTTAACAAGCATATTGATGAAACATCAGCAGACATCTAGATAATATCTGTTTAATTTGATGAGAGCACCAATATTTTACCAAATACAACATGCAACATTGGTTTTTAAAATAATAATAATAATATTTAACAAGTGGAATGTTTTCAAATTTTACACACACTCACAAAGTAAGAGTAAACAAATGAGTTTGGCTTAGTCTTTATTGGAAGTGCAACATTAATTAACAAAAATTTCACAATTAGACACAAATGCATTTTATCACTTAAGCACAATGCAGAGTAAAATAACTGATAAACAGCAAATAGTTATTGAAATAAAATAAATTAAAATGGATCATACACATCTTTTAGAAGATTGGTTTACTGAATTTTTCACAGTCTGATTTTTCTTGTGTACTGAAGGATAACTATAATTCTTTATTTCATTAATTTAACAGAGTACTGATACTGAGAAAAAGAACCACAGAACACTCTCCTTTGAATAGCCTCTTTCAGATCCAAAATAAATTAGAGTAAAACCAGACCTCTTAAATCTTATGAGTTACCCAGACCTCTCTCAAATGAAAACTTTTAAAATGCTTATTTTCACCACAATAAATTAATTTATGAACTTTAATGTAGTTAAAATTTCTCATGTTTAATGACTCTATGAGGAAATATTAGTGCCTACTAGTATTTTGTCACTCTAAACAGGTATAGCTAATACTAATCCACATTTAATACATAATTCATATTTAAGTCTTTCCAGCATTGCATGGGAACAGTATTCAACAAAGTAAGCCAAAACAATTAGATGGGAGTTAGTCTCCTTGAAATTAGAATTATTATGTACTGGAAATATTAGAGGCCACAAAAAGAAGAGCTTTCAGAGCATTCCTGGTCCCATTACTTTTTTATTCAAGTCCTTCTCTTGAAAGTTTAACAGTCAAAGGGAATATGAGCAGTTTATAAGTAGTGGTGAATTTAATTGTTGCCTCCAGTTGTGCCTGAATACTGATATCCATCCTATCACTGCAAATGGTAGTAAATAAGGTAAAAACCATTGGAGTGGATAAGAAAGTCATTTGCTGGGTAGAAGAATTTTTAAAAGGTAGAAAACAGAAAGTTAGGGTTGGAAATGTAGTATCAAAAGAAGTGGAAGTAAAAATGGGTGTGCCACAGGGTAGCGTATTGGGACCATTGCTATTCATTATTCTAATGAATAATTGTGTTGATTGTTTACTATCTGAAATTAGATTGATTGCAGATGACATAATGCTGTATAAAACAATCAAAACGATAGAGGATTGTAAACAGTTGCAGGGTGATCTGGACAGGATATCTAGTTGGGTTGGTAAACATGGAATGAAGATAAATGCAAAGAAGAGTCAGCTTATTAGATACACAAATAAAAAACAAAAGGTTAATTATGAATATAAGGTGGGGAAAGAATTGCTTGCTGAAGACTTGAAATGTAAATATCTTGGAATTACTTTTGATAACAAACTTAACTGGGCAGTACACATTGGACAGGTGGTAGGAAAAGGTTTCAATGTTCTGCACTTGGAGAGAGTGATGAGGGGATGTACGAGAGAAGTCAAGGAATTGGGTTACAAAACTTTGGTCAGACCATTGCTTGAATATGGTAGTGTAGTATGGGACCCTCATTTTACGTATCAAATACAGGAGTTGGAGATGGTGCAAAGAAGAGCTGCTAGATTTGTTTCTGGAAATTATCGCAGAATGCAATCAGTGAAAGATATGATAAAGGAGCTGGAATGGGATTCATTGCAAGACAGGAGGAGGATGAGGAGGGTCATGGGAGTGTACAGGGCATATACTGGCGATGAGGCATGGAAAGATATTGCAATAGGCATGAAAAGTAGTTCATGGAAGGGAAAAGATGACCGTGACCACAAGCTGGCACTCGATTTCAGGCACAAGGGTGTGAGAAGATTCTCTTTTTTAGGTAAGGGTGTCAGGGATTGGAATGAGTTACCAAGAGAAATGATGAATAATTTACCGACAACTTTGAAAGAATTTAAAGATAAAATTTGTAGAGGGCAAATGTAGGTAGGTGCAGGACAGGGGGAAGATGGGTGTGTAGGGAAATTGCCACCGGAGCCTGTGCTCCATTGCAATTAAATTAAATTCTAAAGTAGCCTTCGTTTGCAAAATGTAGTTGAAAACCCGCCACAAAGAGATAACTGTATCAGTTATAAACATTCTAAAGAAAATTAAATCATTGTGATGGAGAGTAGAACTGTTCCTGTGCAATAACAGAAATTGTTCTTGTATGCCAAGACGCCATCATCTAGAGTAGGATGCCTGTCCTCTGAGTTTGTGATGTCATGCATGGCAGGTATAAGCTATCGCTTGATAATTTCTGCTATACCCTCTCCATGGAAATTTTCTCCAAACTCTACTGGGATAATTTAGTTTGCAATACATTTTATCTTTCCTGCATAAAAGAAAGAATGGCTGTATATCTACGAAAACTTCCAGATATGTGTTAGAATGTTTCAACGTTAGTTTGATTTGTGATCTATATGAAAATCGACAATTAACCAGCCAAGCTAGTTTAATAAATGAATAGCTTATTATTTCCACTAGATGTAACTCCATATAATTTCAGCATTATTTCTTTTCCAGGAGAAAACTGTATCAGCCTACTGTCTATTAGCTTTTTTATAACATAGGCCTACATAAAATGTTATACAGAATTTCAACAATTACAATAGGTAAATTGTTTTGATGAAAATATAGTTAGGAGGTTGAATTATTAAGAAATGTTTAGCAAATTATAGTTGATTTCAAGTCTTTATATATTGGGTTACAAAACTTTGGTCAGGCCATTGCTTGAATATGATAGTGTAGTATGGGACCCACATTTTGAGTATCAAATACAGGAGTTGGAGAAGGTGCAAAGAAGGGCTGTTAGATTTGTTTCTGGAAATTATCACAGAACACAATCAGAAACAGATATGATAAAAGAGCTGGAGTGGGACTCATTGAAAGACAGAAGGAGGGTGAAGAGGGTCATGGGAGTGTGCAAGGCATATATTGGTGATGAGGCATGGAAAGATATTTGTGTAAGAATTGAAAGTAGTGCATAGAAGGGAAAAGATGATCATGACCACAAGCTGGCACTCGATTTCAGGCACAAGGGTGTGGGAAGATTCTCTTTTTTAGGTAAGAGTGTCAGGGATTGGAATGAGTTACCAAGGGGAATGATGAATAATTGAAAGAATTTAAAGTTACCATTTGTAAAGGATGGATGCAGAAAAGGAGGAAGATGGGTGTTTAGGGAAATTGCCACCAAAGCATGGGCTCCATTGCAATTTAATTTAACTCAAATAAGAGACAGCAATTAATTTGTGGAAATTTCAAATGCAGAAAATAATTGACATTAGAAGTACCTTGATTATTTTACATAATGATACGGTAAAATAAAGCTATTACAAGCAATAAATCCTTTAAAACTAAAAATGCAGTAAGAAAAACAAGTGAAATTTTTTATGCAATGATTTGGTTAAATTTTCACAGTTTGAATTTTTCTTTTCTTTTTGACTGAAGAATAACCATCATTTTTCTTTTTAACATAATCATTTAATAAAGTATTTGTGGATGCTGACAAAAAAAAAAGCCTCAAGAAGGTCTCTGTGGAATGACCTCTTTCACAATTGAAATCATTGAGGAAAAAGCCAGCTTTTTTAATCTCAATTGTTGTTAAAGCTATTACAACCTCTCTCTGATTTGAACACTTCAAAAAATCCCTTTCTGTCTCTCCATTAATTAATTTAGATACCATGATGTAATTAAAAATTTTGGCATTTACTAAATCAGCACTAGGAAGAACTAGCCCACCTCTATCCAAATTGTTGATCAGTGAAAACCCACTGTTAACAGGAAGTAATTTTTTATCAACTAAAACATGTTTGCTACAGTATTCACATTTCAGTCTTTTCAAAACAGCATGAGCACAATATCCACTTAAATATGTCAAAACTGGCAGGAGGGGGTCAGTTTGCTTAAAATCAGCTTCACTCAATGTTATTCCAAATTTTGGAATGTTACTAGCAATTTCAGAAGCAACAGCAGCAGCTTTAACAATAGAGCCATCAGGGTCCTCAATAATATTTGTACTGGGCTCAGTGTCACCTTGGAAAGAAATGCTTATTTTACCATACATGCTAGATTCCATGGTTAAGGGAAGAAGATTTTGCATCCTTATTTTTGATTCAACTTCAAATATTTGACGTAGAGAAACCAAGTACTGTGAACCAGCAAAAGTCCTGTAATTTCCAAACCTAGCTTCTAAAGCATCAGTCTGTATTTTTCCTGGTAAGAAATATTGGAAAGCCCAACTCATTAATGCAATAATCTGCCAATTCCAGTAACCCATGTGTTGTCTGACTAATAGCCCAATGTGTCTCTTGAGTAAAACAGTTAGCTTTGTTTCCAGCTTCTTTCCACACATCAAGCCACTTGAGAAATTTCCTCAAAAAGAGTAAATTTTCTTCATCACCTTTTACAGTGAGGGGATTTTGGAGTGGGTTGTTAAACCTTACACCTTTATTCACTGTCTTCACATTAACAACATCCACCACTTAACTATCAATGAAATGGAAATTAGCAGTACCTTGGTAATTGGGAAGATTGTTTCTCTCTCCTAAATGCAACAGACCCTGAACCACATTTTCATTAAATATGTTTTGCACTAATTTCACATTCTGTCTTTCAAAATCTTGTTGGAAATAAAGCTTTGAAAGATAATCCATATGAGTATCTTACTAGATTATGGCTTTCCAATGCATGGAGTTCTTTTAGTGATGAAAATGAAGCTACAGACATAGGTATATTTAAGTCAACACTATCAAAGTCTGGGTAATTAAGATTTTGATCCTTTTGATTGATCCAGTTGTTACGTATGTTCTTAAATATATGTACTGCATCTATAATGAAAAATAAAGGATCATGGGAATTACTTGGATGAGGGTAAACTAAACTAGTTTTTGGTGGGTCTGTAAAGTAAGTCATAGCTTTCTTATTGATAGAATTATTAGTCACTAACAACACAAATTACTTTGAAACCTATATGATGTAATTCTGTGACAGTTTTCCTTATATAAGTAAACAACTGCCTTGCCTGAAGCTTTCTAACTGGTAAAATGTGAACAACTTCTTTATATGATGACAGCATACTCTGAATCATAAACACATATGCAGAGGTTGCTACATTTTCACTGTCATAGGCTGCACCTAAAATATTACCTGCTTTGTAATCAAGATATGGCTTGATATGAATTTCATCTACCATGAGAGAGAGAGTGAGGTCACATTTCTTAAGAGAAGGAAACTTATCTTTTAAAAAAGACAAGAAATTGCTAATCAGATTGTTCATTGATTGGATTTGTGTTATAAGTTGAACATATTTTCCTCAAAGTGCGAGGATGTGGAAGAACGAAGTAATTTGAGCTTCTCATAAATTTGTATGCATGTGGTGAAATAGAAAACAAAATGCAGCACATTATTAAGTAATAGGGAGAGTACCGTAAACGTTCTTGAGGAGTATTTATCAAGTTCAACTGTTCACTCAAAAATTCTAAATTAGTGGCCTTATCTTCCAACAAGTTTGCAACTGTCTGTAATGTTTCCTGAACTGAGGTTATATAATCACTAACTGTTTGGTTATCTTTAATACACACATCTCTCAACATATCCAAAATATTTGAAACATCATTTATACAACTAACTTTCCTGGGAAATGTTTGACTACCTAGTGACTTAAGCTGTATTTGACCATGGAATATTGATATAGCTAAATTCTCATCAATTACAGCAGATCCAATGATAACAGGGGCAGATGCACTGTCAATAAGAAGAAATAAGGTCTTCACAGGTTTACTCAGAATAGTCCATTCTTCACTTAAGTTCTCCTTATCTAAACACAACTTTAACTCAGAAAGAGTAGAAAAGTTTTTTTGCTGTTGATATTCTTTGTCAGTTATCAAACTTTGGGCTATCACTTCTTGAATGTTCATGTTTTCCAACCTAACTCTCTTTTCATCAGGATCTTCTCTTGTGTGTTTTACAGTTGACAGGTACTGTGGGCAGTTTGGAAGAAGGCATGGCACTGAAAATGGTTTCAATCGATACTGCTTTAGAGGTATCTGATGTTTGTTGCCCGTCATCATAGTATTCTGTGTAGGTTTGAATATCAGCTTCTGCAAAATGCAGCTCACAAATCCTGCCAGGAAAAGATAGGATAACTGTATAAATGATCAATGTCCTAAAATATGACAAAATTATTTCATGTTGATGGAATATAAAACATTACTGAGTACTGATAAAATAGGAAATATAAGCTTCTGTTGAACAGTAATATGCCATTTACTTTAAAGTTTTTATCAGATAATGAGTAACATTGCGATACAGTGAAAGTGTTATTACGCTTGCTTTAGTCCAATTGCATTTCACACTGAAGATGTAAGATGAAATTGTGATAACTTATGCTATAAAAAACAAAAAAAATCCTGTTCCAAAAAGTGTTTCTACTATTTGAAATTTAGTTCCAATGCATTTAAGGTGTGAGAGTATTGTTTGATTTTGTAGAGGCATTATTAGTGGAGATAGAGGTTAGGTTGAAATGCAGCCTGGACTAGAATGATCTTACATCATAAGGCCACAAGGAATTGGGTTATTATTAGTAAATAAGCTGTTAGTGACGACGTGTATCGCTGATCTTAAACTACTTTCGAATATTGTATATATAAACGAACTAGTGAAACAAGTTCTAAAATTTAACACAAATGAACAGTGTTATAGAAGTGTATTCATGTATATAGAACTGATAGTCCACTAATATCATAATTAATTAACAATAAAAATACAATACGAAACGTAATATTTTAAAGCAGAAAGACACTTTGGAATGAACTGTTGGTGTAAAGTTTCTGTGTATTGCTACTATCCATCGGCGGCGCAATTCATCGTCTTTTGGAAACGAAAATAACCGAACTTTCGGCCCATTTGTATAATTTCCATTGCATCTTGGTACGCAACACTTGTACACCATTTCTCCAGAAGAACAAATCACAGATAACTAACGTAAAAAACAGTTAAAACTTAGAAAAAAAAACAACTCGAAGTTCACACAAACCAACTTACAAACCGCTGCTTCCGGCCTAACTGGAGTGACGTCACAACGTTTTGGTGACGTAGCCACCAGGCCTGGGATTAAGATGGTGTTGGTTCGCCGCGAGGAATATTGTTTATTCATATATCGGCCCGTTATGAGGAGGCGATATGGAGCCAATACATTCTATGTATATTAAGGAAGAGGTAGGTGTGCAATTTCTTGATAGTCGCGCTGTAAATGCATTCCTGTTTACCGCCTGGCAACAACATGGAGACAGCATTCATTAGATTTGTGATTAGTTCTGTAACTTAGTTGTTAATTATGTTGTTGATGTTCTATGTGGTATAAGCTTCACTTTACACTCTGAACTCGGGCACTAATGACCCCGCTGTGGACGCATCGTTAAGCCTCATAACAACAACCACAACACAATTTTAATCATATGATTGTAATATCGTATTGTGTTCAAATGTGTTTCTTTTAATCAGTTGAAATGTATATGAACCCATTCAAAGACAGAAACAGTTATATTTTGTATAGTTTTGTTGTTCACTTGAAATTCCTGATTGTTATAGATAAAGTTATGCTATAATAATTCGATTTTAAAATCTGTACGTTGCGATGTAGAAAACAAGGTTTTATTTTTAATCAGTTAACAGTCATCTCATTCTTTTTCATCATACAAATGTGATTTACTCCAAACATACTGTACCATGTTTTGTGTGAAGCCGCTATATATATATGGAAAGTAAATTAATATTATTTACCCCATAAGTAATGCTTGATGATTTCACTTCAGTTAGTATCCTGCTGAGAACAAGTTCCTGCAAAAGTTTCCTGACAAATTATTGACATGTGTTGCCTTAGGAAGCGGTATGTTTCTCAGTAAGGTATACAACTAAACTACCGAATTATTTTTTGCCATAATAACTCAATTTTGACATTATAGGTTAAGCAGATGAAGTTAACTGATAAAAGAATGAAGTGTGGTGAGATATATGGGCTATACCGGAAACATTAGAATTCTATTACCTCAAACTGGTGAACATTTTTACTATTTCTGTGACATTCATTAGTGAAATTACTAAGATACAATCATTAACGTAACTGTACCAAGTCGTGTATAGGTTCCATTTCTAAATTACATTAATTTGTAGTAATACTTGAAGCTTTGTTTTTTATATTGTTTACTGTAAGTAATATTATCTTATAATACATTGTTGGGCTTTATGGTGTGAGTATTCTTGTTCTCTCTCTTTTTCTTTACTTTTTGGAACATTTGATGCTGGTATAAAGGAAGTGAAGGAGAAAAAAAAATCAGTATGGTACAATTTACTGATGACATTGTCTTGTTAACAGAACAGGTTGAGGATACTGAGAAGTTACTGAATGGCGTGAACAAAATATTGAAGGAAGATTTTATACTAAATATAAACCAAAGCAAGACAAAAGTGATTAAATGTAGCAGAAATGATATCAATAATAGTAGATTAAATATAAAAATAGGGTCAAATGCGAAGGCAGAAGTTAGTGAATTTTGCTACTTAGGAAGTAAAATTACAATCGTTAGTAGAAGCAGGAATGGCGTTATAAGCAGAATAGCAGTAGTAAAAAGAGCCTTCATGAAATTGATAAATCTTTTGATTTTAAATATTGATCTAGGACTCTGAAAAAAACTTTTTAAAACTCTATGTGTGGAACACAGCACTTTATGGTACTGAAGAATCGGCTTAAGGAATACCAGAAAAAAAGAAAATTAAGCATTTGAAATGTGGTGCTGCAGAAGCATGCTGAATGAATAAAGTACAAAATGTATGAGTTTTGGAAATGATTGCGAGGAAAGAAGTTTGTGGAAGAGTCTTACAGAAATAAGACACAGGATGTTAGGTCATATTTTCAGACTTGCTGGATTGGTTAATTTGTTAGTGGAGGGAACAGTCAAAGGGAAGAACTACAGAGGAAGACGAAGATTCAAATATATGATAATTGGGGACGTGGGTTGTTAGAGGTATGTTGATATGGATAGGTTAGCGCAACGTAGGAAGTGATGGAGGATTGCATCAAACCCGTCGAGAGACTGATGACATAAAAAAAAAAAAAAAACCTAGGAATTTTAATATGAACCTGTGTGGAAATGCTAGTTGATTAAGAGTTTTGTGTTTTTTATATCCAGTTTTTTGTGTTATCCTGTGATCTTTCTGTCTATTTCTTCATTCTGAATTTATATAAGTAGTATTATATAGTTTTTTTTCTCCCTTTCAGAATATCCCAGAATACACCAAACAAGAGGAATTGGTATCTGTGCCTGATAGGTATCGTAATTTATTGTTATTAAACCCCTGCTAATTGACATGTGTTCTGTGTTACTCTCAAAGCTGATCAGCCCATGCCTGATATACGGATTATCTTAATTTAACTTCTTCTACTTTTGCTATGATAAATGACTGATATAACTATACATCAACATCTTAATGTCAGTAATCTGTCATATATTAAACAGATCACTTTAACATACTTTCCACTTATAATTAAAGCTTTTGTAACAGAATTATTTTAGATTTTAAAAAAATTCTAAGACATAATAATGAATTCTCATTTCTCTTTGTAAATTTATTTACATTAATTGTTGATAATATATTTCTCAATCCTAAGATATATTCTTGTGTGTAGTGCTTTAAATAATCTGTACTTTATGAGATATGGCAGAGGTGTCACATTATTATGTAATCACAGGTTTTCCCAGCAAATCTGTTGCTTGAAGATTTCTTGGGCTAGATCAATTGATTGATGTTCAATGAATTTTTGACAATGTGACCTGCCATCTTCATCAGGTTATGTCTGCTGAGTGCTATGAAGAGCTTAGTCTGAGACAAGGCTGCCATGCTGGACCCATGGGGGTGATGTTTATACCTGTTGACCTATCCCCTCCACTCCCACCACAGCCCAGTGGCACTGGTAGTTGTGGTGGTGGTCTTCAGCCTGTGTGACACCTTCGTCACTCTGGGTTCCCTGGCTCTGCTGTTTTTTGAGCCACTTCAATGCTGGGTTCCATGCTTGGCTTAGCTGGAACCCCTTGTCCTTGTTGATAAGATTGTTCCGTAGTTGGATCTCAATTGCCTCCTTGTACATGCAGTCCCAAAAGACGGAAGCATGTTTCAGAATTTCCGTATCCTGATGTTTCATATTATGCCTGGTCTCTAGGCACTGTTCAGCAATTGCTGATATAGATTACTGATGCTGATCTATTAGCTGTATATTTTCCCTTTACTGTTCTTCAATCATGGGAATTGTCTGTCCGGCATATGCTTTTCTGCAATCGCATGGTATGTGGTATACGCCTCGTTTCTTCAGCCCTAGATCATCTGTAACCGAACCTAAAAGTGCTGTGGTGTTAGGTGGCGGGCTGTAAACGCACTTGATGTAGTGCCAGCATAGAATTCTAGCAACTTTGTTCGATACATTATCGCCATGTGTGATGAACGCTGGTGCTCTTGATTTGTCCTCCTCCAAAATTTGAGGAGGACAAATCAAGAGTAACAGGAGGGGAGGGGATGGCTTGACAGTTGTTAATATTGCCCCTGCGGGCCCAACATGGCCGTCTTCTCTTGGACTGCACTCCTCTTGCCAGTCAGCAGATGTACCCTGAAGATGATGGCATGTTACGCTGTCAAAAATTCGTTGAACAACGATCAACTGATCTGGCTACATGGCCAAGAAACCAAGAAGTGTCATGTTATTGTTGACATTACTTGCTCACCTCTTTGAGGATGCTAATTTAGACCATACTATTTTTTTTTTTTTAAAAAATTGTGTTTCCACACATCAGTTCTGGTGTTTTTTGAAGTGTCTATGTACCTGCTTCTAGTGATAAATCCCAGAATGATCGATCCCAAACCCATCCCTACAAGCATCCTTCCCTCAATATCTTAGTGATGGTCATGTTGAGGCATGTTTATGTGGTAATTCAGTACCAGCAGTGGTGTCTGGAAGTATATTAAACTGAGCATAGTGAGAGAGTGGTTAACGCTCTGGCCTTGCATTCGGGATGACGGCGGTTCAAATCCCCATCTGGACATCCAGATTTGCGTTTTCCATGATTTCTCCAAATCACTCCAGATGAATGCTGGGATGCTTCCTTCAAAGGCCATGGCCTAATTCCTTCCTGTTCATTGTCCCCAGTCCCATTCCGCCTCTAATGACCTCAATGTCGACGACGCGTAAAGCCATAAGTAAAAAAAAATCCTTGTCACCAGTCCCATCCGACCACTAACGCCCTTGACATTGACAAGGCGTAAAACTACAAGCAAAAAATAATAATAATAAAAAATCAAAAAACTACGGTGTTATTCTTTACAGCCAATATTTTCTTTATGATGTTAGATGCAGACTTTTAAAATTAGATATATAATTATTCAAAAGATTTTGGAGAAAGGTGAATTAAAACTATTTGCTTATATAATATACTAGTTCTCAGCCATAGGGATGTTAATTTCATTTTGGATGAGAAATTACTTTTACTCTGACAATATACAGAGCACCTCAGCTTAAAAGTTTTGTATTCTGGATACCTATAGTGGAGAAGTATTATATGAATACTTTGTTTTAGAAGGGATGGTCAAGAGAAAAAATTATTAATTTCAAATCAGTTGATAGTATAAATATTTTTTAATGCTTCCAAAAGTTAAGATAGCGCTATGGTCATGTTGTAACACTATAGTTTTCCTGCAGGAAATAGGTATTTGATTCACCATGCAAGCATTGTTTTTTTTTTTTTTTTTTTTTTAATTTAAAGTCTACAACGTTTGGAAAAACAACAGTACAGCCAGCAGTTCTAAGAAAACAAATATTTATTTGTTGTGAATTTGTGGTTAGGTCAAAATGACTAAGCATTTTAATTATATGCTACTCTGTCAGTCTTGCATTATTGACTTTTGCAGTAAAATAAAAATATGTACCAAATGTTTGCAAACTTACCTGATTTTACTATCAAAGCTTTAGAAAATAACATGCAAGATGGTTATTAAAAAATGTTGTTTGTAAAATGTTCATTGTGCTGACCTTAACTCTACTACTCTACTTCAAATATTTTCTGATGATTGGTTTACAATTTCAGCTATAGATAAAAAAAAATGTAGATGCATCAGGTACTTATCATAAATTAATAATAAGTGATTAAGTTTTTTTTTAAAAAAAAAAGAAATTTTGCCTGCTTTGATATAAGCTATGTGGTATTTTCTTGTGGTGTAAGACCTAGTTCCATGTAACTTTCTTCCTCAATGTGCATCTAATGAGAATTTTTCGAAAGTACTTTTTTACATATATTTTATAAAGAAATGCTGTTTTCAACAATACATTCAGGAGGACACCTGTTCAAATCCCCATCAGGCAACCAGATTTGTGTTTTGCATCATTTCGATATAACACTCCAGGTGAATGCCGGGATGCTTCCTTCAAAAGCCCATGTGCGAATTCCTTCTCTTTCTTGTCCCCTGTCCCATCCCACCTCTAAAGACACTGACAAGGCATAAAGCCATAACTAAAAAATAGCAACTAATAAAACCTACAAGTCATATCTTATTTTTTACTGCCATTAAAAATTTTAAATAAAATTTGAACAGCTAATTTTGTAAAATTGCAAAAAAGTATTGAAAAATCCTTGGAAGTATTGAAAGGCAAAACTCAACCTCCCTCATCGAAAGATAGAACAATAATTAAAAACTAATTATGTAGCTTCACTGAAAATTTTGGCATTAAAATGGTGTTTAAGTTAATAACCCACTTGATATTCACATTATGTATAAACAGTGGCGGAGAAACGTAATAATGTTATGCATATTAAGTTCTATGTTGATTCTATAATTTCTATTAATTTTGTCATTTATGAGATAACATAAATACTATAGTGGTATACAAATAAGTAATTGTTTATTTCAGCTTTATATTAAAGAAAATGAAACTATTTGTTCTGTTTTGTTTTACAGGACAAAACTTGGTCTTCAACAAACCAATTTAATTCCATGCCACAGAAAAACTGATGTAGGCATGGTGGAGAACTTACTAGTTACAAGTGATCATCTTGTTGGATCTGGTATGAGCAATACCATTATATCTAATGGAAGCATGTCAAGTATCAATTCATGTAATTTGACATGTGTCGTGTGTCTTCAGTATTTCTCGACATGGGACTTGCTAATAAGGCATGTTTTTAGTCACGAGATTTGTGTAAATGCACCATTACACATTTGCCAATACTGTTATCAGGTTTTCTTAAATGTGTCTAAGTTGTATGTACATAAATTTCACCACAGCAAGAATAGCACCCTTAAAAAGCCATCAGTAAATGAACTTGGTTGTGCAATCTGTTTAGATACCTTTATGTCATGGTGCTCCCTAACAATACATGTGTTCACCCACATCTCAGCTATTTCATCTCCTTTACATATTTGTACTTATTGTTCTGAAGTATTTGAAGATATGACCAAACTCTGTATTCATAAATACAACACCGAAACTTCACAAAAAAGGTAAGATAATGGCCTTTATTTTTATATTTATGTTGCAGTCATTTTGACATTTGGTTTTTAATTTATTTCTAAAAGAGATTATTTCTTGTGATGAAAGGTTTTACACTAATCATGTGTTTTTGATTACCATCAATTTTATACATCCGCTAGTAAATAGTTTATGCTACAAGTAACATTTGGAAAATAAGAACGGAGACATTCCTGGCATATGCAAATTGATGGCAAGTTCTGCTAACTACTGTCCAAAAACAAATGTGAAATAAAATTTCTCAGCAATATTTCTGCCTATTTACTAAGGATTCCATCAAAGTTGATTTTCTATATTGTACAAGACATGAATCTACTCCTGCACGCCAGAAATGAAACAGAAATCTAAACAGTAGGTAGGAGGCAGGGATTCTGCACCCAACACAAGCCAAAATCTATTTTATTTGCCAGTGAGGTCATAATCTGTGCTTTGTAGGAATTAGCTTCATTAATTGCACCGAAAAGCCTAAACCAATAACTGGAGAAGCAAGTTTGCTGGACCAGCTAGATAACAAATTCTTGCCACTTTTTTTTTTTTTTTTTTTTTTTTTTTTTTTTTTTTTTTTTTTTTTTTTTTAAAAAAAAAAAATCATCTCTCATCCAAATAATTCAGGTGCCCATAAAAGTTGTCAGCAGTTGGAGTTACTGTCACAGTTAGTTCGAACATACTTCCTAATGAGAAGTTTTGGCCTTCTATAATGCCTACCCGCTTATAACTGAAAACATATCTAGTCAAATAAAGAAGTGATAGTAGTGGTATATGGATATTTTTCAGACCTACCAGAATAGCACTTCAGGGATGGAATCACTTCATAAAAAAAAAAAAAAAAAAAAATAAATGAAAATGTGAATTCATCTAAAGGGTTCTGCATTGCGTAAGAAATGCACATTTGAAGTAAAAACATACTCATTTCTTAGCCAAGAACATTTTGCTTTTTCTTGCTTATATTGCTTGTTAATTTGTGTATTAAATATCTTGTGACTTGGTTGAAATTTGTTTTGGTGCTAGCATTTGCTTTTGTAAATTCATATTGCAATGATCAAATGGTCTTATTTACACAGATGCCATTACATTCAAGATGGATGGAAACTGTCATGCAATAGTGTGTACCTATTTTTAAGGAACCAATATCGTGGTTGTTGAATCACTGCTGGACATTCTGATACCAATAAACATTTCTCTTCCAGGTTACCGTGTTCATTCTGTATTGCCTTCAGTAATAAGCTCCATAAGTATACACCTACTATTTCAACATTGTAACAAGAATATCCTCCTTTCCCACATTTTGTGATAGTCATTAGTGATTTTATTTCTAGCAAATAGCAATGGACTTCTTTGTTCATTATGTTACCATAAATGAAATTTTTAACATTTTCCAAAACCTTTAGCCAATAATGAAAGAGGACTAAAGTGTCTAGTCTTGGATGATGTACAGTAATACTGACAGCACGTAACGTTTCCTTCGGGTCATGAACATATACAGGTTGTTTTAAGTTTTTGTAATATTGCCCCTCTCAACTTATTGTGCACTAGCTTTTCAGTATCAGCTTTTGGTCAAGTAGCATTCTGAGGATTTCAAGCTGCTCTCTCCTTTGAGTGTATTTCCATCAAAATTTAATTACCATGTTGTCCATCTGCTGGTAACCAACACATAGCTTGTTTAAATAGGGTGTTTAGTACATTTCTTTGCTTATTTAACTATTTAAGTTTTAATCTCTTGCCTGTCAAGACAAAGCAGATGATGTTTAGTCATTTACCATTTATCTTAATTCCCTTATCGACTTCTCTGAACTATTCTGTAGAATGGCTTCAAATATAAATTGAAGAATGATGTTGACAGTATATATTCATTATACTCTTCTGTATAATGACCTTCAACTATAGTTTGTGATCCTAGTATGATTTTTTGTGCTGTTGGTGCCTTTATTGCCAAAACCTATTTGTTACAATTGACTAAGGAGAATATTATGTTTAATACTTCCAGATGCATTTCCATGGTCAGTAAGCCATCTTTTGCTGAGCAACACATTTCCGAAATATACACAATAAGGCAGCGCTATATTGGATGCTATGGTTAATTTTAATTTTTCGTACTGTTTTATAATAAATACACCTATCCCATAAATTGAGAAATTTATTAACTGGTTTCAAGTATTATATATAAAATGGAAAGATAATTCCATAATTGTGACAGCAAAATTGCTGTGTAGCAATGAAAATCAGGAGGAATAGGGAAATTATCTCCTCAGTAACCATAGAAGAAGGCAGGAGGACACAGACAAATTTAAAAACATTAGTTCATTTTTCAGTATTCTGGTAAAATACCTTGGTCATATTAGAGGTTAAATATATGATCATGGGATCACATTTCTATACATAATATCCTACCAGATTACTTATATTTTATATGGTAGGAGTCAATATATACACATCTGATCCCCTTGCCACATGTCTCACCTCAAAGATAACTAACGATTTTTTGCAAAACACTGTAAAGTATGCTTGTCTTTTCATAGCTCTCATACCTTTATCTGCTTATGAGAAACAAAATTGGTAGCTTTGGAAAATCATCTTAGATTTAATATTTATTTTGTGGTATCCATGTCTTTGTAACATGATATGTTAAGCAATAGATGTCTGCCACAATTTTTCTGAGCAGATAAAATATTAACTTATTAATTTAAGGTTAACTCAGGCAGCTAAAAATATTTTTCCCTAATATTAATTTTTGTTGTTGATGTTCTATAAATAGGCATACATTTATTTTAACAGAAACATAAAAATATTTATGTTTGCCAAACTGTAATTTAGACTTGTATTGATATAGAAGCTTTTCACATAAATTGCCCTTTAATAAAGCCTTTGTTTTGTTGACAATGCATTTTTCTGGCAATCACACTCGTGAATTTTACAAATCATATGGGATAGGGTTTCTGATTCAGTATTTTGATGATTTACAAATAAAGTGTATTACTTTATTTTCATGGAAGTACATGATCAGAAAGATTTATATATACTACTTCAAAAACCTACAGTATTATAATGTATAATAATTTTTAATATGCTTCTGTAATATCTTCAGCTATTACTATATAATAACTTGGAAGTTTTTCTGTTATTAGGGGTTATTGTAAATATAAAAGTGACATTCATAGTCACCATCAGCACCTTACCACACCTCCAGTCCAAAGCAACTGTACAATGGAAGAAGAAATCTTTGCCTACAGCTGCAGTAATAAGTTTAAATTCAAACAAAGTGATAAGAAAATTCATTCAGGTGAACAGTCAACTGTGAACAAATTATCTGAGGTATTGCATTGGTCGTATTATGGTCCAGAAAATCAGCAGAAACTTTGTATGGTTGATGTCACTTTTTCTAATAAAGGTTTCAGAAAATCGTGCAAGCACTCTGAGAGTACTCAAAAGCATCAGAATATTCATTTGGATAAAGATCCATTCCATTGCAAATTTTGTGAGAAAACGTTTTATCAGCTAGAAGACCTTCAAACACATCATAAGATTCACTCAAATCTGTGCATGCTTTCTTGTGAAATTTGTGGAAAATTTTTTACTCAGTCAAAGGGTTATAAAAAGCATCAGAGTATTCATTATATTGAACGCTTGTTTTCTTGTCAAGTATGCGGTAATTATTTTGCGAGATCTGATAATCTTAAAAAACACCAGAGGATTCATTCCGGTAAATGCCCGTTTTCTTGTGAAATTTGCGGAAAATCTTTCATATGATTTGTTGATTTAAAAGGACATCAGAGGATTCATTCTGGCAAACGCCCCTTTTCCTGTCAAGTTTGTGGAAATTCTTTTGTGGAGCCTGGAGATCTGAAAAAACACCAGAGGGTCCATTCTGGTGAACGCCCATTTTCTTGCAGTTTTTGTGGAAAGTCTTTTACACAATCTGGAGATCTGAAAAGGCACCAGAGAGTTCATTCGGGTGAGCGACCGTTTTCCTGTGATATTTGTGGAAAATCTTTTTCTCAATCTGGGGATCTTAAAAAGCATCACCGGGTTCATTCAAATGAGCGACCATTTTCTTGTGAAATATGTGGAAAATCATTCAGAAGATTGGGTATAGTGAAAGTTCATAAGAGAATTCATTCAGATGAACGCCAGTTCAATTGTAAAGTTTGTGAAAAATCTTTTACTCAGTTATGGGATCTTAAGAAGCACCAGAGGATTCATACTGGTGAACGCCCATTCTGTTGTCAAAGTTGTGGAAAATGTTTCATAGGATCTGGGGATCTCAGAAAGCATCAGACAGTTCATTCTGGTAAACTCCCATTCTCTTGTAAAGATTGTAAAAAATCTTTCGCAAGATCCGGGTATCTTAAAAAGCACCAGAGTGTTCATTCAGGTAAACGGCCATATTCTTGTCAGGTTTGTACGAAATCTTTTGCAAGATCTGGAAACCTTAAAGCACATCAGAAGATTCATTTGGTTTAACTCTCTTTCTCTAAGGAGTTTTGTGCAAAATTGTTAGCTATCTCTGGATAACTATAAAAGTGTTTAAAGACAAAATATCTGTTTTCTGGAAATATTTGTGGGAAATTTATACCCATGCTTATTGCTTAAAATCATAAGAAACTACTTTCAGATGAAAGCTAGTTTTTTTCTTTTTTTAAATGCGAATAAATACTTTGTGTTGGTTTTGTCACTGTTATAAGAAAGAAGAATGCTATATCAAGTATGACTGTTAAACCTGATGATAATTTGATGTCCCAAAAAGTCATCAATGAATTATACCGCAATGCTTTTGTCCCCATGTAGAGAGATTGCATTATATTTTCCTCAGCCTTGAAGAATAAAAAGGTAAATGAAAATTTTTGTGTAGTTCATCCAAGATTTTGACGAAAAAAAGATTTATCAAGTTCTTAACATTGTTTTGAATTTTGGATTGTGGCGAATCCTCCCTGACCAGTTACCTCTATATAAATAGATGCAAATGTAAAAATAATTTATTAAATGAATGAATTGAAATAAATTATTATTGTTTCATTAATTTTCTTTATTGTATGTGAATTGCATATTGTCAAATTTATGGTGTTTTTTTGTGAAAATCTAGCAACCTATACTGGAAACTGGTTTTTATTGTGATTATTATGTTATCATTGGATCAGATAAACTGCTGAGTAAAATGCTTTTGTCAGTTGTATTACTTCCAAGATATTATCTCAGTTGCTGTTTTATAGAATGACTACTAATGATTTGTATAACACTTTGTAAAATTTCATATTTGTGGACATATAATAAAAATTGTTAGATAATAATCTATCAGTAACTGTACTCTTGTGACTGCTACTTAGGTTGATTGGATTGTAAGATATTTTTTACAGTATTTGTAATTTTGATTGAATCTAAATGTGTTGATGCTACAGCTGTTTTTCGCCACTCAACTTGTTTATTATTTTGTTTTATTCCGGAAATGAAAACTAAATTTTGACTCACTGTACTCAAATTTCACTGAAATCAATTAGTTTTATTTTATTTCAATACTTAAAAATATTAATATAACAATTAAATAATTTAAATGATATAATAGTTCATTTTGGAGAGCATTAGAATCGTGTATTATAATATTTGTAAGTATGATTTATCTTAATTTATTTTATGATTTCAGTAATTAATTGTTATTTATTGTTTATATCTGGTCACATTGTGTTTTATGTGAGCAATTATTACTTTCATACTTATTGATATTAGCGATTAATCACTGGAGAAACTTTTCACAGCAAAGAGATAGTCAGGGCCTTATTATAATATATTTACATCTGAGGATATCCCTGTTTTCAGTTGAAATTCTGCTAGATAATCCTAATGTTTAATTTCCTGAAAGTGAGATATTGTAAATTTAATAATATGAAACTGTAGTTTAATACTGTTTCTTGAATACACTCACTATATCATTTAATCATTATTGTTGATAAAATATCCTTACTTAAATGCCAAAAGTATTATTCTGTATAAATCTACTGCTTGTTTTGTTGCTGCATATTGTTTCTTAGAAAGAGCAGAAAAATATATTTTTTTCATGTTGCCATTGCCTTTCAAGCATAACATTTTAATTGAAGTATTATATTTGAAGGATTGTGTAAAATGGTATCTTACACAAAAAAATAAAATAAAAAAATATTTTGTTGTTTTTAATAAAAATTTGAATACCCTCTGACATAGTTATTTCTATTATATTAAGTTTTTGAACTAGCCGTGTTCTAGTTATTTATATGTATTAATTCAGAAGCGTGTTTATTATTCTCTACCGTATAGCTTCTACATCCTCATTTATTTTCTGTTGATAAAACATTACCTTTTAGTAGACTAACATATACCTGTTTCTAATGAGGTGGTAGAAGTGTTGCCAGATATGAAAAAATATCTGGAGGACCTGTCTATAAATAAATTATTTACTCACTGCCTAGCAGTAATATATAAGATTCTATTCAGAACCTATATGAATTTTCTTTGAAAATCCTGAAACGTCCCTTAAATACTAATTTCCATCACTACCCTTGAATTAGTTCCCTTAGGCTTCAATACAATTATTCCAGAGATTAACCTTTTACTTGTAGGATGCATGCTGAAGGATGTTTAAGATCTTTAGTGATTTCTAGCCAATTAATTTCAATCTGGCATCACTACAAGTTACTTATGTGAATCCACAATTTTCTGTGAATCATAGTTAATATTGGGATTTTGTAAAATGGTTAGGGTTGTTCTTTTTCGCCTCAATAATTTTGTTGTACTATAGCCTATAGAAATCGATAATGTGGGTGCAATGCTGTTATGAATACATGTTTAGATTATTAAAACTCTAGAGAAAGTAAATGTCTTACAAGATTTGTTTATCCCTTGGAATAAAGAGGAAATTAGTGAATGGATTTGTAACAGTTACTTATTTTTACTGATTCAAGCCCACTATGGAGCGCTTATACTTATTTCTTTCTTGATGCTCGCCTTTGTTCCCAATACCTTTTAAGTCTAGCTAATAATTTTTCCTTTCTCTCCTGTGAGATGAAGTTCTGAGTTTTAGTTTTTTTTTTTTTTTTTTTTTTTTTTTTTTTTTTTTTTTTTTTTTTTTTTTTTTGAGGTCACCAGGAGTTAACCATATTACACATTTGGAGCGATCTGCTACATCAGTGTCTGAAATCCCAGAGAGTCCAAACCTTTTCGTACCTCGTCGAGCCACATGCTTCCTGTCTTACAGCTTCGGATAAGGGAGAAGACCTTCTTGGTAAACCTGTTGCTGTCCGTTCTCAGAAGGTGTCCGTGAAACTTCATCCACCTACATCATATGCTGGTGTTGGCTGTTCCTAACAATTGGTACAGTTCCCTTCCAGTCGGTAGGCTTCATCCCGCAGCACACTTGGCTCATGAATTTTCCTCGGGATACATCTTTCAACTTTTCCACATCATCCGTTGTACCTTTCCTGTTCATCAGCAAGGTATCCGCAGCATATAACTGAAGTCTGCCAATAGTTTTGTAATGACAGAATTTTTAAGTATTCTTCGAATTATACTTGTTGTAATGATATCGTGATAGCCGATATGCTGTGTTCAGTTTAGCACATCTATCAAACATAGAGGTTCCATCTCTACAACTGGGGTGGACCCATTCACCAGGGTACCAGAATCGATCGACTTTTCCAATCTTCCCGTGGATATTCATCATTGGAGCTTTCCCAGGGTGCCAACTCTCGACGTATTTGGCCTTTTTGTGCGATATTTGTAGTCCTGTCTTCTCTGCTATCTCGTGTAGGGTCAAAAAAAGGTTCTCAAAATCCATATCGTCAGGGGTGACCTTGGTGCTTGGGGGGGGGGGTTTCAGCCCCCTAGCCCCCCCCCTGATCCACCACTGAGCAGAATCCTTATAGTAACTGATTAGGATTTCGGTGTCATCTGCGAAAGCCAGGCTCATCATTTCGTTCTTTCATGTTCTGGCCCCAATGGTGACTGTTTCGATTCCAATTTTGTTCAGTGCAAGTTCCCAAGTTATTGTCAAGCACAAGATTGAACTGAAAGGATGAGAGGCCATCTCCTCGTCTTACTCCTGTTGTCATCTTGAAACCCTGGGACATTTCTCCTCAGACTTTCGCCTTGGAAGAGTTGTCTGTGAGAGTTTGTTCAGTAACAATAATAAGAAAATAAATAGTGGGCGAAGACGCTACTGTGGATGGTTAGTTCAGTATTAGCGCGGAGTAAGTTGGGCAGAAGACTTGTGTTTGTACGGTCGCATAATTTTGTGATCGTTGTTAGAACCGCGTTACATACGGAGTGCTAGATTGGCTAGTATAAAAAAAGCCAGAACAAGACACTTGTCAGTTTGTACAGGAGTGCTAGAGGAAGTGAGAAGTCGATGGTTTGAACAGTTAATGTTCATTTGTGTTCAGTACCGGATTAACCACGTAGCAGGAGGTAGCAAATGCTACGGGCCTCGTGCCTTCTAGGGGGCCTCCCAGGGGGCCCCGCACCTAGGCTAGTCCGGCGACCTTTTTTTTAGCTCTACAATTTTCCCCCGGACGGCAAAAATCAAGGGCTTCTTCTTCACATTTGCTACGGGCCTCGCGCTGTCTTAATCCGGCCCTGTTTGTGTTGAAGCTGGGTATTGCTGTGAATAGATCTATTTTGTGAATTTGTGTTTTATTACTGAGTTTACTAACTATTCATCCGACTTACACCTTTTGAAACTAATCTGATTTATATTTAGACTGGTGAACAAGCGGTGGAATTTTGTAGGGAATAACAAAAAAACTTTATAAACAGTGTATCATTAATCTAGCGTAGTAAGTAACATTTTCCCCTGGCAATTAAAACTAATTTTCTCTATCTCCTTGTCCTATTCGGGGATATCAGTATCAATCTCATGGCCATGTAAATATATTCTTGAAATATGTTAAAGGAAGCTAGCAAAGATACTAACAATAAGAGTAATACCATGGAGGAAGGAAGATAGTGGAGACGACGCAAGGGACCTTCTCCACGCACTGGAGTGAAGCCGGGTACAGAGAAGTGGGGTGGGGAGGTCGCCATATTGGTCGGCCGCAAGAATACGGGGAATAGGTACAAAAACCTCAAGGGAATCATACGAGAACGGTGGCACCGCAATTTGACGATAGATTATTATGAAAATCGATGGGACACACCAAAATTGAAGAATATTTCTTTTTTGGTAATCTGTTTACTTCTCGAGATATACTGTCTCAAAAGTGAGGTCTTTGGTTGAAATTCAGAAGAAACATTTTCCTTGAGAAAAAAAATTGGTGTTAGATTCTTATGTAACACGACGATAGAAATTGAAAGTAAACAATAAAAATTTTGGATATCTCATTTAGTTCTCAAGATATGCTGTCTTCAAAAGTCAGAAGCTTAAATGGCAGTAGTTTAGGCCTACTTTTGGGGTATCCATTAATTACGTGAAGTGTTTTTCCGGATTTTCACCCCTCCCTCCCTTCCTGGCGAGACTTCGCGTGAGATCAGGTCCTCCCCCCCCCTTTGGTAAGACCTTGTCCGTGAGAACCCCACCCCCCTAGAAATCGCTCTCGCAACTTATCAAAGGTGGTTACACCTTCACTTTTCCACGAAATACCTCCATAAAATCCCACAAAATCGACTTCCGCGTTATTGGTAGACTTTTTTTTTAGCTCTACAGTCCAACCAGAATTTCGAAACCTCACGTGAGATTTCCGTAGACCCCCCCCCCCCTTGGTGAGATTTCGCCGGACTCCCCGCCCCCCCCCCCCTATTTCACCTCACGTAATTAATGGACGCCCGCTTGCGATACTCGTTGTATCACTAACATGGTGCTTATGAAATTACTAACAACTAATAATAAAAAATTGCTTGCCCCGTCTGGTACAGGCTGCATTTCAATCTAACCACATTTCCGTTAATATTGTCGCTACAAAGTAAATTATGTAGACATTCCTAAACACATGAAATGCATGGCGAGGTACAACAAGGTTTGCTTCATGACGCCCCGTAGTTCACACAGCACACATTCATCATACACTTTCAGTGTAAACGGAACTGGACTAAAGCATGCAGAATACCATATTCATTGTATCGCGATGTAAACTTGACCCGTTCAAATTAGACTTCCAACACTTGTTTACAATAAGGCTAGTCTTTTATGGGCAAAGAAGTAACATAGGCTGATTGTCTACAATACTGCAACAAATATTTGAGAACGATATCCTCCTGTTGAGAGCAATGAATAAATTTATACCGATAGGCCCTGATTTTGCAGTTACCTATCACACACTACAAGAACAATAATTACAATGTGACTTATTTATGAAACGTTATTCCAGGTTGTTTCGTGTCTTGTCTGTTTGTGCAACGGTAGGAAAGGATGGGGCACAATGGAACACATGAGTTGTTTTTGCCCATAGCTCCCAACATGAATTTATTTTTTCAACATTTTAATTTTTTCCTGTTACCTAAGTATCTAAGCTATAAAAGAAATGCATCAACTATTATTATAAAAACCATATGTGAACATGAGCAGCCATTTTCAAAAAAATGAATTTTGTTTCATTGTACCCCGTGCCTGGGGTACAATGAAACAGGGTAAGGGGTACCTTGAAACAGATAAAAAAAACGCCATATATCACAAAAAGCTTAATTTTTTGAATTAATGAAAAAAACAGAGGTATCTGGAACATAAAACGAGTTCAGGTGATTTTATTAAAGCACAAACAAGAAATCCTTTTACGTTTAGCCAATGTTGAAATTGCCAAAAACAACCCCGAATGAGATGAAACTTTTCTGTCTTTTAGTTTCGTGAGACACACAAGGTTTTTCCAACAGTAACTTTATGTCTTCTTCATTAGCCGCGGCTATGTCATCAACAAGAGGCTCAATAAAGGTGTTGCATTTAAGGTACCTTAGGAATTCGACCACGTGGTCCCCTTCATCTATCATCTTGGTGATTTGACCAATGTAGAATTTGGAATGGCTTCTAATCTAGAATTCGATCAAGATATAATCTCCTGATACAGGAAGACGGTTCAATTGTGCAGAACGGTCATGCTCAACAGGAAAAAACTCCACATCTGCCGTTTAGCGAATCACTTGGCACAGCATAACCATGGGGCACAATGGAACACTCATGGGGCTCCATGAACCGTTTCACTGTGCCCCGAACTCCTCTGTTTCAAGGAACCCCAAACATGCCATTTCAGTTTTCCCTACCCTCCATCACGAATGTGTAGCAGTAGAAATGCGAAAGTTGGGCAAAAGCTTAAGGGATACATGCACAACGAAGTGCCATAAGAGCCAATTTAATAAAAAAAATCACTCTTACCTGAAGACGAAAATCCGTTGAAGGAAATATTTTACTTTCAGCCAAAAAACAGCACCTAACCTTGTCAAGCCTGGCACGCAACTGGATAGGAGGGAGCAATTAGCTGGCATTGATGGGAGTGGCCAGCAGCGCTTTCTGCCGGATTCCCATTGCACTATGACTCTTCCGCGAGTCCGTTATTCACACCGTTTCACTGTGCCTCATCCTCCCCTATGCAACACAACTTGATATTCTAGAAAACTTTGGAATATAAGAAAATGAAATATTCTCAGCAGCAGACACAGTGCAAACAGCCCAATGGTAAGGGGTTATTACTATGGCCGCCACGCTTGCGCAGTAGGAAACGAGTTTTTGAGTGAGGTTTACTGATTTAAAGTTATTTTTTCTCCGCTGTCTTCCTTCTTCCTTGATTAACACAAGAGATAGCCACAAATATCAACTTAAATCTTCGACTATCGACCAGAAAGATTGCACTAACAGCCAGTCACCTTACAATATGCTATTAATGGATAAAAACAAAACAAAACAAAAACAGTAGCTTAAATACTAATGATGCAACACTGATTGCCATATATTTCAATCCATATTTGTTTAACCTCTCTAATGAATTTGCCTCCACACATTTCAATGTTCAATGACATGTTCAATTCGAGAATTTCTTACCTGAAAAAGGCAGAAGTTTTAAGTAACTGGTTTAGTGAGAATATTGGGGACAATGAATCAGAAACGGGAGGGTCTAACTCGAAGAACGAGCTTAACAACACGGTAAGAAATGAAGATTCCAAAGAATTTGAAATACATCGTGAGGATATCATTAAGGAAATAAGAAATGTGAAAAACCATAAAGGGTCTGGTGTAGACAATGTTACTACAGATATCTTAAAGATAGCTGGATGTGACATTGTACCTTATCTTGAAGTATTATTTAAATTGAGTCTGGATACTTGCTGCTTACCACAGGAATGGACAAGTGCGATAGTAGTGCTGGTACATAAAGATAGGATGAGAAATAGATTAAAAATTATAGGCCAATCAGTTTGACATCAGTGGTAAGTAAATTAATGGAGAGATTGATATGCAACCACATCAGAAATGTATGTGAGGAGTACAAGTATTTTCAAGTAGGCAACAGGGTTTTAGACGAATTTAAGTTGGCGAGATATATGAAACATATTTCAGATGAAATGGACAAGGGAGGCCAAATTAATAGTGTAGCACTAGATCTTTCAAAGATTTTTGACAGAGTGAGCCATAAAATGGTGGTAAATAAGGTAAAAACTATCGGAGTGGATGAGAAATTGTATTTCTTGGAAGAAGAATTATTTAAAGGTATAAAAAAGAAAGTTAGGGGCGGAAATACCGTTTCAAAAGAAGTGGAATTAAAAATTGGAGTGCCGCAGGAAGCGTTTTTTTTTTTTTTTTTTTTGGCTTTACGCCTTGTCGACAGCTAACGTCATTAGAGGCGGGATGGTACGGGGGAAAGGAACGGGAAGGAATTCAGCCATTGCTTTTTTGAGGGAGGCATCCCGGCATTCGCCTTGAGTGATATGGGGAAACCCAGGGGCGGATTAAGACAGCGCGGGGACCGTTGCAAATGTGAAGAAGCGGCCCATGGTTTCCGCCGTCCAGGGGGAATTGTGGAGCTAAAAAAGAAAAAGGTCGCCCATCAAGCCTGGCGGGGAGACTCCTGGGCGCGGGGTCCCCTAGGAGGCGCGAGGCCCCCCAGAAATCTGGACGATCCGGACGAGGATTCGAACCCGCGTCCTACCAAATGCAAGGTCAGAACGTTTATCGTTCACCAACCACGCTTGGTCCAGGGTAGCATATTGGGACCATTGCCATTCATTATTTTAATGAAGCAGTGGACTTTTAACAGCTGTGGGGTGATCTGGACAGGATATCTAGTTGTGTTGGTAAACACAGGATAAAGATAAATGCAAACAGGAGACAGCTTATTAGATATACAAATAAAAAACAAAGGTTGTTTATGAGTAAATGGTAGAGAATGAATTGCTTGCTGAAGACTTAAAATGTAAATATCTAGGCATTACATTTGATAACAAGCTTAATTGGGTTGGACACATTGGACAGGTGGTAGGAAAAGGTTTCAAAATAATGCACATGTTGGAGAGAGTGATGAGGGGATGCACGAGAGAAGTAAAGGAATTTGGTTACAAAACTTTGGTCAGACCATTGCTTGAGTATGGAGGTGTAGTATGGGACCCGCCTTTTGAGTATCAAATACAGGAGTTGGAGAGGGTGCAAAGAAGGGCTGCTAGATTTGTTTCTGGAAATTATCGCAGAATGTAATGAGTAACAGATATGATAAAGGAGCTGGAATGGGATTCATTGGAAGACAGGAGGAGGATGAGGAGGGTCATGGGAGTGTACAAGGCGCATATTGGTGATGAGGCACGGAAAGAAATTGGTGTAAGAATTAAAAGTAATGCATGGAAGGGAGACGATGGCCATGACCACAAGTTGGTAGTCAATTTCAGACACAATGGTGTGGGAAGATTTTCTATCCTAGGTAGGTTGGCACGGACTGGAGTAAGTTACCAAGAGAAATTATGAATAATTTATTGAAAACATTGAAAGAATGTAAAGTTGAAATTTGTAGAGTGAATATGTATACGGCAGGATGAAAGGGGGAAGATCGGGGTGTAGGGAAGTTGTAACAGCAGCGTGCCCTCCATCACAATTATTTTATATAAATTAAATTAAATATCAACTATTTGGGTCCAAACCGCAAGGAAGACTTTAGAATTGTTAAAAATTAAACCACTCTATTTACCTATACTGATATTCTTAATAACTAAGCTTCTTGTTGTGTAAGAATGGAGGTTTCCTCAGATTATGACAACCGAAACATTGTGATTTATCGGACTAACTCGGTTATTTACTTGAGAAGATATTTTTTTTTTTCATGCCTCTTGCTATTTCTAAATTAATAAAACGTATGATTTGTAACAATGACGCGAATTTCGAACTGTAAAGGTTTTAGGTAAATAAAAATAATTCTTTTCGCTGACAAAAATCCTAAAATTTTAGTTGGCAATTTATTGCATTTAAAAGAATTTAGTGAAAATAATTTATCTGGTGACGCAATGAATTGCAGTTTCACGAACAGTGAATTCCGTGGAATTTTAAGAATAAAAATTATAAGAAAATGATTTTAGGACTCTGCTATCAAAAAATTGCTTCATAGCGGTGTCATTTTTTATGTATCCGAAAAAATATTTCACAATAGATCTTTGAATTGAGATAGTTGGTCTTAAATGATGCAACTCTAGGCCTATATGTTCAATTGCACTTTATTTTTTTTTAAAAAAAAGGCGCTTAGGCATTTAAAGCATTTCTTTTTAATATCCACTCTTTTAACGTTTTCCTACGTTTTATTTTATTATTATTCATATCATTAAACATTATAAAATCAACATATTAGCTACGATGTTAATTCCTTCCTATAATATGGACATACTATTTTCAATAAAATCACAATGTAGGAGTAGAGAACTGTCCTCACAGTGGACAGTGCACTGTCTTCTAATTATTACTGGCATGCTAGTCCACTCTCTTACGGTCAACCGTTCCAGACATCGTGTAAACACGGCCCTACACCCTTCGCTCCGAAAGAAAATTTTCCCACGCCCTTATCATGCAGAACAGAATTTACAACATGCAATAGAAAACCACCTCCAATAATTGGACAGGAAACCCATTTATTTAGGGAGAAATGTATGAATTTATCTTGTGAGCTAAGTCTACATGTTTAAATGACTACCAACCGCAACACTGTTTATAAATAAACAACATGTCTGATTACCGTGACCTATTCCAGTCCTTCCACATGCCAAATATTTCCACTGTACTAGTTCATACCTAGGCTTCATCACATGCCAGTTTTCAATCAGAATGAATGATAACAACAAAAAGCCTATAACTTTTTCCCACAACCTCAACAACTGCTTTGATGTAAGAATCAGTTTTCCCAGAAACTACAATGGCTTTTACTATTGTACAAAAAGCGTGATTGAAGTGTTTCTTCTGGAATATGCAAGCATCTTTCAGCATAATCTTTAGAGATCAGCTGTGCGCACGTGTGTTACTTCCGAGAATACTGTTTATTTTGCTCTCGTATCCTGACGGGAGGTGATATGGAGCCAATAAGTGCTGTGTATATTAAGGAAGAGGTAGGTTTCCAACTTTTTGTTTGTTTGGGGATTGGTGTAGTACCGAGTTGCTGATTACTGGCCCATAATGTGGTCGCCCCTTTCCCTCACTCAAGTGATTACTTGGAAATGTTTTTGTGTGGTCGATGTGAATGAGCTAATTTTACTCGTTAACTTTTATAACTCGAAACATATCATATTTATTATTGTTTTAAATGTGTTGTATTTTATAAATTCATAACTGTGAGAATTCCTTTACAGTTTCTGTTTGTTTTGAAGTATTTCGTTGTTTAGTTTAAATTGTTTGTTTTTTATCCTTAAATAACTACTATATTAAATCAGTTGGGAAATCTGTACATTGAGATTTAGAAAACAAAGCGCTTTTTATTCATCCCTGCGTCAACACAGAGTCGAACTTGTTCACATGAATGCACTTTACAATGAATGCGCTGTTCTGTGATTTCCATCCACCAGTTTTTTCCTATTTAGTATCTGAATATCAGTAAGCTATTGTGGTCACTAGTTTATAGTTGTCTTATGGTCGTTTACTTCTTTTTGATGAATATTACATGTAAATTAATTGCAGTATGTTGTAGATTCGTTAGATAGGTATATGTTCAAAAACTAAATAGAGATGAAATGGTAAATAGTTGTGTAAAATAATGAAAATGAAATTAATTATACTCGACCATTCATTTTCACTTAAGTTATGCTCTCAGTGCTGAGAACAAGTTTCAGCACAAGTTTCCATCCAATTTTTGTGCATGCTGATTATTAAGAACAGGCGTCATTCTCTGCAGGGTATATTATTATTTTATTAAAATACTGAACTATATTTTTCTCAAACTAACACAATAATTGTATGATAGATTAAGCACATGAAGTAAAATGCTAACCAAAATAATTGTGTTTAGGTATGTACAAGTTTGAAAGAGTGTTTAAGCAAATGAGTGAATATTTTAACAATTTGCATGCTGTTCATTTACAGAAACTAAGATATAAAATAGTCATACGTGTAAAAATTATTGGCAAGTTTCATTTTATATTAACAATAATTCGTTATAAGTTTTGGAGCTTCTTTGATTTCGCTAATGGTCTGCGTTATTTCCTCAAGCACTATCACCTTACAATCCGATATTGTTGGGGATTTATGCCATGAATATGTGAGACCACTTTTTCTTATATGACAAAGGAACTTATGGTCCTGGGACATTATTATGGTGTAGGTTTATTTACAGTATATAATAAGCTTGAAACCCTTTCAGTGTTGAAGCTTTTTGTTTTTTGTTTCTAGTATCTTCAGTAGTTTGTTCCTGCAACCAGTAAGTATATTATCATGTAGGTATTATTATTTTTTTCTTTTTCAGAATATGTTAGAAAACAGTGAAGAAGAGGATGCAGTGCCGATGCCAAATCTTGATAGGTATTGTACTTCTTTTTTATTAAATTCCTATCATTTGACATATACATTCGCATTATTCTGTAATGAATTCAGCACCTCACACAATCTGATCTATAGAATATTGTAATTCAACATGACCCATATTTGTTATGATGAACAACTGGAAAAAAAACATAAAAAAAACAATGTCAGCAAACTATTTGTTGTATATAAACAAAATTCTATTGTTATAATATCTTACCAGGTTGAAATATGGCTGAGTGACTGAATGTTTTAGACAATTAGAATTCCTTAAGACATTTACTAATGAATTTGCATTTCTCATCACAAATTAAGTTATGTTTAATATTGATAGTATATTAATTGAGTGCTGTATTCCTTATTTCTCTTGGTAACGTATTCCAATCCCTGAAACCCTTACCTAAAAAAAGGGGATCTTACTACATCCTTGTGCCTGAAATTAAGTGCCAGCTTGTGGTCATGGTCATCTTTTCCCACCCATGGATTACTTTTCATTCTTACATCAATATCGTTCCATGCCTCATCACCAATATATGCCTTCTATATTCCCATGACCCTCTTCACCTTCCTCATATCTTCCATGAATCCCATTCCAGCTCTTTTATCATATCTGTTACCGATTGCATTCTGGGATAATTTCCAGAAACAAATGTGGCAGCCCTTTTTTGCATCCTCTCCAACTCCTGTATTTGATACTCAAAATGTGGGTCCCATACTAGACTACCACATACAAGCAATGGTCTGACAAAAGATTTGTATCCCAACTCCTTTACTTCTCTCGTACATCCCTACATCATTCTCTCCAAGTGCAGAATTTTGAAACCTTTTCCTACCACCTGTCAAATTTGTCCTGCCCAGTTAAGCTTGTTATCAAATATAATGCCAAGATATTTACATTTCGTCTTCAATAAGCAATTCTTTCCTCACGTTATAGTCATAATCAACCTTTTGTTTTTTATTTGTGTATCTAATTAGCTGACTCTTCTTTCCATTTATTTCATACCATGTTTGCCAACAACTAGATATCCTATCCAGATCACCCTGCAACTGTTTACAGTCCTCTACCATTTTAATCCTTTTATATAGCATTATATTATCTGCAAACAATCTAATTTCTGATAGTAAACATTCAACACAATTATTCATTAGTATAATGAATAGCACTGCTACCCATTTGGCACTCCCATTTTCACTTCCACTTATTTTGGCATTTCCTAGCCTAAATTTTCTGTTATCTATGTTTTAAAAATTCTTTTACCCAGCAAATCCCTTTCTGATCCACACCAATAGTTTTAACTTATTTGCTATCATTTAATATCTCACTCAGTCAAAAGCCTTTGAAAGATCTAGTGATATACTATCAATTTAGCCTCCCTTGTCCATTTCATCCAAAATATCTTCCATATATCATACCCACTGAAATTCGCATGAATATCCTTGCCTAATGTTATGTTGCCTACTGGAAAACCACATACACTCCTTACATATGTTTCTGATGTGGATGCATATCAATCTCTCCATTAATTTACCTACCACTGATTTCAAATTGATTGTCCTATAATTTTGGTTCTATTTTTAACATCTACTTCATATACCAGCACTTCTATTGCACATTTCCAGTCCTGTGGTAAGCAGCAAGTATCCAGATTCAATTTAAATAATACTTCAAGATAATGCACAATGTCACATCCCACTGTCTCTAAGACATCTGGAGTAATACTATCTACACCAGCCCATGTATATTTTCTGAGCTTTCTTATTTCCTTTGTCATATGCTCAGGATGAATTTCATATTTTTTTCATCTGCTCATTTCTTACTGTATTGTTAAGCTGGTTGACCCATTTCTGATTCGGTTGTCCCTAATGCTCTTACTAAACCAGTTACGTAAAATCTCGTCTTTTCTCAAATCCTCAGTAACTTATGTCCAGTACCTTAAATTATTTATTCTGCATATAGATGGTAGAGGTGTAATATTACAGGATAATAGAACAGAAACCCAACGTAGTGGACATACCAAGGGCCAGGTCATAGTAGTGGTTAAGTTCTGTTATGCCATGGTAGCATCAATATCTGGAAGTGTAGTATCACCTTCTCTGATATTCTATCATTCTGAGCTGTGTCAACAGTGTTGGATATCAAATATTGCCTAATGCCACTGAGAGGGCCACAAAACTATCCACTACATAATTTTCATTCTTTTTTTGACTTCTATCATTGACCAGTTAGACATTCTGCATGGAGCTGGACTTAAAAAATGCCAATTGATTGGAAATATTTCCCTTCACTTTCCTTGGTTATTTGTATTTCCTTCCTTCACAGTGATTACATACTACCCAAAAATCTATCCTAATCCTTGGTTCAGAAGATGGAAATATTCTACATCTACATCTACATATATACTCTGCAATTCACAAATTGTGGGTGGCAGAGGGTGCTCAGCACCAAAGCTAATCTCTTTGCTGTGCATTCCAATCCCTAATGGTACGAGGGAAAAAAGAATTCATATAAGAATCAGTCCGGCACCTTATTTCTTCTAATTTTATCTTTCCTGTCCTTCCGACCTCAAATAGGTTGTGGAAAGAAAGTATTTACTACCACTCATGAGTGAAAGTTGGAGTACGCATGTTTTCCAATAAGTTTAAACGAAACGTATGTCGTCTATCTACCAGAGACTCCCAACCTAATCTACTAATCAGTTCTGTGACGCTTTCATAAGGACTGTAGCAAGCGGTCACGAAGTCGAGCGGCTCTTCTCTGTAACTTTCTCTATACTTTCGATCAATCCCTTACGAAACGGGTCCCAAATGGCACAACAATAATCCAATGTGGACGCACAAGAGATTTGTACGCTATCTCCTTTGTTGTTCATTACAATTTTTCAAGATTCTACCTATGAATCGCAGCCTAGAATTAGCTCTACCTACTAAAGAATTAATGTGTATGTCCCATTTCATGTTCCTTGTACTGTTACTCCAAATATTTAATAGAATCGACCATATCAATAACTGTATTGTTTTAACTCGTATTTCTGAACAATCGGATTCTTTTTGTTAGTTATGCTCATTGTCTTGCACTTTTTACAGTTTAGAGTAAGTTGCCACTCAGCGCACCAAGCCAAAATAAACATCCAGATCGCGCTGAATTTCTAAGCAATCGGCCAAAGTTCTTACTTCCCTATAAATAACCGCATCATCAGCAAACAATCTAAAAAGGCTTTTCACTTTGTCTCCGAGATCGTTTATAAAAATTAAGAAAAGAAGTGGTCCTATTACACTTCCTTGAGGTACACCCGATGTAACATCTAGATTAGAAGAACTTTCTCCTTCAACGACAACATACTGCGACCGACTAGTTAGAAAATCCTTTATCCATTCACAAAGCTGATCCGATATACCGTACGCTCGAAGCTTCGCTAAAAGGCGGGTTGTGTGGCACAGAGTCAAAGGCTTTCTGGAAATCTAAAAAATTGCATCTACTTGTGAACCTGTATCGATAACTTTCATTACGTCGTGTGTAAATAGGGCCAGCTGTGTTCACATGACCTTTTCTTCCGAAATCCATGTTGATTTGTTGTAAGCAAATTATTATAATCTAGAAAATTCATAATGTTCGAGCATATAATATGCTCCATAACTCTACTACAAACAGATGTTATAGATATGGGACGATAGTTCCCAGGATCACTTCGATCACCTTTTTTGAAAATCGGAGTTACTTGCGCGATTTTCCAGTCTGAAGGTACTTTTCGCTCTTCTAATGATTTACTGAATATATCAGACAGAAATGGCCCGATTTCTGCAGCATACTCTGAAAATACTCTTACTGGAATTCCATCCGGGCCCGGTGGCTTTCCCCACTTCAGGAGCTCTAATTGCTTAACGATACCTGCAGTATCTATTCGTAATGATTCCATCACCGACTCGCCACGGCGTGGGAAAACGGGAATACTATCCTTATGTTCATTTGTAAATGAATTTTTGAATACAGTATTTAGTACTTCTGGAAACATCACAAAGAAAACGCACAGTAGTGACAAAGTCTCTCTCTACTTGTCAAACACTGTAATGTCTCTAAAAAGCAATCCATTTACAGAATGGAAGAAATGAAACTTATATTTCCTTGTCTGTATAAATACACACAAAGTATCTTATTGTCGGAGCAACGTCAGTATTGAGTGAATGTTTGTTTTCTAATGTGGGTGAAACAATGACAAACAAAAGAAACAAACTTTTTTGGAACAATTGCTTTTTGGGAAACCTTCCAAAAGCGGAATTTTATTGTTTAAAAGTGTTAAAACAATATTAAATAAATATTTAAAGATAAGACAAAACCTTCAAAGTTTGCTTTCAATGTGAGATTTATTATAATTGAATGAGTAAATAAAAATGATTACTGAGTGTTATTTGATTTTATTACACTAGGCAAATAAAATAATTAATTTAGCAACATTAACATATATTTTTTATTTCGACATTAATTAAAAAAAGTATCGATATGAGTAAGTATCGATACTTTGCAGTACTCATATGAGTAAGTATTGTAAGAAAATTTGAGTACTACTCATTTAAGTAGGTATCAATACTTTGATGGTATCGGAACATCACTAATCACAAACCATAAAGTCCAAACTCTACTGTTCAATTTTTTTTCATTTTAGGACATTGGCAGAACATTTTTTATTATCTTTTCACCCTCAGCAGTCATATTTTTGAGTTTATTTTAAACTTTTTCTCATAGTAGTTATCATTTTTATGTGTTTTGTGGTTTTCCTAATTTGCAGTAATATATGCTTAAACTGAGGTATCAAGTATTTTTCCCTTTTAAACATGTGTGAGCTTCACATTTGTCCCTATCTCTTCTAAACCAGATGAAAGTGTGTAGTTTTTCAATGCATATTTTTAAAACACAATCATTTAAAGTGTTAACAAATTAAAAAAAATATCTTTTAATTAAATCAATAAATCAATTTTAATGTTAAATGATAAAAATTAACAGTTAACAATACCATATTTTAATTGGCAAAATGACATTATTTTTTTTAGCCAGTCTTAAGAATATTTAAAAAAAATCTAAACCAATCTTTAAATAATCAATAATGCAAAATATTCAGTATCAGTATCATGTACCTTACAATAAATCACATCAGTTTGAAAACATTGTTTGCATAATGGCCAAGTCAACAGAGTTTTTTTTTTTTTTTTTCCTGCCTCTAAATAAATGATCTATAACACCGAGAGGAAGCATTGTATTTCACAAAGTGAAGTGAAGTGTAAAGTGTAGACTTAGCTCAGAACAAGATCTCATAACTTTTTGTCATTGCACAAGCACGATACTTGGTCTATTTTTACAAGAATTGTTTTTATGGGATTCATTATTTGATTGATCTTATAAAGGATTCATTGATATTAAAGAAACTACTCATCAAGACGTAAATTGTCAAGTATTTTAGTTGTACTTTAATGGCATAATAGACTTTTGTAGAGTGGAAATTAATTTTTATGTAAGAAAGTAGAATATTGTGTATAATTGCAATGAAGTCCTCAAGGATGTATTGCCAGATTGCGTTGTAGAAACATGAAATTTCATACCTGAGCAAGGCGGAGACAGCCATCAAAGTATGGGTTTTTACAACACAGTTGACAAAATACCCATGAAGAATTCGTTACAACTTTTTCCTTTAATCGAAATAATAACAAGGAGTTGAAAGGACACATGCTATTCACTCTAAAATTATGTATTGTGGCTATTGACCAAATCATCCCAAGAGGAATTAATCGAAAGCCAGAGTGGCACATTAAGAAGGCGGCTTTCGTCAAAGATCATGTGTTTCATATACATTAAGGTGGCAATCGAGACAACAATAAGTCAAAGGATATACAATTGCCTTTTGATAAATAGGTATGCAATCGTTAAAATTACAATAACACTAGTTTCGTATCAATGAAAATCAAATTTTGAGCCGCAAATACAGAAAGTTGTCTCAATACTTTATCTGCAAATACAGATGACGTGTGCAACACATAAAAAATACCTATTATATAGTAAGAAAATTGTACTAAATACACAACATACTCAAATTTTAGAAATGTGTTCTCAAAACACGAAGTTTTAATGAATACGTAACAGTGGTTCTATTTGCTTATGAATGACGAAGGTTAACAAAAACAAACAATTGTTCATATGAGTCAAATGCCAGCTGCAAGATTACAGGCAAAAAGTGGTTACATCTGGTAGAGACAGAGTGTGCCGGAAAAAAATGATGGAGCAGCGAGTCTCACAGACTGACTCATGATTTCGCTGCATTTTGCAGATTGTGCATCTGCTTAATTTGTGCAGGATCTGCTAGACTGTCTAATGGTGCAGGATTGTGGGATCCTGTTTTGCTGGATTGCAATCCCTAATTGATACACAGCTTGACCAGAATTACTCACTATATACCTGCTCAAGCCTCACATTTCACAGACGTAAGAAAAAAACATTTTTGTGAAGTGGTGCCTGTCATCTCACTGTGAACCATGTATATTTTTCTCTAACGTGTTTTGTATTGTTATCTTTACCAAATGTGTAATTTTGAGGTGAACATTTTCTTTATCAAATCCAGTCTTGTCTTTCCTGTAAACTGCTGTTTGAATTTAAAACTGTAACCGTATTATTATAAACAATACAAAGAGGAAAAATCAACATAATATTTGCACAATCTGAAGAGTAAAATACAAAGAGAAATAGTTGATCAATATGTACAGAATCCAGAGATTAAAATTGAAAAACTGTTGTCATGAAAAACCAATATTTAATCCCACGATTTCTTATAAAATGATTTTTTCCTAACGAACCATGAATAGTAGTAATGAACAAACTTGTATAATATTTTTATACTAATATTTGATGTAGCATGAACCCATGAATTGTGTTATGAATCTGTACAGCATATGTTGTGAGGTTAAGTATGTTTTTTCTTTTATTGCTTTGATGCCAAGTCACGAAGAATCTTAAATTTTAACTTAGGTTCTAAGCTTTCAAACTGTGGAAACCCATATCAAGATCCATGTAATTGTTTTTGCACAATGTTAGAGCAAAGAAACAGACACAGGAATCTATAGATTTATTCACTGAAGTGCTAAAAGTCACAAGATAGAAGGATGCAAATATCTAGATGACAGTAACACCACAGAGGAAACATATAAACTTACCATGCCATGTTAGTGCTTTCTTTGTATTCTCTTCAGTCATGTGAAAGGTATTCTGACATGATTATGGGTGCATGACTGAATATGGAATGCTAGTTGGTGTTAGACACATGTGGCATTCCATTTTGGAAATTGTTCATGAATTCATCTTTCCTTAATTCACAGTGTCAACAATCTACTGTGAATCTGCAATTTACGGCATTACCACCTGCCATGGCCACCTACTTAAAGATTGAGACATGTCATTGTTGACAGACAGGCAGTAGTGCTTCCAAGAACAGCAACACTTAATGTTGAATGCCTTTACATGCAGACAGTGCAGTGAAATTTGGCATTTGAATGTGGCAGCAGAAGACCAATGTGAGTGCCTGCTAACAAATCACTATCAACTCTAGGCCTCTCCCAAGCTCGTGACCATAGTTGTTGGACCCTAGATGACTGGAAGAAGGTTGTGTTCAAGATTCCAGTTAGAGATGATGGTAGTTCTGATGAGGCCATGGATCCAGGCTGTCAGGAAGGTAATGCTCAACTGGTGGTGGTTCCATCCTGGTATGGGCTGTTTACATGGCATGGATTGGGACCTCTGGTCAATCTGAACCAAACATTTACTTTTAATGGTTATGTTCAGTTGGTTGGAGACCATTTGCAGTTATTAATGGATTTCCTGTTCCCGAACAACTATTCCAGAATGACAATGCATAATGTTACCAGGCCAAAATCATTCGTGATTGGTTTGGGAATATTCTTGATATTTCTAGCAATTGGTTTGCCCACATGGATCACCAGATATAAATCCAATTGAACATATTTGGCACATGATTGAAAGGTCAGTTTGTGTATGACATCCTACATTGACAACACTTTTGCAATTCGAGACAGGTATTAAGGAAGCATTGCTGAATATTTCTTCAGATGAATCGCGTCAACTTGTTTAGTCAGTGCCATGCGAGATTGCTGCACTTCACCAGGTAAAAAGGACCCCAAACAATATTAGCAGGCATCCCACGACATTAGGCACTTCTCTCTCTGAAGGTTCCTTACACTGTAGGTTCCTTACACTGATTTAATTTTAGATTGAACTCACTAAAAAAAAGTAAATCCTTTTTTAAATAAATAGAGTTGATTATATGTTTTGCAAAATTGTCTTTCAAATTGCTTATATAAACCAGACAAAAAAATCATTTGAAAAATTTACTATATAAAAATGTTGTTAATGACCAAAAATTGTCATCAAAGATACAAATAATATTTTGTAAACTTAAGCAGGCTACAAATTGCTGTAGATTTTGAAAGAAGTTTAATATGAGGGAATGGCATTTTTAATTGTTTTCTAGCAACAGCTTCCACCAGTCATGTAATAAAAAATAATATAAAACATTTTTACAATGGGTAGTGGCCAGTTTTCATGTGATACACCTGAAGGATATCAAAATGAAATATTTTCTGTAATCTCCACTATAGCCCCTCTAATTATTTTTACAGTCCATGTTTTTTTTTTCTTCAAAATTTTGTGTTATAATTGTTTTAAGATTAACAAGAACTAAAGATTATGCAATTAAATAATTTTAAAGTTAAAAGGTTCAGAAGTTGAAGGTTCTGTTTTTCACTCAGAAGGAATGGAACAAGTAAAAATTTGATGCAGATGTTTTAAATTTTTATGGTAGTCACTGGTAAAAAGAATGGGTTATTATTTATATCAAACCAATTGAGAGACTGATGACAAAAATATCACATTACTTTTACGTGCCTATTCTAAAGTTTATCCATATCCATAAATAGAGAGTGTTGCTTTTAGTAACTTATGTATTTCTGCAACTGCCCTGTGCCAATTTTAAATTATGTTTGCTAAAGATTCAATATACTTTTAAAGGATGAGTAATTAAAAATCCTAATCACTTTACGGTTGACAGCTGCTGTTTTTGCCTCATGCTGTAGAATAATTCCTGCTAAATTGATTTGTCTCAGATCACTGTCTGTATTTTACCCTTCACTTACAGCAATTGCTTATTTGCTGAAGAGGAAAGATGTTTATTGCTTTTAAAGTTCACTCTGTTATAATTCCATACTGTGTACAATTTTCTTGTGTTGTTATACACAGACAGAAAACTTATCTGAACAAACCAGTTTTTGCGGTTGTGTGTTAATAAATCTACACATATGTGTTACTAAAAAAGATTATGGTTATTCTTAGTTTTAAGAGATTGTGTTATCACCTTGAGGAAATATATTTAAGGAATACTACTACATTGTTTGTTCTGGAAGTATAGTAGAAGTCGAAAGATGCCTCATCCTGTTGCAGTTCACTCCTTGAGATAGATTTCATTAATGATTTACATTCTAAAGGTTTTATTTTAAATGCTTCAATAGATTTAATAACTGAAGCTAAACCAAAATTGAGGTACCTAAGAATTAAATTAAAACAGAATCATCATAAATTCTCTCAATTCTATAGTGCACTTCAGTTTTTATTTTCACTGGGAATTATGTAGTATTCCTTATAAATAAATACTATCGTACTTCATTTAATTTCATGTACGTTATATTAAATTATATTGTTTAAGATGATATGAAGCATATTATGATCTTTATTTTTTCAGTGTTGCTGCTCGAGATATCTGTTAACTGAGCTTAAGTTTATATAGCATGCATATTTATGTTTCAGTTGAGAATGCATCATTGCTGAATTTTGCATGAACATGAATAAATTTGTGTTTCATTTGCTTATATAAATGTTTTTTTTTTCCATATCACCTTTCAAAAAAAAAAAATCACCAAACACACTACTTGGCAAATTTAATTGCTTCACTATTACCATTTGCTGGAGAAGGTGATAAGCGTCCAACAGATCAAGAAGCAAATGGAACAAAAAGAGTGAAGACACAAGGTTTGTATATGTTTAAATCACTACAAGTGAAATAGGAAATATAGTTCTAAAGGCTAAAAAAAGTGCATACAAAATTCTGTAATTTTTATTTAAAAACTCATATACGTGCACATTTCAATAAGAAGGAATTTTCCTTCTGAAGTATAAACATTTCAAGTGTATTCCACCATATAGTAAGAAGATATGAAAATAAGACATCATATAAAGTAAGAAGTGAAAAATGTGTGTACAAGTGATTTATTTATCTGAAAGATTTTTTTTTTTTTTTTTTTAGTGTAATGTCTGAAAGTTCAATTATAAAGAAACATCAAAAATGCATTTTGAAATATACCTTTCTCCTTTGTTAATTAGTTTATGTATTCTTTATTTGAATTTTAAAATCTCTGCCTCATTTATTGGAACTCTCATTTGGCTGTATGAAATAATACTGATAGTATAAATTGCAAAATATTGACAATAGTATGTCATATTGGGAACTGGTATGTTAGATGGTAAATTTTGTAAAGGTTTTTCGTGTACTGCTCTAGATAATTTGATTGGTTTCAGTATGTCCCTTGATCATTATTCTCAATTTTGTCTGGGTGAATAATTACTGTGCATTTGGTGTGAAATCATAATTCTTTTACTGTATTAGCTGTTAGCACTATATTTAAAAACTAGATTTTTGAGATGCTATGGTTAGAACAGCAAGATTAAGTATTTTTGACACGTAACTTAATTTTTACAAACTATATTATACTATCTTAAAATGAATCAAAATCTTAAAATTAATTGTAGACTGATCTTATACTGAAACAAGTAGCAGAGAATGGAATTAGTATATAATGTAGTGTGATATTTCTGTGTATTTATATGATATTGTCAAGCTAACACACAGTTGAAAACAGTTTAATTACCTGTATAAAATTGAAATTTTCTTATATTATTGTTGTATTGATATTAAATAAAATAGAATGAAAAGCTGAATAATTTATGTTAGAAATGCATGGTAGTAAATATAATTAATTTGTAGTTCCCATGCTGTTTTTAAAAATACATGAATATTTCATGAAGTTGAAAAATGACTTGCAGATAACCAGAATAATATTGTAGACTGTACAAAAATGTATTGCGAAAATTCTAAAAATTTTCTCTTAATAAAATGTTTCACACTGTCAGTTCAGAATCTGGCAAGCTCTTTTTAAATTTTATGTTAAATTGTCATGACCTGAATTACTGTTTATTTGAATTGCTCTTCTGGTTTTGTATTGCTGTATCACTTCTGCCTCCAGATTGTACAAATGATGGATTTTCTTTCTCTTTTAAATTAATTAGATATTGGTTTGAAATGCAGCTAGTTATGGTCTTCTTTAATTTTATTTGTTGAAGAGACTTTTAAAAATTATATGCCAAATATCATTTATCTCATCATTGACTTGTTCTGTTGCTTCTGCAATGCTGATACAGTATTTGCTAGCCACTTGATCTACAGTGTATTTGATTACATTTTTCTTCTTGTATCATTGTTTTAATGGCTTTGTCTTGTGTGCTGTTACTTTATGCATGATGCCTATTTTCCTTATCACTGACATTCATTGGTATTGCTATTTCATAACAATTTTTTTTTCTGTCTTTACCCATAAAATATTCAGTTGTTTGGTCAGTTCTTGCATTCGGGAGGATGCAGGTTCAAATCCCCGTCTGACCATCCAGATTTGTTTTCCATGGTTTTCTGAAATCACTCCAGGAGAAATCTGGTTCCTTCACAACACCTTGGCTGAATTTCTTCCCATTCCTTGCCCCCCCCCCCCCCACAGTCCTTCCCCGCTTCTAATGACCTTGATGTCGAACAGGCATGTCTTGTTCTACAGTTCTTACCTTCAACTAACACATTAACACTAACAAATTAACTAATCCACCATGTCTCAAAATATGACCTACCAGCCTGTCTCTTCTTTCTGTAAGCTTCTTCCATAAACTTCTTTCTCACCCATCATTTCCAAAACTCGTTCATTTCTTACTTTGTCTGTCCACCTAATTTTCAGCATTCTTCTGTAGCACCACATTTCAAATGCTTCAAGTTTCTTCTTTCCGGTATTCCTAAAGTCCATGTTTCGCTACCGTAAAGTGCTGTGCTCCACACATAGAGTTTTAAGAAGTTCTTTCTAATTCCTAGATCAATATTTGAAACTAAAAGGTTTCTCTTTTCATGAAGGCTCTTTTTGCTAGTGCTATTCTGCTTTTAACATCTTGCTTCGGCCATCGGTTGTAATTTTGCTTCCCAAGTAACAAATTCACTTCTCCTATTGCATCCGATCCTATTTTTATATTTAATCTGCTAGTATTGGTATCATTTCTGCTACATTTCATCACTTTTGTCTTTGATTTATATTCAGTCCAAAATCTTCCTTCAGTATTTTGTTCATGCCACATCCTCAGCCGTCTCTGCTAACAAGACAATGTCATCAGCAAATCGTAGCATACTGATTTTTTCTCCCTGAAAACTTATGCCACATGGAAATTTTTTTGACTTTTCATTCTTCTTTACTTGTATTAACTTAGACTACAACCTTGTCTCACACCCTTTTTAACTGATGCATGTCTCTCGTGATTCTCTACTTTTATTACAGCCACTTGATTCTTATATAGTTTATAGAGTATTCTTCTATCTCGATATTTAGACCTGACTTCTTTAAATTTTGAACATCTTGTCCCACCTAACATTATCAAAAGCTTTTTCTAAATCAACAAATGCCATAAAAGTATCTTTGTTTTTCTTGATCCGCCCTTCAAGTATTAATCTTAAAGACAGAATTGCTTCCCTTGTACCGCGATTTTTCCTAAACCCAAACTGATCTTCACCTACTATCTCTTCTACTACCCTTTCCATCCTTCTGTATATTATTCTGGTCAGTAATTTTGAAGCATGTGATGTTAGACTAATGGTGCGATAATTCTCACGTTTGGCTTGTGCTTTCTTGGAAGTGTGAAGATGATATTTTATTAAAATCAGTTGGAATTTCTCCTGTTTCATAACTTTTGATATCAGCTTGAATAATCTTTCGATTCCTTCTCTCCTAGAGATTTAAGAAGTTCTGCAGGGATCATCAATTCCAACTGCCTTATTTGCTTTCAAGTCATTCAAAACTCTATAAATTCTGTCCTAAAACAGGATCTCCTAATCATCAATGTCGACATCACCTTCCTTTTCCATTACTATTGTTCAAGCGTCCCCATCATAAGTTACTCAATGTATTCCTTCCATCGGTTAGCTCTATCATCTGAGCTTAAAAGAGGTTTCCCATTCGCAGCTTTAATGTTACATCTCTATTCTTCATTTCTCCAAAATTCTGTTTGAACTTCCTATATGCAACATCTACTTTACCTATGACCATTTGCTTTTCTATTTCTTCACCCTTTTCTTTTTAGCATTTCCTGTTTATTTGATTTATAAATTGCCTGTACTGCTCTCTTCCTGAGCACTTTTGCGCCTTTTCCTGTAATCCATCAGCTCCAAAATTCCCTCTGTGATACATTGTTTTCTGGGCAGCTTGTTCCCTAAAGCCTAATGTTTCTTTACCAGCTTTCATTAGTTCAGTCTTAATGCATTACTTTCATCCTTGGTTGAGCTCCTTTCAGAATTATTTCTTAGACCTAAGTCTACCATTTCTGCAAATTTTTCTCTCGTGTTAGATTGTTTCAGTTTACTCACTTCCAGTCTGTACTGCTTACATTCCTTCCTTATTCGCTAGAATTTAAGCGTACACTTCATTACTATCAAATTATGGTTAGAATCTATGTCTTCTCCTGGGTACATTTTACATTCTAGAACTTGATTCCTGAATCTCTGTTTGACCATGATATAATCTAGCTGATATCTGCCTGTATCCCCTGGATGCTTCCAGGTGTATATCCTTCTTGCTACGTTCTTAAACAGTGTGTTTGCGATGACTAGCTTATATCTTTCACAAAATTCTAACAACCTGCTTCCTCGCTCATTTCTTTCTCCTAGACCAAAAGATCCTACAGTATTCCCCTCTTTTCCTTCTCCCACTGTTGCATTCCAATCACCCATGATTATTAGATTTTCCTTCCCCTTCACATATTGGATTAGTTCATCAATTTCAGTGTATATTTTCTCTATTTCTTCATCATCTTCCTGTGACGTGAGCATATACACTTGTACCAATGTGGTTGGAGCGGGCTTAGTTTCTAAGCTCATCAAAATAATCCTGTTACTAAACTGTTCATAATAACTCGCACATTTCCCTATTCTCTTATTCATTACAAATCTTACACCAGTGACTTCATTGAAAACTTGTGTGCTAATTATCCTGTATTCACCAGACCACAATTCCTGTGTGTCCTTACATTTAATCTCACTAATCCCAACAACTTAAGTCGTTCCATCTCCCTTTTTAAGTTTTCTATTCTACCTGCCCTATTCAAACTTCTAACATTCGATGCTCCGGCTTGTTGAATGTTTCTATCCATTCCGATGACTCCTCCCTGAGTAGTCACTATCCAGAGATCTGATTGAGGGACTATTTTACCTCTGTAATATTTTACCCAGGAAGAATCCATCATGATATATGTAATTTGAGTGGATTACATGTCCTCGGGATACCCTTTGGGTCTTAATGCAGTGATTTCCGTTGCCTTCTGCATCCCCATGTCGTTGATCATTTCTGATTCATCCGCCTTTCCAACCCCAAGGGCAAGAGGTGCCCTGGGCCACTGCCCGCTCTGCCGCCCTCCTTTCGGAGGCTGTTGGCAAGCAGTGGGTGAGTCCTTATACCGGGAATCTTTCAGTCGCACCCTTTATAATGCCAAAAATTTCTAAACTTCTTTGGCTAGGTCATTTGTGATGTTAAACTGTGAACAAAACATGAAGTTTGGGAAAACAACTTGTTTTGTCCTAGCTAAAAAAAATTATTTTTATATGTTTGCTGCACCAGTAAGTGTGAAAGGAATTGTGTTGGCACATTTATTCCCATTGTTATTGACTAAGGATTTACCTGAAATATTGAAACTTATATTTTCTCTGTTTCTTTGTGTTCATTACTGCTCTCCTGCCTTCATTTTGTAAATTATAGATTACATTCGTACCCCCCTTTGATAGATTTTTATGGTTTTTTAGTTGTGCAATCATTTATAGCAAATGTATTTAGTA
>JARYHS010001113.1:1607837-1689626 GCA_031002005.1 Vandiemenella viatica
AATATGTTATTGAATCGAGTATTCTGGCATTGCTGAACTGTTTAATAATTTTGAATCAGTACACTATGACCAAAAATTACATTATGAACATTCGCCCAGCCTCAATAAAAAAAAACACAGTGATGGTTTCGAAGCAAACGGGAATTCTTCAAATTTTGCAAACTGAACAGTAAGGGTCAAATACAAGACAATTGTGTATTTCAGCAAGTCCAAGTATACAACCTTCGAAACAATTACATGATAGCATGATCATCCCTGTCCATGTTTATTACCTTTGTTTATAACACTTTTGAGTTCTTCAATCTCAAGAAATTTTACCCATCCTAAGGGTGGAACAGTCAAGTTCGTATTTGGTCAGATGAGGTCAACCTGTCATACTCTTTGACCCTAAAAACTGGAACTGTTCTAGACCCGTGACGATACAAAAAACGGTCACGCGCTTACACTAGTAGCAAATAACAATACATCAAAAAACATACACACTTTATGACCAATGGTGATTAAGAGCACACTAACTGTCTGTTGTGTTTTTACTGCAGTATTCGGAAATACCTCAGCGGACTAATTGGAATGGTGCACACCTGTTTTTCAGGCCACGCAGGGCTGTAGGAAGTCTGAAGGGTGAGCAAAAATTTACAACTTTGGAATTGCCTCATCTTTCAAAAAAAAAAAAAAAAAAAAAAAAAAAAAAAAAAAAAAAAAAGGAATGGGAAGGAATTTGGCCATGGCCTTTTAAAAGAAGCAATCACCTGGAGTGATTTGGGGAAACCACGGAGAACCCAAATCTGGATTCCCTGACGGGGATTTGAACCGCGTCCTCCCGAATACGTGGCCAGAACGTTACCACTCACCCGGCACACTCTGTTCCTTGCCCGCCACCCGCCTTCCCACCGCTCTAGTGGCTCATTCACAGTATAACTTGTAGGAGCTACGATGATACAATTTTTGATAAAGAACTGTTGATGGGCCGTGAAAGGGGTTAGAGGACAACATGTAGGATGTTTTTGGACTTCCAAGCAACCAAAAAGGGTCCTTGCTGTCCAACAAGGAAACTCTCTACAAGTGTGATAAGGACACATGGTGCAACGTGAGAAAGTACGAGTGGAAAGGATTGATTGGAACATTGTATTGGAGCCGTTCTATTAGCGTGAATGGGTGAGCGCATCCTACGCTAGTTCTATACGGGTGTTGTATAAGCTGGTCGATAAATAGGTTGCTTTACTTTAGATGCAAGTTTAAACTTTTTAATTCGTAGCTTAAGTAATAACACCGTTCAGGTCATTGTTACCTTTATTGCAAGATTGTCAGATAAAACAATCACTTCGTTGTTAGCTAAGCAAAAATTGGCAGAATCTCTTATAAAGAGAAAAGGATAATATATATTGAAATATATAAAAAAACATACATACATTTGCATTAAAAATTGTGGATGTGAATGCAAAAGTGGATGTAGGATTTCACGCGAAAGTTCCGCAGATGCGGATTTCCTAATCCAAATCCACACTAAGGATTTACAAAACTGATATCAAGTGAGAACTGAGAAATTGATATAAAAGCGAACAGTAGTTTGGCTTAACTCTAGATTGCAAAACAATTACCATTACATCCCACCTTGTGGACAACAACGACGTAAATACAAATTGCCTAGTCACTTATGAAAGCATCGTTTCCAGGTACAATGAACCGAATATGCAGCCACGTGCAATTGCCACTTATGGGACCTGCATGAGAAACAGCCAGGTTTTCTCAGGCAATGGTGAACCAAATGTAATAAATCCACAACGATGTACATCAATAATAGTAGTGGTAATGCTATCTAGAATTAAGCCCATCTGTATGTATCTATATTGCGATATCCGAAATTGCAGGTGTTTTTTACAAATCTCATCACAGAATCAGTGTACAGATGAGTTGTTTTCTGTGATATGGAAAACTGGATGAGACATGTTCATTAATCTATTCTATAAATTCCTAGTATTAATTGTTGCTGGTATCATTGTCTAGAATTAAGCTGATAGGTTTTCCGACATATGGTTTGCAATACTGCTGCAGTGCTGTTAACACTTTCTGCCAGTAACACACTCAGCACACGGATCATATCTACCTGAACTTTTGATTTCATCCTAGAGGTTGTGGTTCAGTAGTAATGTGGCCTGGACCAGCATAATTTTTTTTGTAAAAGTCATAGAAATGCAATATTTGCATACAACAAAAGCACTCTATTTCCTACATCAATTCAACATGACAAGATGTATCAGGTAATATCTAGATCGGAATACTGCTGCAACCACTTACCGCCTCGTGATGGTAACACTTCCCGATGGAAAGTATGACGTCACTGCGTTTTCATGTGTGCTGTGTTCAGCTTTCGATCGATTTGTGTATACACATTAGGCGATAGAACGTAACCAACAGTAATAATAATAATTATAAAAAATTCAGATTAAAAAAGTTAGTGAAAATTATTACTTGTGCAATTGGTAATATTAATAAAATACCAAAGACATTCCAAACTGATAATTGAAATCATTCATTAGTAACATTCGAAAATGTTGGTTCCTATAACATTAACGTTATTATTCACAAACCATCAATTTTACTTGATTCCGTTCTTTATTTCCTTGCATGGCTGAAATTGCTATTAAAATCATTCATACAAAATAAAATATTTATAACAACCATTTTGTCTATAACCATTTGCGTTTAGGTTGTAACGCTGCGTGGACCATACTAACAGCGATAGATACGATTTGGAAATATCGTATGCGACGGTTACGTTTCACTATGGTCCAGGCTGCATTAATACGTAAACAACAGTAACAGCGATAGATACGACACAGGAATTAGGTAACCGCAATATGGTGTTTGATAGTTACATTTCAGTGTGGTCCAGGCTGCAACAAAACCTCATCGCAAATGAATTTATTCCTGTACTATTGGTGCAAAATTAACGATTTCACTATACGAGATGTAATAGTGATGCACTACTTTACGTGGAAGGCCCCGTTAGTGACATTCAAAGCTGTGCGTGGAACGTATACGTCACATTCAGCAATGTAGTGACGTCATACTCTCTCTATCTGCAACTGTTTACATCACCTTGCGTGCGATAAGTGGTTGCAATGATAGCCCAATCCAGATATTACCCAATAGCGCTACAACACTATAAATACTTTCTCCTAGTATCACTCTCGGTACAGCGATTATATCTGCCTGAACTATTGTCTTCTACCTAAAGGTTGTGGTTCCCTAGTAATATGACCTGGACCAGCAAATTTTTTGTGGAAATAGTCATAGAAAAGGGGTATTTGTATATGAAAGCACTCTCTTTCCTAGATATATTCAACATGACGAGATTTATCCACCAATGGAAAATGTTTTCCTAGCGTTAATTTCTCATAATTTTTCAAACAGAGACATGTTGAAATGTCAAGATGTTTCATTGTCAAAATAAATCAGGAGCTACAAATGCAGATTATTTTACTGATACTTGTAGCTATGAAAATAATTTTGGATATCTGGATACAGAAATATAAAGAGGGGTTTAATTCTAGATACTTACGACTGCGGTGAAGACCAGACTGTCCAGCACATGCTCCAGTGTCAACTGTGTCCAGCATGCTTGGCAGCTGAACTGTATGAGGCCTCAGAAAATGCACTGGAAGTGGCCAAGTTCTGGTTGATTATAATTTGATGATTGTGATTGTGTAACTGTATGTTTCTGATACGAAATAAATAAATAAATTCTAGATACTGATAACACAATTACAGAAAAACTATAACTCTCATTACCAACTCAAATTTATAGAAATATTGTATTTCATTAGTCTCCAGCCAAAAAAAAAAAACAAAAAATCCATGCGGATCCCATAGTAACTGCCCGCACAATGTATGCACCATACCAAACAATAGAGCGACGTCATAAACAACACTGGCAGAAGTGTTTACATGTATGTTGTCTGCAAGGCAGAAAGTGGGGGTAAACTCTAGATCACAATACCACTACAACCACTTACCGTCTCACTGACTAAAGTGTCGTAAACACAAATATTGCCTGGTAGGCCTACATATTAAGTCGTTGTGTTTCCATGTGTAACGTATTCAGTCTCCACGAATCAACAAATGTCACGGGACTGCACAGGAAACAGGCATTTTTCGGCAGGGAGAAATTAAATATCCAAGTTTTGTTAACTAAAAATCGGGTAATATCTAGATCGCGATACCAATGCAACCACTCACCGCCTCGCGATGTAAACACTTCCGGATGGAGTGTGTGTGGCGCCACTGTGTTTCCGTGTTCAGCCTTCGATCGATTTGTTAATACAGGTTAGGCCATAGAACGTAACCAATAGTAATAATAATAAAAAATTACGGATTGAAAAAGTTAAGGAAAATTATAACTTGCGCAATTAATAATATATTATTAAAATACGTACAACATTCCAAACTGATAATTGATATCGTTCATTAGCGTTAACGCTATTAATCACAATTCCATTGATTTGTATTTGATTCCATTCTTCTATAAATCCTCGCGTGGCTGAAATTGTTATTAAAATCATTCATACGAAATAAAAGAGATGAGAATATTTATATATATAAAACAATATCTCGTCAATAACCGTTTGTGTTTAGGTTGAAAAGCAGCCTGAACCATACTGACTGTGATAGCTACGATTTGGAAATTGGGTTTCAGCAATATTGTGTGCGACGGTTACGTTTCACTATGGTCCAGGCTACACTAAGATGTAAACAGCGATAGATACGACGTAGAAATTACGTTTCAGTGTGGTCCAGGCTGCATCAAAATCTCATCACTAATGAATTTATTTCTGCACTACTGGTGCAAAATTAATGATTTCATGATACAAGACGTATCAGTGATGGCCATGGAAGGCCCCGTTAGTGGCATTTGAAGCTGCGAGCGGAAAGTATACGTCACATTCAGCAACGGTAGTGACGTCATTCTCTCTCCATTCAGAGGTGTTCACATCGCGAGGCGGTAAGTGGTTGTAGCGGTATCGCTATCTGGAGTTTACCCAAAAGTGATCGCAGCAGTATCGCGATCTAGAATTAACCCAGTACTTTTTTTATGTGTCGATGTGTGGAAGATAATATGTGTTAAGTACATTGTGACACAAAAGGTTTGAGTAAACACTGGGTTTAGTCTATGAATGCTAGTAAAAGAATTCAGAATTAATAAGTGGGAGCAAATACGGTTTAATTCTAGATGGGGATACCGCTGCCTTGCGACTGTTAACGTGACGTCACATTCACGTACAGTCATCTGCGTAGAATACGTGTTATTACTTGTCGAAGTTAACAGCAGGTAATTTATTATTGAAATGCGAGCTTCACCTGAAACATTGAACATCCGGTTGTGTTATCGGACATCTGCGGCCGCTTACCAGTGGCCGCCTGCCTCTGATCCACCTTCGGGATATCAGTTTATGTTGATATTGTACAGCTTTCAATTATTGTGACCGAGCGTAGCGAGGGCACAATACAATAATAAATGATGACTGTTCGTGAACGTGACGTCACGATGACGTCACGTTAACAGTCGCGAGGCAGCGGTATCCCCATCTAGAATTAAACCGCAAATACAACTGGCATAAAGCAAATGGTACCATATTGCAGTGAATAATTGCAATTACTGTAACACCTAAGAGATAATAAATTTATAGCCGATACAATAAATATAAGCTTTTGTTTCACGATTGACAACTTCAAGACTTCCAAGCAGACTGATTACAGTGAATAATAAACAGTTTCACAAAAGGTAATTACTGACGAATTTCAATCGATGAAATACGACACATGTAAGGTATAGCAAACATTATTCAGCACAAGTTGAATGATGTAAAATAAGATCACGCGGGAATGCATAACATCAATCAGACAAATAACTAGTGATCACTGGGAGTTAAAGGAGTGGCCATTTCGTTGTGGCGTCGAAACCAGTAAACCATTTACTGTGCGATTCCATAAACACACTAACGCTACAGACATACCTCGTCCTGAATGTAAACACTTATTGGCTTCATATCACTTCCTCCCGTCGTTGTTCTTGAGAGAGTAATACTCAACATCACATATAGCAAACAGACACGAGACAACTAATTCCACCAGCTGGCAGATAACGGTTTTCCTACAAAGATACTGGATATTTCAGATTTGCCAATCGCAATACATGTTTCGTCATAAGAATGATGTTCAATATTCTATAAATTCTAAATTGTTAATCGCTGTACCTGCATTCTGTCGACAGATATTTTACAGATGCCCTACAGATACGCTTATTTGTTATCAGCTGTTACGAAAAATATCCAGAAAAAATGCATTTTTTTTCTGAAACCCAACATAACTTTCACATAACTTATCATTAAGTTTATTCCTGTATCTCTCTTCTTATTATAATACAAAATAAACATTTATTATAAATTGCTATGAAGTTATTTCCCAGTTTCAACGACAATACTTACCTACTATTTTAGAGTTTCCTCACTCACTGCACCAGTTATTTATTTCAATCAGAAAATTGAGTTTTAGCGCAACAGAAACGTTGATTATCTATTACTTTAATTTAATTTAATTGCAACAGAGTATAGACTCCGGTGACGATTTTAATCTAATTTAATTGCGGTTGCAATTTCTCTTGCCATTTAATTAAACTTTTCTTATCCTTCTTCTTCTTGTTATTATTATTATCTAATGAATTTTCAATGTTAAAATTCCTCTCAGCGTCTTCTTCTGCCAAGACTTATGAGATATTATAAGATTTACGCCAGACGATAAATGAAAGCTATACTTTTACCATCACATTACGATCAGGTAAATGTCATCTCACTAGAAGTTTGTAAAAAGAAGGTTATGAAAATATATAGGCCCTACATAACAAGGATGCACCCTTTAACTGTATTCATTCCGATTTCAATTATAAAACTATCAACTTCACAATATGCTTCACGTAATCCAATACGAGAGTAATAAATCAACAAAAAGAAACCAAACGTCTAACAGAATCTGAATTAAAATAAGAGATGTTAAAAAAAAATCTGCTTGTAAACCTATGAATACGAATGGCCGTACAAGGAGAGTATTTGATGAAAGTAGAAACCTTGAGAAGGGAGCTGCTACTTTAAAACATTCAATTTTTTTCTCCAATCTTACGCAAAAAAAAACTAGCAACATTACAAAAAAATTTCTGAGTAATGCTTCTAGTATTAAGTGTTGCTGTTATTTCCAACCATAGTTATCATAAATATCATAGTGATGTTTCATTTGTGTGAATGTGTGCCGTCGACCATTCCTGATAGCATTGCTGATGTTTTCTCTTTGTCTCTCTCTCTCTCTTCGTATCAGCCTCTTTAACTACTGTTTTGGAATAAATATTTCTTCATTGTTTCTTATTATCTCCGTGAACTGTTCTCATTTAATTTACCAATTTTATAATCTCACATTGAGAATATAATCCACATGTCCTCAATCTGAACTATATGCCCAGTTCGTTGTAAGACAGTACCAACATAAATTACGGACGATACTTTTTACGTCAAGATGCTATTTACATTCAATGAGAGTATAGTGAATATGGTTTACCGGAACAATTAATTAAGGAAAAAACCGAAAGTTATAATAGTGTCCTTGTGATAATACCTTCAGATACTACATATCCGCTTATCTAGTAAAATTATTAATTATGTTTGTTTCTCAATATCAGTAATGAAGTATCATTCAATGCAAATATTTTTCCAATTTTTTGAAACTGACAACTTCTTGTCTGAAACTAAGTACAAGTCACTCAACAAACTTGATAAGATGATACGGTATTACTTTTGTTGAATAATTAGGGTCAGGGTAATAGGGAGTATTGTAATTCAATTAGTGGAATTATACTAAAAGATGTGTCAGTCAGGTTCTGGTGTGTGGTTTGGGTGCGTGCATGGCTTCATACGGACTAACCTGAGCCAAACTGTATGATCTACTTTCCTTTCAGTCTTGAAGATGGCTTGAGAGGTCTTGCGACTTCACCTAATTAACTACTAATGAATTTAATAAGTTTTTGACACTCATACGTCATCGGTATACATATCGTGTTAGGAAAAAATGGATATTATTCTCCAAGTATTCAATGACAGACGAAACGTGTGAATCATCTGTTTAGTGGTTGTGGTTGATTGTAGTAGTATTACGTTAAACCAAAAGGTGAATTTCACACCTGTAACCGAAAAACTGCTAAGTCCCAATGCGGACATTAGACGAAGTCAATCACTTATTGATTATTACAGTATATGCTGGCTAAGAGCAGGTCGGCGCATGCATGGATAGGATAACGTACAGCTGCTCTTTGATGCGATTTCTAGCGCGATCTGATTGTAAGAGTGGAAGATATTGGTCTTTCTGTGCCAAAGTTAGTTCAGTTTGCCGATTAGAAGTGAATTCTGCTTACCCACCGAACAGCAACTTTCGGGTTTTGGAGTGAAATTCTGAATTCGTAAGAAGAACAAAGATGATTACTTTTGATATACAGATGAAGTTATGTGTTAAAAAAAAAAAATCGAATATCACCACCTAGATTACAGAAAAATAAAAATTTGACCAAGATGCCTGAGAAACTTGGTTCAATCTACTTATTTGAAGCACGAATGGAATGTTAATGACCTTGTTATCGACGCGCCATAAACCCTATGCCCCAAAAAAGAATAAAATTTATAGGATGACCTGAAATACTGGTTGTAGGAACACCATGCAAGCAATTAGAAGAATAAGTAGAAACAATATATATATATATATATATATTAATGACTAACATCAAGGATGCTCCACCAAAACTTCAAACCAAATACGGGGACATTAATCAAGTGGAAAAATTTAAGTACCTTGGTGAGATCATTATGAAAAATGGTTTGGACAAAGAAGCTATTCGGGAAAGGATTCGCAAACTAGAAATAGCCTACCAAACTTCGCGAGAGGTCTATAATAAAAAATGTCTTTCACAAAATACTAAAATACGTCATTATGAAACAGTTTTGAAACCAGTAGTTTTGTATGCAGCTGAAACCTTGTTCCTGAATGCCGATAAAGGACTTCTGGGAGAACTGGAGAAAAAGGAGAGAAAAATTATTAGAGGAATTCTGGGTTCCAACTTTAAGAATGGCGTCCATCAAAAGAAATCCAACAAAGAAGTCTACAGCAAAATAGAGAAAATCACTGAAACAATCCGCAAAAGACGGGCTCGATTCTATGGCCACCTCAAACGGATGGAGGAGAACAGACTAACAAAAAAAATCTTTAACTTATTTGATTCCAGACCCAAAACTGTAATGCCCTGGTTCGTAAATATTAAAGAAGATCTCCATTTGATGGGGCTAGAACCAGAAGATGCTTTAAACAGAGATATGTTTCGGAAGAAGTTAATGACAAGTGGGACAAGCCGAGACGAACACTCCAACAGAAGACGCGGTACACTCTGGACAGAGGAGCGCAAACAGGCGCATTCAAAACGAATGAAGGAGTTCTGGGACCAAAAGAAGAAGAAACTCGCTGCCAAATGCACAAAGGCTTAACGTGGTCCTAGTTGGCCTCAACGAATAAATAATAAATAATAATATATATATATAATGTGACTTAAGATTACTTTACAACTGAAGAGACTTTCTACAAACTTATATATGTAATAACATTTTCAGCAGACACACATAATTTTTAACAAAACTTTACAAGCATGAGCCCTTTCACTTGTTATAAATTTACAATCTGATGTAATTACTGTAGGCCTCAACCTGTTTCAGCAATTTATGTAATTTCGTTCGAATCAACTCATTCATCTTTTGACGTTTCATATAAAAAGTTATTGAATTAAAATGTGTATGCCTGCTCACGTGTCTCCAGCACCCAAAACTTACATGTGCTAGCAAAGAAAGGCAAGAAAAGAAATGTTGTAAACAAAAAGTGTGTTATAAATATAATAGATATAAAATTGAATACAAAAAAAAAATTCATTTGACACAATGGGCAGCAGGGCTTAGTCAGAAATGAAAGTGACAGTAGTTGCGAGATCCATATGAGATGCATTGATAAAACACCACAGACTCAGCGAAGTTGGTCCCGTGCAGCTAATACTCAATATACTGCTGGCCCGTTTGTACACAGATTTAGAGAAACCTCAGTCCGTCTCTTTAATCGTTGTTTGAGCTCTACGCAGTACCGGATTAACCACGTAGCAGGAGGTAGCAAATGCTTCGGGCATCGCGCCTTCGAGGGGGCCTCGTGCCTCCTAGTGGAGCGCGCACACCTATTCTAGATGTGCGACCTGTTTTTTTAGTTCTAAAATTTTCCCCCGGACGGCAAAAATCAAGGGCCTCTTCTTCACATTTGCTACGGGCCCCGCGCTGTCTTAATCCGGCCCTGGCTCTACACACAGATGAAATATATATATATATTTATATATATATATATGTGTGTGTGTGTGTGTAAAGCCACGAAAATTATCTAAAGTGTAGGCACAAAAGTACATCTACAAAAGAAATAGGGGACTCCAAAATCAAACTTCGCAGGGAGCCCCGAAATTCCTTAAGCCGGCCCTGCCAGTCGAAATACAAATATACGGTTATTTAAAAAAATAATAAATAAAAACATTCTCTTAATCAGCCACATGGCTTCTAATGACAAAAATCAACTCCTTTACCATTTTTGCTATCCAAAGTGTTCTAAGATGATTTCCCCAGACAAATCTTCGTGCTGTCAGATTGTCCCCTTCCTTTCCTGCATGTGATGGGGCTCACAGATTATCGCCCCACTTTGAAGCTAGATTATAAAATGGGTTTCATAGCTCAGTTCTCCACATTGGCCTCTTCAATGCATGGACGATTAGAAATCTTCCCCTCTCATCTCTCCAATGTGTTATACACAGCTGAATTACTAAACGATACATCAATATTTACATTTATATTTTCTCAAAAAAATAGTGAATAGAAATGAGAACTGTATAAAGGATTCAATTTAAGTTTATCAAACAGGGAACTCTTTTACATTACTCATGGACAAATCAAATTCATTCAAAATTATTGATTTAAAAAAAAAAAAAAAAAAAAAAAAAAAAAAAAAAAAAAAAAAAAAAAAACTGAATAGTTCTTACCCCTTCTCATTCATGATGTTGGCTGTTGTGTGAAGCGACATCTTCATCTCCCCCAATAACTTATCAAAGATAGTTACATAATCGATATATTACAACATTTCTCTTCCTAATAAAATATTTACCTACTGTATAAATTAACAACAATGTTTCTTCAAATAATTAAAGAAAATTTCTGCCTTTATATGCTTCTAAGCGTTATAATATGTTCTAGTCTTTACTAAAAATGCAACCTACTCATTTAGTACAAGTTTTCCCATATCAAATAATTTCAGTTTAACTTTGTTTATAAGACCATCACCAGTTGCTGAGTCACGAATGTATCTTAAAATTTTGGGGCACATTGGGGCAGGTCCGGTGTGTAATACTTTATTTAATAATACTAGCCGGTACCCACAACTTCGTTAGTGTTTGTAAAGAATTTGGATTGACAGCTACCGACATCTAACAACCATAGTGCATGATGGGAGACTCGATGCTATTACCACACACAAACGTCAGTCATCTGCGCTATGTAGTTCAGGCAGCAAAGTAAAATATACAGACACACATGTCTTTAGTCGAAATACGAAAATATCCTTGATCGACCACTTTCAACCACCATACCTCCCACACTCTCACAGTTACCGAAATTCGGCCAACGACTGGTGACTCTGTGCTACTTCCACACACAAACACCAGTGATCTGCACTAGATAGTTTTGGCTGAAAAGTGACGATTTTGATAGAAATATAAAAGTGCCGCAGGTCGACCACTTTCAACCACCATACCTCCCACACTCTCACAGTTACCGAACTTCGGCCAACGACTGGTGACTCTGTGCTACTTCCACACACAAACACCAGTGATCTGCACTAGATAGATTTGGCTGAAAAGTGACGATTTTGATAGAAATATAAAAGTGCCGCAGTTCGACCACTTTCAACCACCATACCTCCCACACCCCCATAGCTACCGACATCTAACCACCATAGTACACGATAGGAGACACGATACCACTACCACACACAAACACCATTGGTCTATGCTATGTAGTTGTGGCAGCAGAGTGACATATACGGAGACACATGTCGAAAAATGAAAATGCCCTGCATCGACCAGTTTTAACCATCATGTCTCCCACATCCCCACAGCTATCGGCATTCGGCCATCGTTGTGCACGACAGGAAACTCCATGCTACTTCCATACACAAACACCAGTGATCTGTGCTAGGTAGTGGTGGCTGAAAAGAGCAATATATGAAAACACACGTCTATTATATATATATAAGATTTAATTAAAATTACAACAGGGCGCACATTCCGGTTGCAATTTCCCCACACACCCATCTTCCCCCTTTCCTGTACCCACCTACATTTGCCATCTAAAATTTTTTTTACTGTAAATTCTTTCAACGTTTTTGGTATATTATTCATCATTTCACTTGGTAACTTATTCCAATCCCTCACACTCTTACCCAGGAGGGAAGGGGCTAGGGGGATTAAGCCCTCCCCAAAAGTATCTAGGAGATTTTTTGATCTCTCCTGCATCTGTTAAGAGGAAATCTGAGGAGACTATACCAAAGTCTACTCAAGCCCCCAGACCCCATAACAAAGTCTACTCAAGACCTTATATGACCTTATATGATAAAGGAGCTGGAATAGGATTCATTGCAAGACAGGAGGAGGATGAGGAGGGTCATGGGAGTGTACAGGGCATATACTGGCGATGAGGCATGGAAAGATATTGCAGTAGGTATGAAAAGTAGTTCATGGAAGGGAAAAGATGACCATGACCACAAGCTGGCACTCGATTTCAGGCACAAGGGTGTGGGAAGATTTTCTTTTTTAGGTAAGGGTGTCAGGGATTGGAATGAGTTACCAAGGGGAATGATGAATAACCTACCGAAAACGTTAAAAGAATTTAAAGTTAAAATTTGTAGAGGGCAAATGTAGGTGAGTGTAGGATAGGGGGAAGTTGGTTGTGTAGGGAAATTGCCACCGGAGCCTGTGCTCCATTGCAATTAAATTAAATTAAATTAAATTTCCCCCCCTCCGAATCCATATTCCTGGATCTTGTCCCCCTCTTACCTAAAATAGGGAATCTTCCCACACCATTGTGCCTGAAATCGAGTGCCAGCTTGTGGTCATGGTCACCTATTCCTATCCATACATTACTTTTAATTCTTACACCAATATCTTTCCATGCTTCATCACCAATATACGTCTTGTACACTCCCATTAACCTCTTCACCCTCCTCCTGTCTTCCAATGAATCCCTTTCCATCTCTTTCACCATATCAGTTACTGATTGAGTTCTGCGGTAATTTCGAGAAACAATATCTTCCAACCCTTTTTTGCACCCTCTCCAACTCCTGTATTTAATACTCAAAATGAGGGTCCCATACTACACTACCATATTCAAGAAATGGTGTGACCAAAGTTTTGTATTAAACAGATTAAAGGTTAATATAATTGTGAGAACAACGAAGAATTTTTTGTTACTGGCATGAGCAGTAAATATATTGGCACCCCATCTGAAAAACTCAGTTGGAAGGACAACATCAGACAAGTGGTAGGGAAAGATTTCAATGTCATGCATTTACTGGAGAAGTCATTCATTTTAAATAGTTTGTACGGAGGAGTGCATATTTATTTTGTTTTTATTATAGTCTTCTAAGTTAAATTTCTTCATATACCGTATCCTTGTTTTGTTGCATGTATTATTCATCTGGGTAAGCACCATCATATCACTCAAAATATGTGCTACCATGACATGAAAATCATTTATCCCAAATACGATGTTCAACTGTTCTGTCAGCTGCCAAAACTGGATTAATAAATACTCAATTTTACTGACATTTTAATGCCAATTGACCACAAACATATATAGGCCCTATTTATAAATATTTGTGAATCTGAATCTGTCGATATAACAATAGGGGACTGCAATTAACAATTTATGGACAAATATATATTAGGTACACTAACAAAAATTGCAAACGAAATGTTTCCTTTTGTGAAAGTAGTCTCTTTGTATTAAAGACGTTGGCAATCAGCTGTTCGTAATACATGCTGTGTGTTTGCTGCAAGGAATATCGTGTATTCACCTTTATAATCGTCAAACAACGGAGATATGGAGCCGATTAATGCTGTCTATATTAAGGAGGAGGTAGGTTGCTAACATTATATTTGTTTATGGAGTTGCACAGTACATGCATTGCTTATTACATTTATTATTTTTAATGTACCATGTATGCTATGACTGTACATCTACTGGGGTACGTATTATTTCGTTATGCAACTGTTTATCTGTAAACTGACAACTTTCCACATCCCACAGAGCCAGTCTCTTATATTGGGATCAATGGAAAATGAATGTATTGTATTATTGTACTACAACAACATGTACGAATATTTCACTCGTTAATTCTTGAAAAAGTTTGTTGTTATTTTTGTGCTTGCTATGCTATTCTAAATGGGTTCATTTTATTCATTAAAATGTATAACAATAATCTTACGATGTTTAACATCCGTTTAAATAAGTCGAATTTCATCAACTGTGATCGAATTCGTTTACACAAACTGAATGTGGTTTTGAAGTATTTTGTAACCATACATTATCACTATATTAAATCGATATGTAAATCTGAGCTTTGCTGTTTAGAAAACTTAAGGCCCGGGAATGGATCACATGAATGTAATCAACTGTATCTGTTTTGTACCACGATTTCGAAGAAGCCACTTTTGGATTATTGAAGATCACGATTCTTCCAGGAATTTACGCCTTAATGCTGCAGTAGTCAAACACAAGAAATCGCTAGAAGTACTTTCTGAAGTACATTCAGTGGTGTCATGCTGGTCCAGGCTGTATTACAACCGAATTACTACTTGAAAATAGTACATCTTGCACTTGACTATCGCAGTATTATGACATCTTTAACAAATGCTGTTTTAGCGGAATTTCGATCTCCGGTAGACCTGCCACTGTTTGTTTAACTGATAAGTGGTATGCTGCTAATAACTCAGTCTGTTGACATAACCATTTTTTTAGTTGTCTGGTGTTGCTTTTCGGTTTAACTAAAGTAAGATGTGAAGCAGTTTGCAGTGTGTTCATAATTATAGGTACATGGTGTTTAACATAACAGCAGTGACAGGGATATGGTTATGTAAAATAAAAAGTAATTAAGTTTACTTCACTATGTAAGATAAAGGGATTACTGGAGATCGGAATTCTGCATGGAATTGGCGACATAATACAGCAGTAGTCAAATGCAAGACACCACTAGAAATACTTTCCAAAGTACATTTATCAGTGTCATGCTGGTCCAGGGTGTATTACACAACTTAATTTCTGCTTGAAAATATTGGTATGATCCATGCTGTATTACAGTGGAATTACTACTTGAAAATAATATGTCATGCAGTTGACTACATGCAGAATACGATGCCTTTAGTGAATGTTGTTGTAGCAGAATCACAATCTCTGGTAGACCCAAGATACAAATAATGATTTCACTTAAGTTTACTATCCTCATATTACTGAGGACAAGTGCCAGCACAAGTTTGTTGTCAACTTTTAAATTGTGTCATTGGGAAGAGAGATATTTCTTCATATTCCTATACAATATATACAATAAGTTCATTTTCTATAGATCCCAGTATAATTGATTAGCTCTGAGTGATATGGAAAGGAGTCAGTTTAATCAAAATAATTACATAACTAGATATACAGCAGAAGATGCACTTTCATGGAATAATAAACATATTAATTATGTCAATTAAATTTACTCAGGATGAGGGCAATTATTTCACAGACTATAGTAATAATAATAATAATTTATAAATTGCGATGGAGTGTATGCTCCGATGGCAATCTCCCTCCACACCCAACCTTCTCCCTTCCTCCTCCAACTCACTTTTACTCTCAACCAATTTTTACTTTAAATTCATTTAGTGTTTTTTGTAAATTATTTATCACCTCCCCTGCCAACTTATTCAATCCCTTACACCATTTCCTATAAAAGAAACTTTTCCCACACCCTTATGCCTGAAATCAAGTGCCAGCTTGTGGTCATGGTCATCTTTAGCCTTCCAAGCACCTCTCTTAATTTTCCCATCAATATCTTTCCACTCTTCTCCACCAATATAGGCCTCGTACATTCCCATGACTCTCTTCACCCTCCTTCTATCATCCAACGAATCCCACTCCAGCTCCTTTATCATATTAGTTACCAATTGTGTTTTTCGGTAATTTCCAAAGTCAAATCTGGCAGCCTTTCTCTGCACCCCCTCCAACTCTTGTATTTGATACCCAAAATGTGGGTCCCATACTATAATACCATATTCCAGCAGGGGTCTGACCAAAGTTTTGTAACCCAATTTCCTTACTTCTCCAGTGCATCCTCTCATCACTCTTTCCAACAGGTGAAGGATTTTGAACCCTTTCTCTGATGCCTGTCCAATGTGTCCTGCCCAGTCAAGTCTGCTATTGAATGTTATGCCATTTATGAAAGAAATGCTTCTATGGAATAGTAAAATATGGAATTATAAATTCCTCAAAATAATAGAATCGTCATATGGTTGATTATGCATTTGAAGTAAAAACGTTTCCAGAACAAGTGTGTTTGGGTATATACAAACTTGAAATTATATTCAGTTAGATTGGTAATTAAGGTTAATTTCATATAGCGAAACCGCTGCCACTAACTTCCACCAAGCAGAGAGTAACGATGTAAATATTTCTGCCAATGTTTATGTGTTGCTGGGTATGATATTGCAAAGACAGGTTTAAATACTTAGCATGGTGGGTAAGCAGTTAACGGTCTGGCTTCACATATGGGAGGATGCTGGTTGGAATTTCCGTCCGGGCATCCAGATTTGGGTTTTTTATGTTTTCCCCAAATCATTCCAGGTAAATGACAGGATGCTTCCTCCAAAGGCTATGGCTGAATTTCTTCCCATTCCTTATCCCCAGTCCCATCCCGCCTCTAATGACCTCGATGTCGACGAGGCGTAAAGCCATAATTAAAAAAAAGTCTGAATGTTATCAACAGGATCTGCAGGGAAAGTAATTTTTTCACCCCCTTAGAGGGACAAATGACATGATATTTATATAAATTATATATCAAAATTTAAAAAAAATATATATAGCTCTGCTATCAGAACCTAGAATTTAACGCTTTAATATATTTCTATATCCAGATACCAAAAATTATACACATAGCTATAAGTATTTATGAAATATTTCCTAGTTGAAGCAGTAGATTTATTTTGCAAATAAAATATAAAAAAACCATATTATATGTTTTTGACATATCATTTTGTAACCATTGGAATAAGTCACAAGAAATTAACGCTAGCAAATTATTTTCTACTACTTAATTATGGATTTGTCTCACCATGGAGAATTGGTTGAGAAGATTGAGTGCTTTTGCTGTGTGCAAATATCAAATTTTTTTGGCTTTTACAAAAAAAATTCGGGCCGCATTTCATCTTAACCAAAACCGCTAGCAAGAGAACTAAATTTATCCAGGGGAACTAAAGTTTAAGTTGATATGACTTCTTTACTGGCAACAGTACTGTTAAAAACTGTTTATAGCATTATGGTGGTATCATGATCTATGTCAGAAAACCTTTCGGCTTATCTCTAGGTGACAATACTATCAATGTTAAAAACTCAGATTTATAGAATAGATGAATGGTCATTTATCATCCAGTTTTCTATATCACAGAAAATCACTCATTTCTATGCCAATAACATGAGTAAGATTTGAAAATGCACGTGCAGTTTCAGGTATTATGATCTTGAAATATGCAGATGATCTTAATTCTGTATAATGATATCACTATTATTGAAAACTAGGATTGTTAAAATAAACAGTTCTGTATTTATTACATTTTGATTTCCCTGTCTGAGAAAATCCCTATTCTCCACGCATGTCACTTAAATGACGTTTGTAGCAGCTCGCGTATTGAATACGTCACAACAGGAAATAATAACATCACAAGTAACAGTGACAGATTGTGTTTACATTGTTGTTATCCATGTGGCATAAAATATTGATAGTGGTACTGCAATCTAGAATTAATCTGGTAATTGTTTACTAATTTGTGAGCCATTCATTACAGAAATTGAAATAAAGTTGTAGATGGGGATATATTATGTATCACAATGCCATTATAACATTCCTTCATCTGGGGTTAATACTCCAGTTGTCAATCGTGAGATATATTACTTTTACACCATGGACCAACAGATCACTGCTGTAACTACTTTCTGAAGAATTTCTATTGTTGTCATATTGGCCCATACTGTATTATAACCAAATTACAGTTTGAAAATAATGATCCAAAGTATTTAAGCTAAAAAATAATGCATTTTCCCATTTACTACCAAATTATTATGACTCATTAGTCCACATGGAGGAATCTTTCTTGTAGTGAATTTTTTTACAATGTGTAGTGGGTGAGTGGTTAACGCTCTTACCTCGCATTCTGGAGGATGCCGGATTGAATCCATATCCGGACATCCAGATTTGGGATTTCCATGGTTTGTCTAAATCACTCCAGGTGAATGCCAGGATGCTTCCATTGAAAGGCCACAGCTGAATCCCTTCCTGTTCCTCTCGTCTCGCATTCGGGAGGACGGCGGTTCGAATCCCCGTCCGGGCATCCAGATTTGGGTTTTCCATGGTTTCCCCAAATCACTCCAGGCAAATGCCGGGATGCTTCCTTCAAAAAGGCCATGGCCGAATTCCTTCTCATTCCTTGCCCCCATCCTTGCCCCCCATCCTTTCCCGTCTCTAAAGACCTCGATGTTAAAAAGAGACGTAAAGCAGTTACAAAAAAAAAAAAACTCTTCCTGTTCCTTTGTCTCCAGTCCCATTTTGCCTCTAATGACATTGACGTCGTCTAGGCATACAGTCATGTAGTGGAATTATGATAATTGTGCTAACCCTGTGGACCAAGGTGTACGAACTATGGGTAGGGTCCATTTCTTAATGCAGTAATTCATGTTGAAACCTTTGTGATTTTACATTATTTCCTCAAGGACTATTCTCTTGCAATGTGACAGTGTTTGGGCTTTATGGCATGAGTATTGTAGTTATGAGAATGAATTTATGATGACATATTAGGGGCTTCCTGCTTATGTAACAGTACATAATTAGGGAGATACTTTTTTTTAAAAAATGAATGATTTTTTCTACATTTCTGTGTTGAAGTTTGTAGTTGTTCTGTCTTTAAATTATCTTTGGTAGTTTTATTTCTCCATTCTGAGTTTATATGAGGTTATTCCATAGTTCATATCCTTTTTTTTTCAGGATATGCTAGAAGACACCGAACCAGAGGATTCGGTATCAGTGCCTATTGAAGGGTAAGTTAGCTCTTTGTTATTAAACTCTTACCACTTGTAGATTCAAGTTACTCTAAGATGTGGTGAGGACCTGCTACTGCCTGATTATTTCATTCTAACATGCTCATTGACATCCTTAGTATCTCCATGTTAGTCTACAATTTTGGTCAAGGTACTGATGAGCCTAAATGACTGAATTATGTAGGGAAATTTAGAATTAAGACATTTAATAATCAATACACATTTTTTATTTCTCATTGTAAATTATTTTATAATTGGTATTGTATTTTTTCAGTGCTGTGTTACTTTTTTATATTAAGTAACATAAATAATTTGTGCTATGTGAGGATGGCAGAGCTATTATATTATTCTTGCCATTACTTTCTCACCTGAATGAGGCAGCTGGTTTATCTTTAAATTGTGGCTCTCACATATCAGTCATGGTGTTCTTTGAAGTATCTCCATTCCTGTTTTTAGTTCTAAGTGCCAGAACAATGAAACATAAACTCATCCTTGTCTGAATTCTTTGTTCAGGGCTCTATGTATGGTCAGGTTCTGTCACCTGATGCAAGTAGTTTGGTATCAGTAGCCATGTCTGGACGTACAGTATCACAATCTTGTTAATTGTAACACTTCCAGCAATACAAAAAGTGGAGGCCAATATAAATTGTCAAATACCCCTTTGATGGCTACAAACATTACTGCTATGTGATTTTAGGTTCTGTTTGCAATTAATTACATTGACCTGTTTATTAATGTTAATTTGGGTTCTTTCCCTTCCTTTCAATGTGGTTTAGAAGTTTCTATTTATTATTTTCGCTTGGGCCTTTCAATGCACACAAACAGGCTGGCCAGTATGGATTGGCTACAAAGGATTCTTTTAATCTAATTTATTTAAAATTGATTCCATATCGCCCAAAAATCGACCCTAATAAACACATTCGTCTATAAGCCTTTACAAGATAGCAGATAATATTATCAAAAATTTCCAGGAGACCTTGACTTTCACTCAAGTCAGATTCCTTTGTGTTTATTATTGTATTTATCATTGTTGTGTCAATTCCATCTTCTTTCACTCCAGCAGGGTTACTACATCTTTTTGGATGATACAGCTGGTCTTGTTTCTTTCTCCAGCTTATTATCTGATAAGAGAATTTGTAATAATTTAGCCATTGTGTGTCTTCCATTTGTTATTTTTTGTTTTTCTCTTCACTTGTTTGTTTTCAATCTGTTGCAAGATTTTCTCTTCAGCATGTTTTATTAAGGATACAATAAGAGTTGCGGATAGTGTTCCTTCAGGAAACGCTACCCAACCTTTTTCTTTTATCAGTTTCAGTGTACCTTTAGTATAAGTTTTTTTCTCCCTGATAGTTGCTACAGCCACTGTGTTTTATTAATATTCTTTATCATCCTTAGTTGCAGGTTTTGGAGTTTCTCTATTCTCTCTTTGAATCCATACTATACAGAGATATACCTTGGCAGTAATTGTCATATTTTTCAGTGGTACAGTGTGTTTTCTCACCTTATTGAGATGTAATTAGTTGTCACACTATCAGCTATTGTATGAAACATATTTTTGCAGGTCACACTGTTGTTTACATGTGTACTTTTTGTGATAAGCAGGCAGTCTTCATGCTTGGATTCTTACCTCAAGTCTCTGTCTCTTAGCAGGTGCTGCAATATTGTGCTAGAAAACATATTTACTTATCTGTTGGTATTACTACTGGACAGTGCAGTATTTTAAAATTTGTATTTTGTACTGGCAGGGATAAATCTCAACACGAGTTAAAAACACATATTTTGTATTATAATTTTTTCCCATGTTGTGCTAATTTCATTACATTCTCCACATTTATCACAGAACTTAGTGTATACAGTAAACTTTATTTACTTATATAAAATAGTAATAACTATCATTGCAGTGCAATGAAGTCTTCATGGGTGTATCACCAGATTGTGTTGTGAAACTCGATTTCAGGCACAAGGGTGTGGAAAGATTCTCTTTTTTAGGTAAGGGTGTCAGGGATTGGAATGAGTTACCAAGAGAAATGATGAATAATTTACCGAAAACTTTGAAAGAATTTAAAGATCAAATTTGTAGAGGGCAAATGTAGGTGGGTGCAGGATAGGGGGAAGATGGGTGTGTAGGGAAATTGCCACTGGAGCCTGTGCTCCATTGCAATTAAATTAAATAAAAAAAATTAAAGAAATAAACACGATATTTCGACGAATAGATCCGTCGTCTTCCTCAGGTGTGAAAACATCTGTATTGGTCGGCTGACTGACAGATTCTGAGACAGATTAAGCGCTGCCCAACAGATCTGTTCGTGTTCCGAGCCTGGTTGCTGGCTGGCTGCGTGGTACCTCTGTCCAACTGCTACCACAAACGGCTCCATATTAGGGTTTGTGGCCCGCAACGATGATCTTCACCCATGCCCAATGGTTTCTATTCCTTTTGAAGATACAAGTGCTGAAATGTTACACATAAGATAAACCTCAGAAAATATTTAAGATCAAATAAACTTATTGAAGCACTTTATTCATTCAGAAACACACACTTATTTTACAAATGTTTATATTAATTCTTCAAAAATACACTTTGCAGATCTCTTCAAAACAGTAAGTGTAGCTCTTCAGAGTATGCTTTGAGTGGGTAGCAGTGTTTATAAAGCGAGTGAGTAATTCATCTATTATGGTTACTTTTTCTTTGTACACTTTATTTTTCAACCATCCCACACATGAATCTAATGGGGTAATGAATGTCTGGTGACCTCGGTGGCCAAGCACTCATTGATCTGCATGCATCTTTTATTTATAAATCATCATTTTATTGTCCTATTAGATTTTATTGTATATTTCAGTATGCTCAATAAAGCATTTCCCCCCCCCCCCCCAAAAGTTGATTATACTGATTTTTTCATCGGAACACCACGTAATATGGACATACAGCTTTTTCCCTCAAATTCCAGAAGACATTTTGTATTGTTTTCTCTTAATTGACTGTCCTTAAGATTATTGTGTATGTGATAAGCATGATCAATATTTGCTTTATATACATGTCTTAACTTATAAATATTAAAAATGAAATGTTGACACTGGCCACTCATGGAAATAACCAATACTCAGAAAACTCCTTGCTCAGGTATAGTCTGGGATCCTTTTCTTCTTGAGATGTTACTGAAAACATTCTTTAATCATTGTTCATTAATTGATAAATAGAACAAACTATACCTGCTGCGTTAAGAAACTAAAAATTGCATTTTTTATTTTCTTTTCCTGCAGTTGTCACCTTTCATTATACAGTACTAGGGAATGATTCTCTAACCTGCTTAATAGATTTTTTTTATTCCTTATTAACTAGTGAAAACTTGTTGGAAACCCTTTTTAATAAGCTAGTAAAGTTTATTGTATCGTGACACATCACATTTTGAAATTGAAATAACACTTCAGAAGCACTGTTATTAAGGTTGTACTGAAGTTCACGTGACAGAAGAAAATTATAATTATTTTATCAATGGGTGGTGCAGTCATACATGGTTGACAGTAATCAAAAGAGCTTATTTCATACCATTAAAAAATTATGAACTATCAATGCCTTGGAAAATCCCGGGAGACATCTGTAAGTGAATTTGAGTTTAGGTACAACATGTCTAATGTTTTTAATTGTTGTGTGCCATTGTGTGTTGGTTAATTCAAATGCTGAGGCCGCGTAAAACCCAACCCTATGACTTCAATTCACACGTATGCGCAGCACTGTCGGTACAGAGGATACTTAATTGTTGGAAATAAATGTCTGCTTGCCCTCCAACTGCCGAATCATAAATACTAGTTTATGAATTTCTTAATCTTTTGAATGCATTACTGTTGTAGTGTGCCAATTTTTTTTTTCCAGGTTCGGTCACGTCGTTAACACTGAGGAGCTGCAGCCTGACACTTCCGAAATTTGTGGAAATTCTAGTAACCCCGTAATCCATGAAAGACTGCATGTGACTGAACAGCCTCATACCTGTGAAATTTGTGGAAAATCTTTTAAGCAGTCCAGAACACTCGCAGCACATAAAAAATTCCACACGGGTGATTGGCTTCATAAATGTGAATTTTGTGGAAAATCTTTTCTGTCGCCCAGTGAACTTATAGTACATAAAAGGGTTCACACGGGTGAGCGGCCGTACGGTTGTGATGTTTGTGGAAAAGCTTTTAAGCAGTCTGGTGACCTTAAATCACATACAAGGATCCATACGGGCGTGCAGCCTTATGTTTGTGCAGTTTGTGGAAAATCGTTTAAACGCTCAAGTAACCTGGTATCACATAAAAAAATCCACATTACTGAGCTTCATTACACGTGTGATATTTGTGGAAAATCGTTTCGACATTCCAGTTCCCTCGTGACACACAAAAGAACTCACACGGGCGAGCGGCCCTATGCGTGTGAATTTTGTGGAAGAACGTATAAGCAATTAAGTGCCCTTGTAGCACACAAGAGAGTACATACAGGTGAACAGCCGTATAGTTGTGACATTTGCGGGAAAAAGTTTAAGAGGTCAAATGGCCTTCTAACGCACAAAAGAACACATACAGGTGAACGGCCTTATACTTGCGAAGAATGTGGAAAATCATTCAGGCAGTCTGGTGACCTTACAACACACAAAAGGATTCATACAGGTGAACGGCCTTATATTTGCGAAATTTGTGGAAAGTCATTTAAAGAACCTGGTAACTTTATAAATCACAAAAAAGCCCATTCGAATGAGAGGCTGTATGCTTGTGAAACTTGTGGAAAATCATTTAATCATTCATCAAGTCTTAGAAATCACAAAAGGCTCCATACAGACGTGTAGCTCTATTCCCGTGTTTAAGAGAATCAAGTATATGAACTATTTGGCTTAAATGTTTGTACAAAATAGAATTTGGTTCAAAAGAGAACAGATTAAGGTGACTGTCCTGTTAATGTTATGGAATTTTTTTTTTTTTTTATCTCAAAATCTATAATAATTGCTTTAATTTTACTGTAGACTATTAGAGAAATTTCATGAATTACAGTGGCATATCGATAATCTAAACATCAGTTCTCCAAATTATCAATTAACAATACAGTTTTTTGTTTCTTTACAAAATGTTCACTATTTCCAGTGATGACAATTTCTTTTGTTTACTTTACAAAATGTTTACTACTTACAGTAATGACAATTTCTTTTGTTCACTTTACAAAATGTTTACTACTTACAGTAATGACAATTTCTTTTGTTCACTTTATGGTACACATTTGTAGTTTTTAAATTCAGGAATAAACCAACAAAGACGTTAGAACATTATTTGCAGCGATCATCCATATTTCAGCAGTATTTTGTACAGTGCAATATTATTTTAACAATTGTTTGTGACCTTTATAAACAATATTTCATTTATTTTTGACACATAATTAACCAAAGAGTAACAATTTTGTTCTTTACTTTTTAAATTTTAACTTCACCAAAATATTTTATTTGACAAAGCCTATAATTTCAATCCCACATATAATTTTGATAGAGTTATGTTATGATTTATGTTCCTGTATGGTTGGTTTCTTGCAGGAAATGTGATAATAATACAATGTCTACTTTCCCTAAATAATTTTGGAATATTTTGTATTTTTCATTTTTTATTTATCATAACATTAGGAAATATTTTCTAATATATAATTCTACTGTAAACTATAAGAAAAGTTGTACATGCTTATTAAATATAATTTGTTTAAGCACTTTTTTTTAAAAAAAAAAAATTGGCTGTGTTTTGAATGTAGTTTAAATGAATTATTTTAAATAATAAATAAATTGATATTAACAAATAAAAAAGAATTCCCTATTGTTTTACCCAGTTTGTAATTTTCCAATCTTTGGTTACAAAATTCATAGCAATTGAAGCATTGTTTGTGATTCATTGTTGATATCTGAAATGTGAACAGAGTTGCAACAGAATACAGATTCAGTCTTTGAAGATGCTGCTAAGGCAGCGAGAATGGATCTGATAGAGGTAGGTCTCCAGTTCTTGCTGAACTCCAGAATTTTTCATCTGTCGCTTCTAATACTTCCAACTGTTATCCAAAGAATCTCATTAAATGTGGTCGCTTCTTATAAACAACATGTACTTGAAACACCAGACACAGTTAATAATGACATAGCTGTAATTAGAATCGAAGTTACTTGTGGAATTACTGGTTGGCACCTTATTTTTAACATAAAATTCCAGTAATTCAAAGAGACTGACTGTACTTCCTGTATCTAATTAGTCAAATGAATTAATATTTTCTCGTCTTTGATAACCTTGTTGAGTTAATTTCACTTAATTTTAAGTCAGAAATGGTCTGTTTTAATAGTGGAATATCAGAAATGTGTGTTTCTCTTCCTTATGACAGATATAAAGAAAAAAACATAACTTTTAATTGCATTTTGCTACATTTTTAATGAAATAACATAATTCTCACAGGTTATCATTATTATTATTATAATGATTGCTTTGTACTATTTATTTAAATCTTAATTATTTGCTCACCTAAAAAGTATTCACCATACTGTGAATTAAAGTGAATTGCACCTATAAAACAATAATACACCTTCTTAACAAAAACAGTTTCTGCAGTATCTGTTATTTGTGCAAGTGCAGGTTCTGAATATGTACTATGTCATTAATGGAGGATTGTGAAATTAGAGGAAGAGAAATATTGCTGTTGAACAGAAGGAGCAGAAAGACTACAACTGTCTTTCAAGCATATCATAAAACGTGGCCGTCGGAGACATCTGCTAAACAATATTCACTTGAAACATTGGAGGCACTTAACAGTGGCATATTTGAAATTAGAATGAACCTGTAAGGAATGTCTGCCTTCTGTCAGATCTCATTGGTTTTCTTTTACAGTATCTGAGTTTCAAGGATTACTTGGCAAATATTACCTATTCTCCTTCATGTCGAACAATCTGCAACTTAGGGTATGACTACACTGCAACTGATTTCGGCCGATTGCTCACTCTGCTGAAAACGTCCAATATTGGCCAAACAAACAAAGGTACACAACAATACGGATTCCCGTTACACTATGGCCGACCTACTCGGCCAAACTCTGCCGACTTCCTTCACCGACTAAACAGTTTTGTTTTATTTGGCCAAATGTGCTTGTCTCCCATTAATTGTGCATTCATATTTAGCCATGTCTCTGAACCAAAATAAAAGTGTAGAAAAGTATTTTCACTTATAAATGTGAACTATGACTTGCAGGGCCGGCGCTAGGAATTTCGGGCCCGGAGTAAAATGGGTGACCTTTTTTTTTTAGCTCTACAAAATGGCCAGGAGACAATGGGCATATTCTTGGCTTCATGGCCTGAGGGCCCCTATAGTTGGTGATTGGGCCCCCCATCAGCCGGCGGGGCCCGGATACTTTTGACCCGCTTACCCACCCCCCCTTAACGCTGGCCCTGATGACTTGTAAATTACATAAAATTATTTGCTAAAATATTTTTATTTTCATATCACACCTCATAAATTTTTGAATTCAGTTAGCAGCAGACCAGACTATATTGATTTATATGCACAGATAAAAGTTTAAAAATATGGAATCATGAAATTAACAATAGAACACTAATCAAATGAATTCTGTCCCTGGGAGTCACAGCTAGGGTTGCCACCCGTACTATATTATAGAATATTTTTCTTTATCTTCCATAGGCGCTCTTTATAATCTATGAAACAAATAAAGTATGTTAAAATAGTTTTTTTATTATTATTATTTTTATTTTTTTTTATTTATTTTTTTACTTGACTCACGTTATCACCTCACTTCTTGATCTCTTATGTATAAAAATAGTATCCAAATGCATTCCTAACAAACAATAATTAAGGCTTTGATCACTATACTGGATTGGAAGATTCTCTCATTTCTGAAAGCAATCACAATAAAATGTCAATCACTCCACACTTGTCACACATTTGTTTTGTTTGAGTTAACTCACTTCACAATTTTTGTTAGCAAAGAATGAAACAATTCTATATTTTATTTTAAATACAGACCACGTCAACAAATTAAATATTTGCCGGAGGTGGATGGTAATTTTAAGGCCCATAAAAATTAAAACTAAGACCAGGATTTGAACCACGCAGCTTATGTACTCCAATCACATGCCCTGATCAAATTTAGAAGTAATGCAAAATATGCATTCAAACATTATAAAATAACTTTTTCTGTGCAGTATACTTTATTTTTTCTATCTCAAAACACAGACGTACTTTTATTGTTCCATAAAAAAATAAAGTGTGGACGATGAAATATAATTTTATGAATGTATTAGAATAACACAATCTGTCTTTTATGATCATCTAATAAACCTGGAAGTGAGGTTGAAAAAAAAAAGACACACTTTAAGTCAGTCGATAATGGGACACAACATTTATTCATAAAGGACTGTGAATTTGCTTCTCGAAATCCATCAGTCGGACACTGTGTGTAATGGTGTTGTTGGAAGTAAGTTTAATCGAGTGAGTGCCAAAACACCTGAAGTCAGGGTCACTGTAACCACTTCAATTGGCAGAATCCTTCGGCATTGTTTGGCTGGTTGGTCAGCTGAAATTGTAAATGCAACCTCAGGGTTGGTTGCCAAATATAAAAAATAGTCCAGTAGAGGCTAACTTCAGTTTGATTCCATTTATAATGGTTACATTTTCAGTAGTTTCAATGACACAAACTGCTTGAAGAGCCTTTCATAATCATATGATCATCAAGTAATTTAAAAGAGGACATGTGCTCTACATGAAACAAATATACAGTTTTTAATCACTAAAACCATAAAGGAAAAAAAATAAAAACTCTTGTAGGAAGAGTCAATAACAGGATTTTTAGTGCTTTACCACCACTTAGTGGCATCTACTTTGAACGCTCACCAAACGCCGTAGAAAGTAAGTGTGCATTGGATGTGAAACATTTTTTGAAAATTTGTATGTGCTTTTGTAAGCATTTGAGTAATTGCAGTGCAGCAGGGTTTTGATTGATGAAGAAACACACAGGCATATTACTAATATGTGTGTGTAGAGACATTTTTTGCAGGGTGTGATTATTCACTAATGATTCAGTCAACTTTAGGGAAGTATGGAATTCTGCAGATTGCTTACTAATTCAATGCAATATGTACATTATTTGAGCTTCAGGTTTGTCTCCCAATGCCTTCTGCTTTGTCTCCTTAAGTCCTCGTCTTTGTTGTAAACATTTCTAAAGTGTTCGGTTTTGCCTTCAAGATAGTTTGTCCCAAGTCACCCTAAATTACCCACTAGTATTTGTTAGTGTAGGTGGCCGCCAACGATAAGGTTTAGTCGTCGTAGTTATATCAGTGATTGGTTGTGTATTTGTAATAGTGTTCAGCGTAACTTGTCTGTTCATTTGAGAATGAATACATATTTCAGTGTAGAAATCATTTATTGGAAGTATATCAGTTATTTTGCATTAACCATTTGAGTAGTAACAGTAGGTGGTATTTGATTGTAGTTTGGCTTTTGTTATTAAATGATTTGTAATATAATGTGCCGGTGTTTGTGTCTCATTTAACAATTGTAGACTAAAAGAACCTACGATCCCACATCATATCAATATTGCTTTCGGGTTAAGAGAGTTAGCTTAGCATTTATTGTTATCAGTAGTAACAGAAACGTGTTTGAAGAAAAGTGATTCCTGGAGCCATACTAGTATCAAGTGTGCCAGTGAATGCTAGGGAAGGGAGGATGTAGAGATGTTTATAGATAAGGATGGAGAAAAAGTTACTGGGGATTTGAAAAAGGCAGAGATTTTAAGTAACTGGTTTAGTGAGAGTATTAGGGGCCATCCATAAATTATGTCACACCTTGAGAAGGGAGGGAAGGGGTCAACAAAGTGTGACGTCGTGTGACAAGGGGGGGGGGGGACATGTCATAAACTTTTTGACATCACATACATAATTTGTATCACTTTTTGGCTCATGTTGGAAGATGATGTTGACACATCGAATGTTCCCAACACTACCGAAATCAAGAATGAAGTGTCTATTATGCCAATAATAAACAGTATCAAGGAATGGATTAAAAATCCATGGTAACATGATGACTCAATTTTATATCATTAATTCAATTTTTTATGTTTTTTTTAATGTTTGATTTAGTGTTGATATGATTTTTTAACTAAAAATACATAAATCATTTTGGAAGTGCTGTTTTAATTTATAAATTTCAAAATATGTGACGTCACACCAGGACAGGGGGGTCACACAAATGTGACAACCTGTGACAAGGGGGAGAGAGGGGTCCAAAAATCATTAAATTCATGTTACGTAATTTGTGGATGGCCCCTTTGGGACAATGAATCAGAAATAGAAGGGTCTAATTCAAAGAACGAGCTTAACAATTAGATTAGAAATGAACACACCAAAAAATTTGAAATTCATTTTGAGGATATTATGAAAGAAATGAGAAACCCCAAAAAAATATAGAAGGGGCTGGTGTAGATAATATTACTACAGATATTTGAAAGATAGCCAGATGTTACATTGTACCTTATATTGAAATATTATTTAAATTGAGTCTGGATATTTGCTGATTGCTATAGGACTGGAAAGTGCAATAGTAGTGCTGGTACATAAAGGAGGGGTGAGAAATAGAGTAGAAAATTATATATAGGCTGATCAGTTTGACATCAGTGGTAGGTAAATTAATGGAGAGATTGATAAACAACTACATCAGAAATATATGTGAGGAGTGTAAGTGGTTTTGAAGCAGGCAACTTGGCTTTAGACAAGGATATTCATGCGAATCTCAGTTTGTGGGGTATGTGCAAGATATTACAGATGAAATGGACAAGGGAGGCCAAATTCCTATTGTAGAACTAGATCTGTCAAAGGCTTTTGACAGCGTTTGCCATAAAATGGTAGTAAATAAGGTGAAAGCTATTGAAGAGGATGAGAAAGTGATTTACTGGGTAGAAGAATTTTTAAATGCTAGAAAACAGAAAGTTAGGTTAGGAAATGCAGTATCGAAAGAAGTAGAAGTAAAAATGGGAGTGCCACAGGGTAGCGTATAGGGACCATTGCTATTTATTATTGTTATGAATAATTGTATTGATTGTTTACTGTCAGAAATTAGATTGGTTGTAGATGATATAATGCTATATAAAAAAATGGATCAACGCATTTTGGTAATTCTGTGCGAACAACAAATTACTCGGTGTCAAATCCTGACTTAACAAATGGGAAATTAAGGTAAATACACTTGGTCATCTTAAAGCTGATTGGCAACTTGCACTAAATATCTAAAAAAAAAAAAAAATGTTCAGGGCAATGTATGTAACTAACAAAAAGTACAAAGAAAACTATTCAGCTATTGATATGATTAACTGCCTGAACTATGTAGGCGGAAAAGTATAAAGTAACGTGAAATGGGACCTGCAATTAACTTCTTGTCTCAACTTTATAGAGCTAATTGTAGGCTGCTATTGACAGGCTGAAGGCTTGAAACTCTCCTGGGCATGCGGGCGGGTCAATTGATCATAGACGAACGAAGTTTCGACGGCATAACGTGCCATTATCTTCATGCAGCGTCCGCTGGTCGGCGTGAGGAGCGCAGTCCAGGACGCGACTGCTGATCCGCAGCAACAGCATCATCTACATAGCTTTCGCTACTGGTGAAATTAACAGTTCCAGGACTTGGTCCTGTACTTGTTATCAGAATTCAGGTTTGTTGAAAATGGCTCTCTGTATAAGTCATTAGTTGGTAGATTGCGGTGCTGTTGGGATGGTAGTTAGGAACTTGGTCAGTAGTTGAATTAGGGTTTTCATTGGGTCTTCTAGTGAATCTTGTCGGTGGTGATGCTTGTTTTTCTGCCCGCTACCATCTCGGTTGTCTTCCTGGTGATGGCAGGTGGTGCAGCAGCCGTCCTGGGTATGGCTGTCGCAGGGTTGTGAGACTGAGGAGCAGTCGGCCTGTGCGCTGTCGAGGGGTTCTTGCCCCGATCGTGAGGAGGCAGCATGTTTTGTTGTCCTCCCTTCCTCTCTGTGGAGTAGCACTGGCTGGCTGGTCTCTTTAGTTGCTTTCTTCTTCTTCCTCTCTTGTATGATGCTGCGGTGTTCGTTCTTTGAATGACTCAACAGCTGGGCGTCAGCTGCCTCGTGCAGGTTTTCTGGCAGGACACGGAAACCAACCCAGACAGCTATTTATGCTTGGATTAACAGTATATTAAAAATAATTGATAAAAAGAGAAACTAACTGCCATATTTCCAGATTTGTCTGAAGCTTTTGGTGTGGTAGATCATAAAATCATCCTGTCTAAGCTTCATCAATATGGTATCAGGGGCGGATCCAGGATTTTGGTTTGGGAGGGGCTTGAGCAGACTTTGGTTTGGGGGGGGGGGCTTGGCTTGAGTGGATTTTGGTTGGAAGGGGCTTGCTTTCAGTGGATTTTGGCTTTGAGGGGGGCCTTGAGTCGGAAAAGAGATAGTATTTATAGACTCCTCAGGCCTCAAATCCGTAGAACTAAAGAAAAAAAAAGGTGTCCAAATAACAATGTTGGAGATGAACCTAGATCCTTTTGGGGGAGGGGCTTGAACCACCAAGCGTCCCCACCTGAATCCCCCCCTGATCAGGGATGTAGCATACGGTTCAAGTCATACCTTGATGGAAGGAAACGGGTTCTCACCTTAAAATGTAAGGACACAGTAAGTAAAATAGACAGGGAGCATGTATCAGGCATTAGAAGTATTAAGCATGGTATTCCACAGGGTTCAGTTCTTGGATCGCCACTGTTTATTTTGTACATCAATGAAATTAATGAAAATATTGAGTCACATGATAGTATTCTCTCTGCAGAAGACACTACACTTTTAATGGAGGTCTTAAGCAAAGTATTAATAACATACTGCTCAAAATAGGAACCCTGCCAACCCAAATATTATATTTAATGATCAGACTTTAGCAAAAAGGTTACACTCAAAGTTTTTAGGTTAATGGATTCAATCTGATCATAAATGGAATAAACATAGTCAATATTTGAATTCTAAATTAAATCAAACCTTTTATACATTAGGTTTTTTAAAATTAACTACTAGTCGGAAACTTTAAAAAGGCACTTTGCTCAGTCACTCAAAAATAAAGTATGGAATTATATTCTGGGGTTTATCATCAGATGCACTAAGTACTTTCAAAATTCAGAAGAGAGCAATAAGAATAATAACCAATCACAAAACATGGGAATATTGTAGACCCTTATTTAATTATATGAACATTCTCCCTCTACCAAATGTTTACATCTTTTTTCTTTTTAGAAATATTGTCATAGATAAAGATGCAGCTCAAAACAAATAATGAGGTACATTAACATTACTCAAGGAAACAATTAGATTTGCACATACAAAAAAATTTTTTTTATAAAAATGGAACATTTCACATAGGGATTAAGCTTTTTAATAAATTAACCCATAATATAAAAGCAACATTAAAAAAAGAATATACTGACTAATTGTTAATATCATATCTTCAATACCACTCCTTTTATTTGCAATATTCTAACTGAAATAATTAATGTAAATATCTTAATTTATAAATGACGTGACTGATTTCATTGTGTTTAATGCAGGGCTGCATTTAGGCTGTGGGTCGCCATAGGCTATAAATGTGGTGCGGGCTCTAGACTACAGCCAAGGCAGCCTATGCTTAAATGCGGCCCTGGTTTAATATACATGTATATTATTTAGAGGACAAATAAAATATTACTGCTAAATCCTAAAGTTGGAAGGCCATGGACGAATTCCTTCAAGAAATAAATTTACACAGAAGTTCAGGCGGATAGCGTCGTAAAAAAAAAAGAAAAAAAAGACGACGTTTCGACTGCTCGCTCTGCTGTTGTCATAAGGTGCACTGCTTCAGATATAGGTACCAGAAAATCACAAACTAGACTTGCTAGGACCGGGACGTAATACAAATCGCACTTAATGTAATAATTATATTCCGTCTTAATATGGCGTTAATCTTAGTACGAGAAGATAGAAATAAACATATGGAGAAGAAATTTGTACCTTGGTCTATCGAAGGAATGTGTTTTTAGCGAAATTTTCATATCGACTCACTCTTCTAATTTTTTTTTCTAAACTTTGTGTAGCTGTAAAAAGTCTGTCTGTACAATGAGGGAACCCCAGTTAACTTTTACGTGTTGTGATAAATTTAATTGAGGGGACAACAAATATTGCTAATGAAATGTTTCCTCTCGTGCAAATAGTATCTTTGTAGTAGGATCGTGAAGAGTCAGCTGCGACGTTTTGTGTGTTCGCCGCAAGGAATATTGTTAATTCATTTATCAGCCCGTTATGAGGAGGTGATATGGAGCCAATACATTCTATGTATATTAAGGAAGAGGTAGGTGTGCAAAATTTTGATATTGTGGAGTCGCGCTGTAAATGCATTCCTGTTTACTGCCTGGCAACAACATGGAGACAGCATTCATTGGCTTTGTGATTAGTTCTGTAACTTAGTTGTTAATTATGTTGTTGATGTTCTATGTGGTATAAGCTTCACTTTACTCTTTGAACTAGGGCGCTAATGACCCCGCTGTCGACCCACCGTTAAGCCTCAGTAACAACAACAACAACACAACGCAACTTCAATAACATGATAAGAATTTTGTGTTCAAATGTGTCTCTTTTTATCAGTTGAAACGTATGTACAGATTCCAAGGCAGAAACTGTTATATATTGAACAGTTTTGTTGTTCACTTGAGATTCCTGATTGTTATAGATTAATATATGCTACAATAATTCGATTTTAAAATCTGTACATTGCGATTTAGAAAACAAGGTTTTATTTTTAAACAGTTAACAGTCATCTCATTCTTTTTAATCATACAAATGTGATTTACTCCATACATACTGTACCATGTTTTGTATGAAGCCGCTATATATATATGGAAAGGAAATTAATAATATCTACCCCATAAGTAATGGTTGATGATTTCACTTCAGTTAGTATCCTGCTGAGAACAAGTTCCTGCAAATGTTTCGTGACAAATTATTTACATGTGTTGCATTAGGGGTTTAATTCTAGATGGGGATACCGCTGCCTCGCGACTATCTCTTACCGACTCGCGTAGTAACATGACGTCATTGTGACGTATCCAGTCTCTGCGCGTACCAACATTATAAAGCTCAACATGTCACTAACGGGACTGCACGGAAAGTAGGGGTTTTCGGGCGGGGGGAGAAATTAATGAAATGAAATTGGAATATAAAAAAATAAAACTGGAATATATTCGAATTCTATATCGCGAAAATATTATGAAAATGGTATCGTCATCTAGAATTTAAGCCATCCTCTTTATTCTAGATCGCGATACCCTATTAAGAAAAATGAACTTGTAATATATTCGTCGACTCCACAACTGGAATATATTCGAACTCCATATCGCGAAAATATCATGAAAATGGTATCTTCATCTAGAATTTAAGCAATCCTCTTTATTCTATATCGCGATACCCTATTAAGAAAATGTAATATATTCATCGACTGGTGAAGCTCGCATTTCATCAGAGAAATATTAGAAAATATTGCTAATCTCTGCGGGTTCACTGACGGATGATGATGAAATGCGAGCTTCACCTGAAACATTGAACATCAGGTTGTGTTATCAGACATCTGCGGTCGCTCACCAGCGGCCGCCTGTATATGATCCACCTTCAGTTTATGTTGATATTGTGTAGCTTTATCTGCTGTAAACTTCGACAATAATAAATTATCTACTGTAAACTTCGACAAGTAGTAACACGTATTTCTTGGATTTTAATGACGTTAACAGTCGCAAGGCAGCGGTATCCCCATCTAGAATTAAACTCGCTTCTTTCGGGACTGCACGGAAATATTACAAGTTAGTACGCTTTGAGCTTTAGGTAAGTTTTCAATATTTTTAACATTACACCATTCTTATGAGTTATTATGGATTATCGGATTGCTTATGCTGTAATTATTTTCATTTATTTCCAGGCTTTTCCTTCGCTTTACAATTCGATACTCCAAAAGTGTCTCCCTGTACCCTTCAAAGCTGTAAGTTTCCACTGACCTTTTCCGATATTAACATGAGTAGCTTTAAAATATCGTATACAAAATGTGAATACCGTTTTATTGCCCAATGTATTACTTCTTTCATAATCACGAATACCGTTTCCTGTTTCGATCCAATGTGTTAATTCTTTCAGATTTATGTTTTAACTATGTAACCGGTATCATGATATAGAATTTAGTGGATGGGTTAAATTCTAGTTGACGATACCTAAAACTACGAAAATATAACAATTTCATTTTGTAATTTCTCTCTGCCGGAAGGAACCGGTACCGCGATCTAGAATTAAGTGGATGGGATAAATTCTACATTACTATACTTTCCGTGCAGTCCCGTAAGTGACATATGTTGCTACGATATCTTCAGTTTTCTAATTTCTCCCCGCCCGAAAACCCCTACTTTCCGTGCAGTCCCGTAAGTGACATGTGTGTTGCTACGATATCATTAGCTTTAAAATGTTGGTAAGCGCAGACTGGATACGTCACAATGACGTCATGTATACCACGTGAGCTGTGTGTTTACTACACGAGGCGGTAAGAGATTGTAGCGGTATCTCCATCTAGAATTAAACCGCATTAGGAAGCGGTGTGTTTTTCATTAAGGTATAGTACTGAACTACCGAATTATTTTTTGCCATAATAGCCAATTTAGAAATTGTAGATTAAGCAGATGAAGTTAACTGATTAAAGAAAGAAGTGTGGTGAGATATTTGGGCTATACCGGAAACATTAAAATTCTATTAACTGAAACTGGTGACTATTTTACTATTTCTGTGACATTCATTAGTGAAATTACTAAGATACCATTATTGACGTAACTGTAAAAGTCATGTATAGGTTCCATTTCCAAATTACATTAATTTGTAGTAATACTTGAAGCTTTGTTTTTTATATTGTTTACTGTAAGTAATATTATCTTATAATACATTGTTAGGCTTAACGGTGTGAGTATTCTCCCTTTTTTTCTTCACTTTTTGGAACATTTGATGCTGGTGTAAAGGAAGTGAAGGAGAAAAAATTCAGTATGGTAAAATTTGCTGATGACATTATCTTGTTGGCAGGACAGGTTGAGGATACTGAGAAGTTACTGAATGGCATGAATAAAATACTGAAGGAAGATTTTTACTAAATATAAACCAAAGCAAGACAAAAGTGATGAAATGTAGCTGAAATGATATCAATAATAGAAGATTAAATATAAATATATGGTCAGATGTGATAGCAGAAGTTAGCGAATTTTGCTACTTACGAAGTAAAATTATAATCGATGGCAGAAGCATGAATGATGTTAAAGGCATAATACCACTAGCAAAAAGAGCCTTCATGAAGAAGAGAAATCTTTTAATTTAATTTTTGATCTCGGAATCAGAAAAAACTTTTTAAAACTCTATGTGGGGAGCACTGCACTTTATCATAGTGAGGAATGGACTTGAGGAATACCAGAAAGAAAGAAAATTAAAGCATTTGAAATATGGTGCTACAGAAGGATGCTGGATGAATAAAGTACAAAACGAACAAGTTTTGGAAATGATATGTGAGGAAAGATGTTTGTGGAAGAGTCTTACAGCAGTAAGACACATTATGTTAGATCATATTTTCAGACTTGCTGGATTGGTTAATTTCTTAGTGGAGGGAACAGAACTGCAGAGGAAGACAGAGATTAGAATATATGAAGCAGATAATTGAGGACGTAGATTGTAAGGGGTATGTAGAAATGAAGAGGTTAGCACAGGATAGGAAGGGATGGAGGATTGCATCAAACCAGTCAAAAGACTGATGACATCAAAACAAAACAAAAAGTACTAGGGATTTTAATATGAATCTGTGTGGTAATGCTAGTTGATTAGAGTTTTGTGTTTTTTATTGCACTTTTTTGTTATCCTGTGATCTTTCTGTCTTAATTTCTTCATCCTGAATTTATATATGTAGTATCATGTAGTTTTTTTTTCCTTTCAGAATATCCGAGAAGACACCAAACAAGAGGATCTGGTATCTCCACCTGACAGGTATAATAGTTTATTGTTATTAAACCCCTGCTATTCGACATGTGGTCCATGCTACTCTCAAAGCTGATCAGCCCCTGCCTGATATATGGATTATCTTAATTTAACTTTTTCTAATTTTGCTATGATAAATGACTGATAAAACCATATATTAACATCTTAATGTCAGTAATCTGTCATATAGTAAATAGATCACTTTAACATACTTTCCACATATAAATAAAGCTTTGTAACGGAATTATTTTATATTCAAAAAAATATCTAAGGCATAATAATGAATTCTCATTTCTCTTTGTAAATTTATTTACTTTAATTGTTGATAATATATTTCTCAATCCTAAGATATATTCTTCTGTTCAGTATTTAAATAATCTGTACTTTATGAGAATGGCAGAGGTGTCATATTATTATGTAATCACAGGTTTTCCTAGCAAATCTGCTGCTTGAAGATTTCTTGGGCTGGATCAATTGATTGTTGTTCAATGAACTTTTGACAATGTGATGTGCCATCTACTTCAGGTTATGTCTGCTGACTGGCGTGAGGTGCGCAGTCTGAGACAAGACAGCCATGCTGGACCTAGGGGGGTGATGTTTGTACCTGTTGACCTAACCCCTCCACTCCCACCACGGCCCAGTAGTAGTGGTAGTTGTGGTGGTGGTCTTTACTCTTAATTCCCAGGCTCTGCTGTTTTTTGAGCCACTTCAATGCTGGGTTCCATGCTTGGCTTAGTTGGAACCCCTTGTCCTTGTTGATAAGACTGTTCCATAGTTGGATCTAAATTGCCTCCTTGTACATGCAGTCCCGAAAGAGGGATGCATGTTTCAGAACTTCCATGTCCTCATGTTTGATATTATGCCTGGTCTCAAGGCACTGTTCAGCATTTGCTGATATAGATGACTGCTGCAGATCTACAAGCTGCTTATGTTCCCTGCACCGTTCTTCAATCGTGTGAATGGTCTGTCCAACTTATGCTTTTCTGCCATCGCACGGTATTTGGTATACGCCTCATTTCCTTAGCCCTAGATTATCTGTAACCCAGCCTAAAGGTGCTTTGGTCTTGACTGACAGGCTGTAAACGCACTTGATGTGGTGTCTGCGTAGAAATCTTCCGCGATACATTACCACCATGTGTGATGAAGGCTGTTACTCTTGATTTATCCTCCTCCAACATCTGAGGAGGACAAAACAAGAGGTGCAGGAGGGGAGGGGATGGTTTGACAGTAGTAAATATCAGCCCTGTGACTCCTGCCAGTCAGCAGATGTACCCTGAAGATGATGGCATGTTACGCTGTCAAAAATTTGTTGGACAACGATCAATCGATCTAGCCACATGGCCAAGAAATCTTTAAGTATTATTGTTGATATTACTTGCTCACCTCTTTGAGGAAGCTAATTTAGTCCATACTTTTTTTTTTTTGTGTTTCCACACATCAGTTCTGGTGTTATGTGAAGTGTCTATGTCACCTAGACACTTCTAGTGATAAATCCCAGAATGATGGATCCCAAACCCATCCCTACAAGCATCCTTCCCTCAATATCTTAGTGATGGTCATGTTGTGGCATGTTTATGTGGTAATTCAGTACCAGCAGTGGTGTCTGGAAGTATATTAAACTGAGCATGGTGAGAGAGTGGTTAACGCTCTGGCCTTGCATTCGGGATGACGGCGGTTTCAAATCCCCATCTGGACATCCAGATTTGCGTTTTCCATGATATCTCCAAATCACTCCAGATGAATGCTGGGATGCTTCCTTCAAAGGCCATGGCCTAATTCCTTCCTGTTCATTGTCCCCAGTCCCATTCCACCTCTAATGACCTCAATGTCGACGACGCGTAAAGCCATAAGTAAAAAAAAATCCTTGTCACCAGTCCCATCCGACCACTAACGCCCTTGACATTGAAAAGGCGTAAAACTACAAGCAAATAATAATAATAATAATAAATCAAAAAACTATGGTGTTATTCTTTACAGCCAATATTTTCTTTATGATGTTAGATGCAGACTTTTAAAATTAGATATATAATTATTCAAAAGATTTTGGAGAAAGGTGAATTAAAACTATTTGCTTATATAATATACTAGTTCTCAGCCATAGGGATGTTAATTTCATTTTGGATTGAAAATTACTTTTACTCTGACAATATACAGAGCACCTCAGCTTAAAAGTTTTGTATTCTGGATACCTATAGTGGAGAAGTATTATATGAATACTTTGATTTAGAAGGGATGGTCAAGAGAAAAAAAATATTAATTTCAAATCAGTTGATAGTATAAATATTTTTTAATGCTTCCAAAGTTAGGATAGCGCTATGGTCATGTTGTAACACTATAGTTTTCCTGCAGGAAATAGGTATTTGATTTACCATGCAAGCATGTTTTTTTTTTTTAATTTAATTTAAAGTCTACAACGTTTGGAAAAACAATAGTACAGCAAGCAGTTCTAAGAAAACAAATATTTATTTGTTGTGAATTTGTGGTTAGGTCAAAATGACTAAGCATTTTAATTATATGCTACTCTGTCAGTCTTGCATTATTGATTTTTGCAGTAAAATAAAAATATGTACCAAATGTTTGCAAACTTACCTGATTTTACTATCAAAGCTTTAGAAAATAGCATGCAAGATGGTTATTAAAAAATGTTGTTTGTAAAATGTTCATTGTGCTGACCTTAACTCTACTACTCTACTTCAAATATTTTCTGATGATTGGTTTATAATTTCAGCTATAGATAAAAAAAAATGTAGATGCATCAGGTACTTATCATAAATTAATAATAAGTGATTAAGTTTTTTTTTTTTAAAAAGAAATTTTGCCTGCTTTGATATAAGGTATGTGGTATTTTCTTGTGGTGTAAGACCTAGTTCCATGTAACTTTCTTCCTCAATGTGCATCTGATGAGAATTTTTCGAAAGTACTTTTTTACATATATTTTATAAAGAAATGCTGTTTTCAACAATACATTCAGGAGGACACCTGTACAAATCCCCATCAGGCAACCAGATTTGTGTTTTGCATCATTTCCATATAACACTCCAGGTGAATGCCGGGATGCTTCCTTCAAAAGCCCATGTGCGAATTCCTTCTCTTTCTTGTCCCCTGTCCCATCCCACCTCTAAAGACACTGACAAGGCATAAAGCCATAACTAAAAAATATCAACTAATAAAACCTACAAGTCATATCTTTTTTTTACTGCCATTAAAAATTTTAAATAAAATTTGAACAGCTAATTTTGTAAAATTGCAAAAAAGTATTGAAAAATCCTTGGAAGTATTGAAAGGCAAAACTCAACCTCCCTCATAGAAAGATAGAACAATAATTAAAAACTAATTATGTAGCTTCACTGAAAATTTTGGCATTAAAATGGTGTTTAAGTTAATAACCCACTTGATATTCACATTATGTATAAACAGTGGCGGAGAAACGTAATAATATTATGCATATTAAGTTCTATGTTGATTCTATAATTTCTATTAATTTTGTCATTTATGAGATAACATAAATACTATAGTGGTATACAAATAAGTAATTGTTTATTTCAGCTTTATATTAAAGAAAATGAAACTATTTGTTCTGTTTTGTTTTACAGGACAAAACTTGGTCTTCAACAAACCAATTTAATTCCATGCCACAGACAAACTGATGTAGGCATGGTGGAGAACTTACTAGTTACAAGTGATCATCTTGTTGGATCTGGTATGAACAATACCATTATATCTAATGGGAGCATGTCAAGTATCAATTCATGTCAATTTACATGTGTCGTGTGTCTTCAGTATTTCTCGACATGGGACTTGCTAATAAGGCATGTTTTTAGTCACGACATTTGTGTAAATGCACCATTACACATTTGCCAATACTGTTATCAGGTTTTCTTAAATGTGTCTAAGTTGTATGTACACAAATTTAACCACAGCAAGAATAGCAGCTTTAAAAAGCCATCAACAAATGAACTTAGTTGTGCAATCTGTGTAGATACCTTTATTTCATGGTGCTCTCTAACGAAGCATGTGTTCACCCATGTCTCAGCTATTTCATCTCCTTTACATGTTTGCACTTATTGCTCTGAAGTATTTGAAGATATGACCGAACTCTGTATTCATAAACACACCACTGAAACTTCACACAGAAGGTAAGATAATGGTTTTTATTTTCTATATTTATGGTGCAGTCATTTTTACATTTGGTTTTAATATATGTGTTAAAAAGTATTATTTCTTGTGATGAAAGGTTTTACACTAATCTTGGAGTTATGTGTTTTTGATTATCATCAGTTTTATACGTCTGCAAGTAAATGGTTTATGCTGTAAGTAACGTTTGGAAAGATGTGCAGTGGTCTCAGCAGTTTCTGGCAGAACTGTAAGAGATCAATTATTAATTAAGCAGATCTTCTTTGGTGTCTAGTTTCTATACAGCTTTATCTGGAATTTATGACTAGCCAGCATTTAAAACTAAAATTATTAAACTGAAGAATTTTTAGTAACTAAGAAAGCAGTGATATAGTACCAAGTAGATGATTATTGTTTGCAAAAAAGGCCCCTTTTTTGCTACGTTAATGATTTATGTTAGTTATAGGGATTTCAAACTACTATTCATTAAAAAATGCTGGTTCATCAGAGGGGTCTTGAAATTCAATTCCTCTCTGAGTTAAGACTAATTAGAATTAATTGGTGGGTGTTGAGATTCTCAGCCTTTTCAAATTTACTGTAGCAAAACCAATATTTTAAAACAAGTTCTTTTTTTACTTAGCTGTAAACTTCTAGTTGTTAAAAATTATTTTACCCTCTAATTTCTGTATTAAAGTATTATGATATAGCTACCATTTTTATTTAAAGTGCGGTCTGGTGGCTCGGTGGTTAAGGTGTGTTACTGGGGATTGAAAGATCCCCAGTTCAAACCCCTATCTTGGAGGGGATTTTCATAGACTCTTAACCTGACCTTCACCTTGGCACAGCTTGCTGTGTAATGTTAAGTACGCCAGAACGCTTCCGTGGTTCAGATCCCATGTTAAACTGTAGGTCCCCTGTACCTGGTAGCACTACCGGGTTAGGTTAAGGCATATATGTCACGTGTGGAATGCACGGCCAATAGAAACTCTTTAACCAGTCAATACAACCACACAGAATTATTATTTTCATTAAATATCTTAGTTCTTACCTTTTGAATATAAAACATAAAGTGTTACTGGAAGATTTTAATAATACACCGTGTGCTTCACAGTTTTTGGTGTGGGGGTTTATCAGATGTGGGAAACCTCATGGTTCTATATTAAGTATACTATTGTTTTTAATACTTATAAATGATCTACACTATGTTGCACCTCAGAATTTCCTTTTTTGGCGGATTACACAAGTATATGAATTGAAAATACTTATTATTTATCTACCAACCATATTTTGTATTATGTCATTGACAATATTAATAAATTGTTTACAGTTAATGAGTTTTCTTTATGAAAAAAATAAAAATATACAGTCCTGTACATCACTTAAATGACCCTATAAAATTTTCCAGCTATTTCTTTCAAGATTTGGAGATTGTGAAAATGGTACATACATGTCTGTGACTGACTAAACTGTCTGGTTGCAGTCACATTTGCTGTTAGTGACCTCTTTTGGTTTGATCTAGACACTGTTTTGTCCCACTGTTTTCTAACAAGATGTTTTTATTTCTCTGCTTGATATGCTGGATATCTTCATAAGAGTTTCTATCAGGATATCAGTTAAGTTTATACCAGTGTGAATCTCTACAAATTACGAGTCTTGCTATGTTAGTTGCTCCCTCCTTATACATCTATGCAGGTGAAATGCCAACCAATAGGTCTACCTTTACCTTAGGATGGGCGTACTCTTCTATAGACTGGCAGAGTGCTAAAGCAGACATGCAGGGGATGCTTGCATTAGCCCCCTAGTTTGTTGACTTAACGGTCATGATTGTAACAGACCATAAGTATATATAAAAGTTTAACAGTGGTTGTGCAGAGGATGATGATGTAACAATTAAAGAGTGTTGGTGCTGGAACACTGCCCTAAGAAAGGTTAATCTTTGGTTTGAATGGACGGCTTTCAGTATTCCATAACCTGATGAAAAATTGCAGTACTAAGGTGCTAATATTTGGTGGTGTTCATACACATCTCAAAATAATGGTCAACCCATGCCAGCTTGATATATGATAGTGGAAATGGAATGAAAAGTAGAATGGTAATATCATGCCATCGTAAATGATTTACTGACAAGGGAAATCCATACAGTTTTTCAGGGAGTCATGTCTTTTATATTCAACCGTAAAGACATGGGTGGCTGAATTTAAACATGGTTGTAAATCTCTTGAAGTTAATCCATGTGAAGGACGATTGCAATTACAGATGAAAACTACGTAGGTACAAATATGATAATATATGAGGTGTGATAAAAGGTGGTGTTATAGCTGATATAATAGACAATTTCAAAGAAAAAGTAATTATAAAGAGATTTATGCAAAATGATGGCAATATCTGCTAACTGCTGTACAAAAACAAATGTGAACAAATTTCTCAGCAATATTTACTAAGGATTCCATCAAAGTTGTGTGCCAATTTGCAATATTGTACAAGACATGAATCTACTCCTGCACACTAGACATGAAACAGAAATCTAAACAGTAGATAGGAGGCAGTGGTTCTGTACCCATAAAAAAGCCAAAATCTATTTTATTTGCCTGTGAGATCATAGTCTGTATTTTCTAGGAATTATCTTCATTGATTGCCCCGAAAGGCCTAAACCAATAAGCGGGGAAGCAAGTTTGCTGGACCAGCTAGCTGAAAAATTCTTGACACTTAAAAAAAAAAATCTCATACAAATAATTCAGGTGCCCACATAAGTGATTGGCAGTTGGAGGTTACTGTCATAGATGGTTGGAACATACTCCCTGTTGAGAAGATTTGGCCCTCCATAACATATACCTACTTATAACTGAAAACGTATCTAGTCAAATTAAGAAGTGATTACAGTGGTATATGGATATTTTTCAGACCTACCAGAATAGCACTCCAGGGATGGAATCATTTTGTTTAAAAAACAGTGGACAAAGTGAATTCATTTAAATAGTTCTACATTGTGAAAGAATTGCACTTTTGAATTAAAAAAAACTCATTTCTTATCCAAGAACTTTTTGGTTTTTCTTGCTTATATTGCTTGTTAATTTGTGTGTTAAATATCTTCTGACTTGGTTGAAATTTGGGTTATTGCTAGCATTTGCTTTTGTAAATACATATTGCAATGATCAAATGGTCTTATTTACACAGATGTCATTACATCCAAGTAGGTTGGAAATTGTCATGCAATAGTGTGTTATCTTTTACTAAGGAAGCAATATTGTCATTGTGGAACTACTGCTGGAGATTCTGATACCAAGAAATATTTCTCTGTACAGGTTACCATGTTCCTTCTATATTGCCTTCAATAATAAGCTCCATAACTAAAATTTCAACATTATAACAAGAATATACTCCTTTCCTGCATTTTGTGATAGTCATAAGTGCTTTTCTTTCTATTGAATAGTACAGGACTTCTTTGTTCATTATATTACCTTCAACAGGGTTTTTAACATTTTACAAAACCTGTATATGATTAATGAAAGAGAACTAAAGTTTCTAGTCTTTTATGTTGTACCGTAACACCAACAGCACATAACATTTCACAAATCCTCAGTGAGTTTTGAACTTCAGGTCATGAACATATACAAGGTGTTTAAGTTTTTGAAATATTGCCCCTTCAACTTACTGTCCACTTGGCTTTCAGTATCACCGTTAGTCAGCTTGCTTTCTGGGGATTTGAAGCTTCTCACTCCTTTGAGTGTATTTCCATCAAAATTTAATTGCCATTTTGTCTATCTGCTGGTGACCAAGCTTTTCTTTGCTTATTGTGTTAGCTATGTAAGTTTTTATCTCTTGTCTGCGAAGATCATCTGCAAAGCAGATGATGTTTAGTCATTTACTGTTTATCTTAATTCCCTTATCAACTTCTTCCGAACCATTCTATACAATGGCTTTATAATACAAATTAGAGAATGGTGTTGACAGTGTATGTTCATTATACTCTTCTTTAAAATGACCTTCAAATATAGTTTGTGATCCCAGTATGATTTTTTTTATGACAATGGTGCTTTTATTGCTAAGACCTATGAGTTTCAAGTGAGTAAGGAGAATATTGTGTTAAAAACTTCCAGATGCATTTCCATGGTCAGTAAAATATCCAAAGCCATTGTTTGCTGAGCATACATTTTCGAAATATACTCAATAAGGCAGCCCTATAATGGATTTTATAGTTAATTTTAATTTTTTGTACTGTATTCTAATACATCTATCCCATAAATTGAGAAATTAAAGTATCAGGTTTCTGGTTTCAAGTATCATCTATAACATATAAAGATAATTCCATAATTGTGAAAGTAAAATTGCTGTTAAGCAATACAAATCAGGAGGAATTGGGAAATTAGCTCCTCATTTACAATAGGGGAAAGCAAGACAAGGACAAATTTAAAAACTTGAGTTTTTTTCAATTTTCTGGTAAAATACCTTGATTATATTAGAGGTTAAATATATCACAATGGGATCACATTTCTACACATAATATCCTACCAGATTATTTATATGTTATATGGTAGGACTCAGTATATACATATCTGATCCTCTTGCCACATGTCTCACCTCTAAGATGACTAATGATTTTTAGCAAAACACTGTAAAGTATGTTTGTGTCTTTGTGTTTGTTCTAGCCCTCCCATGTTTATTTGCTTATGAGAAATTTAAAGAAAAATTATCTTAGATGTAATATTTATTTTGCCGTATCCATGTCTTTGTAAGATATGTTAAGCATTAGGTGTCTGCCATAATTTTTCTGAGCAGATAAAATATTAATATAAGCTTTACTCAGGAAACTAAAACTATTTTTCTGCTAATATTAATTTTAATTTTTGTTGTCAGTGTTCTATAAATATTCTTTTATTTTAACAGAAACAATAATATTTATTTTTGCCAAATTATAGTTTACACTTGTATCAATGTAGTATCATTTCCTATAAATTGCCATACAATATGGCCCATATTTTGTTGACAACACATTTTTCTGGCAATCACACTTATGAATTTTACAAATCATATGGGGTAAAGTGTCTGGTTCAATATTTTGACGATTTACAAATCAAATCTATTGTTTTATTTTCATTGAGGTACATGTAAGATATGTAAGATATATTTCAAAATCCTACAGTATTATTATGTATAATGATTATATTTGAATTTGCTTTTATAATATGTTCAGCAGTCACCGTATAATAACTTGCAAGTTTTTCTGTTGTTAGGGGTTATTGTGGATATAAAAGTGACATTGATAGTCACCATCAGCACCTTACTACAGCTCCAGTCAGAAGCAACAGTACAATGGAACAAGAAATCATTGCCTACAGCTGCAGTAATAAGTTTAAATTCAAACAAAGTGATAAGACAATTCAATCAGGTGAACAGTCAACTGTGAACAAATTATCTGAGGCATCGTGTTTGTTGTATTATGGTCCTGAAAATTAGCAGAAACTTTGTACGGTAGATGTCACTTTTTTTAATACAGGTTTAAAAAATCGTGCAAGCACTTTGAGGGTACTAAAAAGCATCAGAAGATTCATTTGGATGAAGATCCATTCCATTGGAAATTTTGTGGAAAAATATTTATGCAGTTAGATGACCTCCAAACACATCATAAGATTCAATCGAATCTGCCCAAATTTTCTTGTGAAATTTGTGGAAAATTTTTTTACCGAGTCAAAGGGTTATAAAAAGTATCAGAGTATTCATTATGTTGAACGCTTGTTTTCTTGCAACATTTGCGGTAATTCTTTTACGAGATCTGATAATCTTAAAAAACACCAAAGGATTCATTCCGGTAAACGCCCGTTTTCGTGTGAAATTTGCGGGAAATCTTTCATATGGTTTGTCGATTTAAGAGGACATCAGAGGATTCATTCTGGTAAACGCCCCTTTTGCTGTCAAGTTTGTGGAAATCGTTTTGTAGAGCCTGGAGATCTGAAAAAGCACCAGAGGGTTCATTCTGGTGAACGCCCATTTTCTTGCAGTTTTTGTGGAAAGTCTTTTACACAAACTGGAGATCTGAAAAGGCACCAGAGAGTTCACTCGGGTGAGCGACCGTTTTCCTGTGATGTTTGTGGAAAATCTTTTTCTCAATCTGGGGATCTTAAAAAGCATCACCGAGTTCATTCAGATGATCGACCATTTTGTTGTGAAATTTGTGGAAAATCTTTCAGAAGACTGGGTATGATGAAAGTGCATAAGAGAATTCATTCAGATGAACGCCAGTTCAATTGTAAAGTTTGTGAAAAATATTTTACTCAGTTATGGGATCTTAAGAAGCACCAGAGGATTCATACTGGCGAACGCCCATTCTGTTGTCAAAGTTGTGGAAAATGTTTCATAGGATCTGGGGAGCTCAAAAAGCATCAGACAGTTCATTCTGGTAAACTCCCATTCTCTTGTAAGGATTGTAAAAAATCTTTCGCAAGGTCCGGGTATCTTAAAAAGCACCAGAGTGTTCATTCAGGTGAACGGCCATATTCTTGTCAAGTTTGTACAAAATCTTTTGCAATGTCCGGAAACCTTAAAGCACATCAGAAGATTCATTTGGTTTGACTCTATTTCTCTAGGAAAGTTTGTGCAAAATTGTTAGCTGTCTCTGGATAACTAGAAAAATGTCTGAAGACAAATTCTGTTTTCTGGAATATTGGTGGGAAATTTATACCCATGCTTATTACTTAAAATCATAAGAAACTACTTTCAGATGAAAGCTAGTTTGTTTTTTTAAATGCGAATAAATACTTTGTGTTGGTTTTGTCACTATTATAAGAAAGAGGAATGCTATTTCAAGTATGACTGTTAAACCTGAAGATAATTTGGTGTCCCAAAAAGTTATCAAATAATCCTAACACAATGCTTTTGTCCTCTTGTAGAGAGATTGCATTATATTTTCCTCGGCCTTGAAGAATTAAAAGTTAAATGAAATTTTTTTTGTACTTTATCCAAGATTTTGAAGGAAAAATGATTTATCAAGTCCTTAATGTTATTTTGAATTTTGGAACGTGGCGAATCCTCCCTGGTCAGTTACCTCTGTATAAATAGATGCAAGTGTAAAAATAATTTAAACAATTTATTAAATGAATGAATTGAAATAAATTATTATAGGTTTATTAATTTTCTTTATTGTATGTGAATTGCATATTGCGAATTTTTTTCAAATTTATGTGTTTTTTATGTGAAAATCTAGCAACCTATACTGGAAACTGGATTTTATTGTGATTATTATGTTATCATTGGATCATAAATTGCTGAGTAAACTGCTTTTGTCAGTTTTATTACTTCCAAGATATTATCTCAGTTGCTGTTTTATAGAATGATTACTAATGATTTGTATAACACTTTGTATTTTAAGTTTGATATTTGTAGACATGTAATAAAAATTGTTAGATAATAATCTATCAGTAACTGTACTCTTGTGTCTGGTACTAATTTTGATTGGATTGTAAGATATTTTTTGCTATTGTATTTGTAATTTTGATTGAATCTAAATGTGTTGATGCCATAGCTGTTTTTCGTCACTCAACTTGTTTCTTATTTTGTTTTATTCCGGAAATTATAACTAATTTTTGACTCACTATACTCAAATTTCACTGAAATCAATTAGTTTTATTTTATTTTAATACTTAAAAATATCATTTTAATAAGCAAATAATTTAAATGATATAATAGTTAATTTTGGAAGGCATTAGAATCAAGTTTTATAATATTTGTGAGTATGATTTATCTTAATTTATTTTATTACATTAGTAATTTATTGTTTATGTTTGTTTTATGTGAGAAATTATTACTTTCATACTTACTGATATTTTTGAATAATCTCTGAAGACAGTTTTTGCAGCAAAGAGGTAGCCAGGGCCTTATTATTATATATTTACCTCTCAGCTTTATCCTGTTTTCAGTTGAAATTCTGCTAGATGATCCTAATGTTTAATTTCCGGAAAAAGAGATATTGTAAATTTAATAATATGAAACTTGATCTGAATTTTAATACTGTTTCATGAATGCACTCACTATAACATTTAATCATTATAGTTTATAAGATATCATTACTTTAATCCCAAAAATATTATTCTGTATAAATCTGCTGTTTGTTTTGTTGCTGCATATTGTTTCTTAGAAAGAGCAGAAAAATATATTTTTCATGTTGCTATTAAATTTTAAGCATAATATTTTAAGTGAAGTATTATTTTTGAAGGATTGTGTAAAATGGTATCTTACACAAAAAAAAAAAAAAATCAAAAAAATTAAAAGATATTTTTTGTTTTTAATTACAATTTGATTACCCTCTGATGTAGTTATGTCTATTATATTAAGTTTTTGAATTAGATGTGTTCTAGTTATTTATATATATTAATTCAGATCAGTAGTTGGAAGCGTTTTTATTATTATCTACCATATAGCTTCTACATCCTCGTTTATTTTCTGTTGATAAAACATTACCTTTTAGTAGACTAACATATACCTGTTTCTAATGAGGTGGTAGAAGTGTTGCCAGATATGAAAAAATATCTGGAGGCTGTGTCTATAAATAAATTATTTACTCACTGCCTAGCAGTAATATACGAGATTCTATTCAGAACCTATATGAATTTTCTTTGAAAATCCTGAAACGTCCCTTAAATACTAATTTCCATCACTACCCTTGAATTAGTTCCCTTAGGCTTCAATACAATTATTCCAGAGATTAACCTTTTACTTGTAGGATGCATGCTGAAGGATGTTTAAGATCTTTAGTGATTTCATTTCAATCTTGCATCACTACAAGTTACTTATGTGAATCCACAATTTTCTGTGAATCATAGTTATTTAATAGTGATTTTGTAAAATGGTTAGGGTTGTTCTTTTTCGCCAATTTAATTTTGTTGTACTATAGCCCATAGAAATCGATAATGTGGGTGCAATGCTGTTATGAGTACCTGTTTAGATTATTGTTTATCCCTTGGAATAAATGAGGAAATTAGTGAATGGATTTGTAACAGTTACTTATTTTTACTGATTCAAGCCCACTATGGAGCGCTTATACTTATTTCTTTCTTGATGCTCGCCTTTGTTCCCAATACCTTTTAAGTCTAGCTAATAATTTTTCCTTTCTCTCCTGTGAGATGAAGTTCTGAGTTTTAGTATTTTTTTTTTTTTTTTTTGAGGTCACCAGGAGTTAACCATATTACACATTTGGAGCGATCTGCTACATCAGTGTCTGAAATCCCAGAGAGTCCAAACCTTTTCGTACCTCGTCGAGCCACATGCTTCCTGTCTTACAGCTTCGGATAAGGGAGAAGACCTTCTTGGTAAACCTGTTGCTGTCCGTTCTCAGAAGGTGTCCGTGAAACTTCATCCACCTACATCATATGCTGGTGTTGGCTGTTCCCAACAATTGGTACAGTTCCCTTCCAGTCGGTAGGCTTCATCCCGCAGCACACTTGGCTCATGAATTTTCCTCAGGATACATCTTTCAACTTTTCCAAATCATACTTGGTACCTTTCCTCTTCATCAGCAAGGTCTCCGAAGCATATAAGAACTGAGGTCTGACAATAGTTTTGTAATGACAGATTTTTAGTATTCTTTGAATTATACTTGTAATGATGTCGTGATAGCTGATATGCTGCGTTGAGTTTGGCACATCTATCTAACATAGAGGTTCCATCTCTACAACTGGGGTGGACCCATTCACCAGGGTACCAGAATCGATCGACTTTTCCAATCTTCCCGTGGATATTCATCATTGGAGCTTTCCCAGGGTGCCAACTCTCGAAGTATTTGGCCTTTTTGTGCGATATTTGTAGTCCTGTCTTTTCTGCTATCTCGTGTAGGGCCAAAAAAAGGTCTCCAAAATCCATATCGTCAGGGGTGACCTTGGTGCTTTGGGGGGGGGGGGGTTGAGCCCCCTAGCCCCCCTCCCCTGGATCCACCACTGAGCAAAATCCTTATAGTAACTGATTAGGATATCGATGTCATCTTCGAAAGCTGGGCTCATGATTTCGTTCTTTCATGTTCTGGCCCCAATGGTGACTGGTTCGATTCCAATTCTGTTCAGTGCAAGTTCCCAGGTTATTGTCAAGCACAAGATTGAACTGAAAAGATGAAAGGCCATCTCCTCGTCTTACTCCAGTTGTGATCTTGAAACTATGGGACATTTCTCCTCAGACTTTCGCCTTGGAAGAGTTGTCTGTGAGAGTTTGTTCAGTAACAATAATAAGAAAATAAATAGTGGGCGAAGACGCTACTGTGGATGGTTAGTTCAGTATTAGCGCGGAGTAAGTTGGGCAGAAGACTTGTGTTTGTACGGTCGCATAATTTTGTGATCGTTGTTAGAACCGCGTTATATACGGAGTGCTAGATCAGCTAGTATAAAAGAAGCCAGAACAAGACACTTGTCAGTGAGTATACACGAGTGCTAGAGGAAGTGACAAGTCGATGGTTTGAACAGTTAATGTTCATTTGTGTTCAGTACCGGATTAACCACGTAGCAGGAGGTAGCAAATGCTACGGGCCTCGCGCCTTCTAGGGGGCCTCACGCCTCCCAGGGGGCCCCGCACCTAGGCTAGCTCTACAATTTTCCCCCGGACGGCAAAAATCAAGGGCTTCTTCTTCACATTTGCTACGGGCCTCGCGCTGTCTTAATCCGGCCCTGTTTGTGTAAAAGCTGGGTATTGCTGTGATTTTGAAACTAATCTGATTTATTTATATTTAGACTGGTGAACAAGCGGTGGAATTTTGAAGGGAATAACAAAAAAAAACTTTATAAACAGTGTATCATTAATCTAGCGTAGCAAGTAACAATTTCCTCTGGCAATTAAAATTAATTTTCTCTATCTCCTTGTCCTATTCGGTGATATCAGTATCAATCTCATGGCCATGTAAATATGTTCTTGAAATATGTTAAAGGAAGCTAGCAAAGATACTAACGATAAGAGTAATACCATGGAGGAAGGAAGATAGTGGAGACGACGCAAGGGACCTTCTCCACGCACTGGAGTGAAGCCGGGTACAGAGAAGTGGGGTGGGGAGGTCGCCATATTGGTCGGCCGCAAGAATACGGGGAATAGGTACAAAAACCTCAAGGGAATCATACGAGAACGGTGGCACCGCAATTTGACGATAGATTATTATGAAAATCGATGGGACAGACCAAAATTGAAGAATATTTTTTTTTTTTTGGTAATCTGTTTACTTCTCGAGATAGTCTCAAAAGTGAGGTCTTTGGTTGAAATTCAGAAGAAACATTTTCCTTGAGAAAAAATTTGGTGTTAGATTCTTATGTAACACGACGAGAGAAATTGAAAGTAAACAATAAAAATTTTCGATATCTCATTTAGTTCTCAAGATATGCTGTCTTCAAAAGCCGGAAACTTAAATGGCAGTAGTTTAGGATTACTTTTGGGGTATCCATTAATCACGTGAGGTGTGTTTCCGGATTTTCACCCATCCCTCCCTCCCTGGCGAGACTTCGCGTGAGATCTGGTCCTCCCCCCCCTCTGGTAAGACCTTGTCCGTGAAACCCCACCCCCCTAGAAATCGCTCTCGCAACTTATCAAAAGGTGGTTACACCTTCACTTTTCCACGAAATACCTCCATAAAATCGACTTCCGCGTTATTGGTAGACTTTTTTTTTTTTTTAGCTCTACAGTCCAACCAGAATTTCGAAAACCTCACGTGAGATTTCCGTTGACCCCCTTCCCCCTTGGTGAGATTTCGCCGGACTCCCCCGCCCCCCCTATTTCACCTCACGTAATTAATGGACGCCCGCTTGCGATACTCGTTGTGTCACTAACATGGTGCTTATGAAATTACTAACAACTAATAATAAAAAATTGCTTGCCCCTTCTGGTACAGGCTGCATTTCAATCTAACCACATTTCCGTTAATATTGTCGCTACAAAGTAAATTATGTAGACATTCCTAAACACATGAAATGCATGGCGAGGTACAACAAGGTTTGCTTCATGACGTCCCGTAGTTCACACAGCACACATTCATCATACACTTTCAGTGTAAACGGAACTGGACTAAAGCATGCAGAATACCATATTCATTGTATCGCGATGTAAACTTGACCCGTTCAAATTAGACTTCCAACACTTGTTTACAATAAGGCTAGTCTTTTATGGGCAAAGTAGTAACATAGGCTGATTGTCTACAATACTGCAACAAATATTTGAGAACGATATCCTCCTGTTGAGAGCAATGAATAAATTTATACCGATAGGCCCTGATTTTGCAGTTACCTATCACACACTACAAGAACAATAATTACAATGTGACTTATTTATGAAACGTTATTCCAGGTTGTTTCGTGTCTTGTCTGTTTGTGCAACGGTAGGAAAGGATGGGGCACAATGGAACACATGAGTTGTTTTTGCCCATAGCTCCCAACATGAATTTATTTTTTCAACATTTTAATTTTTTCCTGTTACCTAAGTATCTAAGCTATAAAAGAAATGCATCAACTATTATTATAAAAACCATATGTGAACATGAGCAGCCATTTTCAAAAAAATGAATTTTGTTTCATTGTACCCCGTGCCTGGGGTACAATGAAACAGGGTAAGGGGTACCTTGAAACAGTTTTTTTTAAATAAAAAAAACGCCATATATCACAAAAAGCTTAATTTTTTGAATTAATGAAAAAAAACAGAGGTATCTGGAACATAAAACGAGTTCAGGTGATTTTATTAAAGCACAAACAAGAAATCCTTTTACGTTTAGCCAATGTTGAAATTGCCAAAAACAACCCCGAATGAGATGAAACTTTTCTGTCTTTTAGTTTCGTGAGACACAGAAGGTTTTCCAACAGTAACTTTATGTCTTCTTCATTAGCCGCGGCTATGTCATCAACAAGAGGCTCAATAAAGGTGTTGCGTTTAAGGTACCTTAGGAATTCGACCACGTGGTCCCCTTCATCATCTATCATCTTGGTGATTTGACCAACGTAGAATTTGGAATGGCTTCTAATCTTGAATTCGATCAAGATATAATCTCCTGATACAGGAAGACGGTTCAATTGTGCAGAACGGTCAGGCTCAACAGGAAAAAACTCCACATCTGCCGTTAAGTGAATCACTTGGCACAGCATAACCATGGGGCACAATGGAACACTCATGGGGCTCCATGAACCGTTTCATTGTGCCCCGAAGTCCTCTGTTTCAAGGAACCCCAAACATGCCATTTCAGTTTTCCCTACTCTCCATCACGAATGTGTAGCAGTAGAAATGCGAAAGTTGGGCAAAAGCTTAAGGGATACATGTACAACGAAGTGCCATAAGAGCCAATTCATTAAAAAAATCACTCTTACCTGAAGACGAAAATCCGTTGAAGGAAATATTTTACTTTCAGCCAAAAAACAGCACCTAACCTTGTCAAGCCTGGCACGCAACTGGATAGGAGGGAGCAATTAGCTGGCATTGATGGGAGTGGCCAGCAGCGCTTTCTGCCGGATTCCCATTGCACTATGACGCTTCCGCGAGTCCGTTATTCACACCGCTTCACTGTGCCTCATCCTCCCCTATGCAACACAACTTGATATTTTAGAAAACTTTGGAATATAAGAAAATGAAATATTCTCAGCAGCAGACACAGTGCAAACAGCCCAATGGTAAGGGGTTATTACTATGGCCGCCACGCTTGCGCAGTAGGAGACGAGTTTATGAGTGAGGTTTACTGATTTAAAGTTATTTTTTCTCCGCTGTCTTCCTTCTTCCTTGATTAACACAAGAGATAGCCACAAATATCAACTTAAATCTTCGACTATCGACGAGAAAGATTGCACTAACAGCCAGTCACCTTACAATGTGCTATTAATGGATAAAAAAAAAAAAAAACAGTAGCTTAAATACTAATGATGCAACACTGATTGGCATATATTTCAATCCATATTTGTTTAACCTCTCTAATGAATTTGCCTCCACACATTTCAATGTTCAATGACATGTTCAATTCGAGAATTTCTTACCTGAAAAAGGCAGAAGTTTTAAGTAACTGGTTTAGTGAGAGTATTGGGGACAATGAATCAGAAACGGGAGGGTCTAACTCGAAGAACGAGCTTAACAACACGGTAAGAAATGAAGATTCCAAAGAATTTGAAATACATCGTGAGGATATCATTAAGGAAATAAGAAATGTGAAAAACCATAAAGGGTCTGGTGTAGATAATGTTACTACAGATACCTTAAAGATAGCCGGATGTGACATTGTACCTTATATTGAAGTATTATTTAAATTGAGTCTGGATACTTGCTGCTTACCACAGGAATGGACAAGTGCGATAGTAGTGCTGGTACATAAAGATAGGATGAGAAATAGATTAAAAATTATAGGCCAATCGGTTTGACATCAGTGGTAAGTAAATTAATGGAGAGATTGATATGCAACCACATCAAAAATATATGTGAGGAGTACAAGTATTTTCAAGTAGGCAACAGGGTTTTAGACGAATCTAAGTTGGCGAGATATATGAAACATATTTCAGATGAAATGGACAAGGGAGGCCAAATTAATAGTGTAGCACTAGATCTTTCAAAGATTTTTTGAGAGAGTGAGCCATAAAATGGTGGTAAATAAGGAAAAAACTATCAGAGTGGATGAGAAATTGTATTTCTTGGAAGAAGAATTTTTTAAAGGTATAAAAAAGAAAGTTAGGGGCGGAAATACCGTTTCAAAAGAAGTGGAATTAAAAATTGGAGTGCCGCAGGAAGCGTTTTTTTTTTTTTTTTTTTTTTTTTTGGCTTTACGCCTCGTCGACAGCTAACGTCATTAGAGGCGGGATGGTACGGGGGAAAGGAACGGGAAGGAATTCAGCCATGGCCTTTTTGAGGGAGGCATCCCGGCATTCGCCTTGGGTGATTTGGGGAAACCCAGGGGCGGATTAAGACAGCGCGGGGACCGTTGCAAATGTGAAGAAGCGGCCCATGGTTTCCGCCGTCCAAGGGGAATTGTGGAGCTAAAAAAGAAAAAGGTCGCCCATCTAGCTTGGCGGGGAGGCTCCAGAGACTCCTGGGCGCGGGGTCCCCTAGGAGGCGCGAGGTCCCCCAGAAATCTGGACGATCCGGACGAGGATTCGAACCCGCGTCCTTCCAAATGCAAGGTCAGAACGTTTATCGTTCACCAACCACGCTCGGTCCAGGGTAGCATATTGGGACTATTGCCATTCATTATTTTAATGAAGCAGTGGATTTTTAACAGGTGTGGGGTGATCTGGACAGGATATCTAGTTGGGTTGGTAAACACAGGATAAATGCAAAGAAGAGTCAGCTTATTAGATATACAAAATAAAAAACAAAGGTTGATTATGAGTAAATGGTAGGGAAAGAATTGCTTGCTGAAGACTTGAAATGTAAATATATTGGCATTACATTTGATAACAAGCTTAACTGGGCAAGACACATTGCACAGGTGGTAGGAAAAGGTTTCATAGTTCTGCACTTGTTGGAGAGAGTGATGAGGGGATGTACGAGAGAAGTCAAGGAATTGGGTTACAAAACTTTGGTCAGACCATTGCTCGAATATGGTAGTGTAGTATGGGACCCACATTTTGAGTATCAAATACAGGAGTTGGAGAAGGTGCAAAGAATGGCTGCTTGATTTGTTTCTGGAAATTATCGCAGAATGCAATCAGTGACGGATATGATAAAGGAGCTGGAATGGGATTCATTGCAAGACAGGAGGAGGGTGAAGAGGGTCATGAGATTGTACAGGGCATATATTGGTGATGAGGCATGGAAAGATATTGGTGTAAGAATTAAAAGTAGTGCATGGAAGGGAAAAGATGACCATGACCACAAGCTGGCAGCGTGCCCTCCATCGAAATTAATTTATATTAATTAAATCTCAACTACTGGTGTCCAAACCGCATGGAGGATGTTAGAATTGTTAAAAATTCAACTGCACTGTTCGCCTGTACTGCTATTCTTAATATATTAATAACTATGCTTCTTCTTGTGTAACAATGGAGGTTTCCTCGGATTATGATTTAATTTAATTTAATTGCAATGGAGCACAGACTCCGGTGGCAATTTCCCTACACAACCATCTTCCCCCTATCCTGCACCCACCTACATTTGCCCCCTAACAAATTTTATCTTTAAATTCGTTCAAAGTTTTCGGTAAATTATTCATCATTATGACCGCCGAAACGTAGTGTTTTATCGGACTAACTTTCTACTATGTATCCATCAAGCTTTTTAATGCCATACCAATGAAAATAAGATTACTTCCAAACAAAGTGTTTAGGAATGTAATAAAAAAATTAATGTTAATAACTGTTTATATAAAATTGAAGATTTTTATGAGGTAGCAGCTAACATGAGATAAATTTGGAAAATTATAATGCTTTGATGTATCAATTTTTACTGTCTTTGTAATGCTACAGATGTTCTCTGTAGTTTATACAATAAATATACTATACTATACTATTACCAGAGAAGATTTTTTTCATGCCTCTTGGTATTTTTAAATTAATAAAACTCTTGATGAAGGAATGTGACTGTTTTAGAACACTGACGAGAATTTTAAACTGTAATTGTTAGAGGTAAATAAAAATAATTCTTTTCGCTGACAAAAATCATAAAATCTTAGTTAATAATTTATTGAAGTTAAGTTAAAAGAATTTAGTGTGCACAATTTATCTGGTGACGCAATTAATCGCAGTTTCACGAACAGCTGAAATTTGTAGAAGGCAAAAGTAGGTGGATACCGGTACAGGAAAGGAGAAAAGATTGGTGTGGAGGAGAAATTTTCACCGAATTGTGAGCTCCATCGCAGTTAAATTGAATCTAATTAAACTCTTCATACAATCATCCAGTAATAATCATTAGTTTTTGTGTTTAAATTTGCGTTAATTTATTATGTTAGAAGTACAAGGATACATAGGGAGTAATACTGTGTACCTGGGGTTTCCGAAACAGTGCTATGTTTTTGACTTTTTCATACCAATTGTAAGAAAGAAGCCTTCCGTACTTACCAAATGTTATACTTGCGATTTAATGAGAAGATCCAGGTTAATATTTTAGGTGATGCACTTATAGTGAAATTGTGAAAAAAGTATGTGTATGTATATATGTATATATATATATATATACAACTTCCGACGAAGCGCTCGATCCGGTGGCAATCACCCTACACACCCCTCAACTAATTTTTACTTTAAATTTTATCAGTGTTTTTGGTAAATTATACATCAATTCTCCTGGCAATTTATTCCAATCCCTTACACCCTTCCCAACGACAGAAAGTTTCCCACACCCTTATCTTGCAGAATAGAATTTACAACTTTCAATAGAAAGCCACCTTCAATAATTGGACAGCAAATCTACTTATTTAGGTAGAAATTTATGAATTCATATTGTGAGTTAAGTCTACATAACAAATTGTAACTATAATATTATGTTAAAAATAACTAATAACTACCAACCACAAAACTATTTATAAATAAATCACATGTCTGACTACCGTGACCTATTCCAGTCCTTCCAGATGCCAAATATTTCCACTGTACTAGTTTCTACGTAGGCTTCAGTTTTCAATCAGAATGAATGACAACAGCAAAAAGTCTATAACTCTTTTCCACAACTTTCACAACCTCAACAACTGTTTTGTAGTAAAAACCAGTTTTCCCAGAAACTACCATCGCTTTTGTACCTGTACGAAAAAGTGATTGAAGGTGTTTCTTCTGGAATATGCAGCATCTTTTTATAGATCAGCTGTGGGCACGTGTGTTTACTTCCAGGAATACTGTTTATTTGGTTCTCGTGTCCTGACGGGAGGTGATATGGAGCCAATAAGTGCTGTGTATATTAAGGAAGAGGTAGGTTTCCAACTGTTTTGTTTGTTTGGGGATTGGTGTAGTACACGAGTTGCTGATTACTGTCCCATAATGTGGACGCCCCTTTCCCTCACCCAAGTGATTACTTGGAAATGTTTTTGTGTGGTCGATGTGCAATCCTGAATGAGCTAATTTTACTTGTTAACTTTTATAACTCGAAACATATGATATTTATTATCGTTTTAAATGTGTTGTATTTTATCAATTCATAACTGTGAGAATTCCTTTACAGTTTCTGTTAGTGTTGTTTTGAAGTATTTCGTTGTTTAGTTTAAATTGTTTGTTTTTTATCCTTAAATAACTACTATATTAAATCAGTTGGGAAATCTGTACATTGAAATTTAGAAAACAAAGCGCTTTTTGTTCATCCCTGCGTCAACAAGAGTCGAACTTGTTCACATGAATGCACTTTACAATGAATGTGCTGTTCTGTGTTTTCCATCCACCAGTTTTTTCCTATTTATTATCTGAATATCAGTAAGCTATTGTGGTCACTAGTTGTCTTATAGGTCGTTTACTTCTTTTTGATGAATATTACATGTAAATTAATTGCAGTATGTTGTAGATTCGTTAGATACGTATATGTTCAAAAACTAAATAGAGATGAAATGGTAAATAGTTGTGTAAAATAATGAAAATGAAATTAATTGTACTCGACCATGTAAGCCATAACATTCATTTTCACTTAAGTTATGCTCTCAGTGCTGAGATCAAGTTTCCATCCAATTTTTGTGCATGCTGATTATTAAGAACAGGCGTCATTCTCTGCAGGGTATATTATTATTTTATTAAAATACTGAACTATATTTTTTTCAAACTAACATAATCATTACATGAAGTAAAATGCTAACCAAAAGAATTGTGTTTAGGTATACAAGTTTGAGAGTTCAAGCAAATGGGTGAATGTTTTAACAATTTGCATGCTGTTCATTTACAGAAACTAAGATATAAAAATAGTCATACATGTGAAAATTATTGGCAAGTTTCATTTTATATTAACAATAATTCGTTATAAGTTTTGGAACTTCTTTGATTTCACTAATGGTCTGCGTTATTTCCTCAAGCTCTATCACCTTACGTATATTGTTGGGGATTTATGCCATGAATATGTGAGACCACTTTTTCTTATATGACAAAGAAACTTCTGGTCCTGGGACATTATTATGGTGTAGGTTTATGTACAGTATATAATAAGCTTGAAACCCTTTCAGTGTTGAAGCTTTTTGTTTCTAGTATCTTCAATAGTTTGTTCCTGCAACCAGTAAGTATATTATCATGTAGGTATTATTTTTTTTTTCTTTTTCAGAATATGTTAGAAAACACTGAAGAAGAGGATGCAGTGCCGATGCCATATCTTGATAGGTATTATACTTCTTTGTTATTAAATTCCTTATCATTTGACATATACATTCGAATTATTCTGTAATGAATTCAGAACCTCACACAATCTGATGTATAGAATACTGTAATTCAACATGCACCAACATAACCCATATTTGTTATGATGAACAGCTGGAAAAAAACTAATATTTAAAATAAGCAATGTCAGCAAACTAGTTTTTGTATATAAACAGAACATTATTATTATAATTTCTTACCTGGTTGAAAAATGGCTTAGTGACTGAATATTTAGACAATTAAAAATTCCTTAGGACATTTAATAATGAATTTGCATATCTCATCACAAATTAATTTATGTTTAATATTGATAGTATGTTAGTGCTTTGTTCCTTTTTTAATATGTAATTAAAATAGTAATGAAGTGCACACTCTGGTCGCAATTTTCCTACACACCCATCTTTTCCCTTTCCTGCACCCACCTACATTTGTCCTCTTCAAATTTTAACTTTAAATTCTTTCGACAGTTTTGGCAAATTATTAATCATTTCTCTTGGTAACTTATTCCAATCCCTGAAACTCTTACCTAAAATAAAAGGATCTTCCTACACCCTTGTGCCTGAAATTGAGTGCCAGCTTATTGTCATGGTCATCTTTTCACTTCCATGCATTAGTTTTCATTCTTATATCAATTTCTTTCCATGCTTCAAAACCAATATATGCCTTCTATACTCCTATGACCCTCTTCACCCTCCTCCTATCTTCCAATGAATCCCATTCCAGCTCTTTTAACATATCTGTTACTGATTGTATTCTGCAGCAATTTCCAGAAATAAATGTAGCCGCTCTTTTTTGCATCCTCTCCAACTCCTGTATTTGATACTCAAAATGTGGGTCCCATACTAGACTACCACATACAAGCAATGGTCTGACAAAAGATTTGTATCCCAACTCCTTTACTTCTCTCGTACATCCCTACATCATTCTCTCCAAGTGCAGAATTTTGAAACCTTTTCCTACCACCTGTCAAATTTGTCCTGCCCAGTTAAGCTTGTTATCAAATATAATGCCAAGATATTTACATTTCGTCTTCAATAAGCAATTCTTTCCTCACGTTATAGTCATAATCAACCTTTTGTTTTTTATTTGTGTATCTAATTAGCTGACTCTTCTTTCCATTTATTTCATACCATGTTTGCCAACAACTAGATATCCTATCCAGATCACCCTGCAACTGTTTACAGTCCTCTACCATTTTAATCCTTTTATATAGCATTATATTATCTGCAAACAATCTAATTTCTGATAGTAAACATTCAACACAATTATTCATTAGTATAATGAATAGCACTGCTACCCATTGGCACTCCCATTTTCACTTCCACTTATTTTGGCATTTCCTAGCCTAAATTTCTGTTATCTATGTTTTAAAAATTCTTTTACCCAGCAAATCCCTTTCTGATCCACACCAATAGTTTTAACTTATTTGCTATCATTTAATATCTCACTCAGTCAAAAGCCTTTGAAAGATCTAGTGATATACTATCAATTTAGCCTCCCTTGTCCATTTCATCCAAAATATCTTCCATATATCATACCCACTGAAATTCGCATGAATATCCTTGCCTAATGTTATGTTGCCTACTGGAAAACCACATACACTCCTTACATATGTTTCTGATGTGGATGCATATCAATCTCTCCATTAATTTACCTACCACTGATTTCAAATTGATTGTCCTATAATTTTGGTTCTATTTTTAACATCTACTTCATATACCAGCACTTCTATTGCACATTTCCAGTCCTGTGGTAAGCAGCAAGTATCCAGATTCAATTTAAATAATACTTCAAGATAATGCACAATGTCACATCCCACTGTCTCTAAGACATCTGGAGTAATACTATCTACACCAGCCCATGTATATTTTCTGAGCTTTCTTATTTCCTTTGTCATATGCTCAGGATGAATTTCATATTTTTTTCATCTGCTCATTTCTTACTGTATTGTTAAGCTGGTTGACCCATTTCTGATTCGTTGTCCCTAATGCTCTTACTAAACCAGTTACGTAAAATCTCGTCTTTTCTCAAATCCTCAGTAACTTATGTCCAGTACCTTAAATTATTTATTCTGCATATAGATGGTAGAGGTGTAATATTACAGGATAATAGAACAGAAACCCAACGTAGTGGACATACCAAGGGCCAGGTCATAGTAGTGGTTAAGTTCTGTTATGCCATGGTAGCATCAATATCTGGAAGTGTAGTATCACCTTCTCTGATATTCTATCATTCTGAGCTGTGTCAACAGTGTTGGATATCAAATATTGCCTAATGCCACTGAGAGGGCCACAAAACTATCCACTACATAATTTTCATTCTTTTTTTGACTTCTATCATTGACCAGTTAGACATTCTGCATGGAGCTGGACTTTAAAAATGCCAATTGATTGGAAATATTTCCCCTTCACTTTCCTTGGTTATTTGTATTTCCTTCCTTCACAGTGATTACATACTACCCAAAAATCTATCCTAATCCTTTGTTCAGAAGATGGAAATATTCTACATCTACATCTACATATATACTCTGCAATTCACAAAATTGTGGGTGGCAGAGGGTGCTCAGCACCAAAGCTAATCTCTTTGCTGTGCATTCCAATCCCTAATGGTACGAGGGAAAAAAGAATTCATATAAGAATCAGTCCGGCACCTTATTTCTCTAATTTTATCTTTCCTGTCCTTCCGACTCAAATAGGTTGGTGGAAGAAGTATTTCACTACACTCATGAGTGAAAGTTGGAGTACGCATGTTTTCCAATAAGTTTAAACGAAACGTATGTCGTCTATCTACCAGAGACTCCCAACCTAATCTACTAATCAGTTCTGTGACGCTTTCATAAGGACTGTAGCAAGCGGTCACGAATCGAGCGGCTCTTCTCTGTACTTTCTCTATACTTTCGATCAATCCCTTACGAAACGGGTCCCAAATGGCACAACAATAATCCAAATGTGGACGCACAAGAGATTTGTACGCTATCTCCTTTGTTTGTTCATTACAATTTTTCAAGATTCTACCTATGAATCGCAGCCTAGAATTAGCTCTACCTACTAAAGAATTAATGTGTATGTCCCATTTCATGTTCCTTTGTACTGTTACTCCCAAATATTTAATAGAATCGACCATATCAATAACTGTATTGTTTAACTCGTATTTCTGAACAATCGGATTCTTTTTGTTAGTTATGCTCATTGTCTTGCACTTTTTACAGTTTAGAGTAAGTTGCCACTCAGCGCACCAAGCCAAAATAACATCCAGATCGCGCTGAATTTCTAAGCAATCGGCCAAAGTTCTTACTTCCCTATAAATAACCGCATCATCAGCAAACAATCTAAAAAGGCTTTTCACTTTGTCTCCGAGATCGTTTATAAAAATTAAGAAAAGAAGTGGTCCTATTACACTTCCTTGAGGTACACCCGATGTAACATCTAGATTAGAAGAACTTTCTCCTTCAACGACAACATACTGCGACCGACTAGTTAGAAAATCCTTTATCCATTCACAAAGCTGATCCGATATACCGTACGCTCGAAGCTTCGCTAAAAGGCGGTTGTGTGGCACAGAGTCAAAGGCTTTCTGGAAATCTAAAAAAATTGCATCTACTTGTGAACCTGTATCGATAACTTTCATTACGTCGTGTGTAAATAGGGCCAGCTGTGTTTCACATGACCTTTTCTTCCGAAATCCATGTTGATTTGTTGTAAGCAAATTATTATAATCTAGAAAATTCATAATGTTCGAGCATATAATATGCTCCATAACTCTACTACAAACAGATGTTATAGATATGGGACGATAGTTCCCAGGATCACTTCGATCACCTTTTTTGAAAATCGGAGTTACTTGCGCGATTTTCCAGTCTGAAGGTACTTTTCGCTCTTCTAATGATTTACTGAATATATCAGACAGAAATGGCCCGATTTCTGCAGCATACTCTGAAAATACTCTTACTGGAATTCCATCCGGGCCCGGTGCTTTCCCCCACTTCAGGAGCTCTAATTGCTTAACGATACCTGCAGTATCTATTCGTAATGATTCCATCACCGACTCGCCACGGCGTGGGAAAACGGGAATACTATCCTTATGTTCATTTGTAAATGAATTTTTGAATACAGTATTTAGTACGTTAGCTGTATCGCGGCTTTCATTAACCTCGGAACCTTCACGAATTAGTGCTGGAATATTGCTGTTGGTACAATTAACTTTTCGTACATACGACCAAAATTTCTTTGGGTTTTCTGTGAGACTCTTAGAGAGAGAGTTGGAGTGAAAATCGTTAAAGGCCTCGCGCATTACATTCTTAATACGTCCTCTTAAATCAGCTAAGGTTTCTAAATCGCTGCGACACCCCTTCCTTCTTGAACGTGCGTGTATTTTCCTTTGTTTTTTGAGTAATCTTTTGACTTCGCATGTGTACCACGGTGGATCATTATCTCCCTTTATTGTCCGCTTTGGTATATGTATTTCCATGCCTTCCCTGACTATATGTATAAAACGATGCCACATCTCTTCAACGGTGTCCTTTGTTGACTTGAAGTTATGGTATTTATTCCTCAGGTAGGTTCTAAAACACTCCTTTGAGGCCTTACTGAATTTGTATACAATCCGCCCTTTTTTCCTTTTTCGCTCGGTCATTAATTTGATAGTCGCAATTACCGCTTTGTGATCGCTTATTCCTGTGGTCGTTGAAATGTCGGTGAATAATTCTGGCCTGTTGACCAGTTGTTTGAAGACTTCTGCCTATATTCTATTTTGTTCAAAAGTGTTTCCATTTAATATTGTACTTTTCGCTATTATTACAATTCCCTAATCTTCACTCAAGCAGGATTGCAATGTCTTTGACGGTGGTGCAGTTTGCTGTTATATATCTTCCTCATTCTTGTCATCTGGTGAAAGAACCTCTATTCATTACCCCCGAGTCTCCTCAGCTACTAAGTGTGGCACATAAATAAATGCAATAGACCAAAAAATTCAAGTAGATTACAGTTTAGATAATAATTCCATTGTAGAAAACGCAACAACATAACCAAATTGTAACATATGAATGTAATTACCAAGAGAACCCGCTGAAGGTGCTTCTGTAAAAAAAGTGAAATGCATTTGCAAAGTCAATAAATGCACAAACTTTAAATTGTGTTGCCGTTATTTACACTGATGAGCCAAAGAAACTGGTACACCTGCCTAATATCGTATAGGGCCCCCGCGAACACACAGAAGTACAATAACATGACGTGGCATGGACTCGACTAATATCTGAAGTAGTGCTGGAGCGAATTAATATTATGTATCTTGCCAGGCTATCCATAAATCTGCAAGAGTACAAGAGGGTGAAGATCTCTTCTGAACGGCACGTTACAAGGTATCCCAGATATGCTCAATAATGTTCATGTCTGAGGAGTTTGATGGCCAGTGGAGATGTTTAAACACAGAAGAGTGTTCCTGGAGCCACTCTGTAGCAATTCTGGATGTGTGGGGTGGCACATTGTCCTCCTGGATTTGCCCATGTTCGTCGGAATGCACAATGGACATGAATGGATGCAGGTGATCAGCCAGGCTGCATACGTACGTGTCACCTGTCAGAGTCGTATCTAGACGTATCAGGGGTCCCATGTCACTCCAACAGCACACGCCCCACACCATTACAGAGCATCCACCAGCTTGAACAGTCCCCTGCTGACATGCAGGGTCCATGATTCAAGAAGTTGCCTCCATACCTGTACGTGTCCATTCGCTCGAAACAATTCGAAATGGGACTCATCAGACCAGGCTACATGTTTCCAATCATCAGCAGTCCAATGTCAGTGTTGACGGATCTAGGTGACATGTAAAGCTTAGTGTCGTACACTCAGGAAGGGTACACTAGTGGGCCTTCATCTCCGAAAGTCCATATGGATGATCTTTCGCTGAATGATTCGCATGCTGACACTTGTTGATGGCCCAGCATTGAAATCCGCAGATATTTGTGGAAGGGTTGCACTTCTGTCATATTAAACGATTCTCTTCGTTGGTACCATTCTTGCAGGATCTTTTTCCGGCCGCAGCGATGTTGGAGATTTAATGTTTTTCCGGATTTCCTATATTCATGGTGCAATCGTAAAATTGCCATATAGGAAAATCCTCACCTTATCACAACCTCGGAGATGCTGTGTCCCATCTCTCATGCGCCCAGTATAACTCCACGTTCAAAATCACTTAAATCGTGACAACCTACCATTTTAACAGCAGTAACCGATCTAATGCCTGCGCCAGACACCTGTTTACATATTTCTGTGTTTGCATATGCATGCCTATACCAGTTTATTTGGCTCTTCTGTGTATGTATGAACTTTAGTATATTATTTGTTTATGGCATATCAACAATGATACATTTGTTTCTAGGTATGATAGTGAGAGTCTTCCCCGCATGCAGCAGTTTACCTCTGCTAAGCTAGGATGTAACATCGTAACAAAAGCCCCGGACGGAAGTCACCCCTCCAGTAATTCAGAGACAGCTTCTCATCCCTTTACTTGTGAAATTTGTGGAAAATCCTTTATGGTGTCTCACAAACTTGAAAAGCATAAAAGGTCCCATGTAAGTGAGCGACTTTGTGTCTGTGAAATGTGTGGAAAATCATTTAGGAATTCTTGTCACCTCACAGAACATAAGAGGATCCATACAGGTGAGCGGCCTTACGTTTGTAAAATTTGTGGAAAAACATTTATGGTGTCTGGTAGCCTCACTATGCATAAAAGAGTCCATACGGGTGAGTGTCCTTATTTTTGCGAAACTTGCGGGAAGTCATTCAAGACTTCTGGTCACCTTAGAGAGCATAAAAGAACTCATACAGGTGAGAGGCCGTACATTTGTAAAATTTGCAGAAAGTCGTTTACGACATCTGGTAGCCTCACAAATCATACGAGGATCCATACAGGCGAATGTCCATACATTTGTAAAATTTGTGGAAATTCATTTAAGCAGCATGGTAACCTTATAGCACATAACAAAATCCACACAGAGGATCAGCCTTTTGCGTGTGAAATTTGTGGGAAATCATTTAAGAGGTCTGGGGACTTCACAGACCATAAAAGGATTCATACAGGGGAACGACCTTATGCTTGTGAAATCTGTGGGAAATCATTTATGCGGCCTAATAAGCTTGTAAAACATAAAGAAACTCATTGTAATTAGGAACCTGATATTTGTGAAACATGTGGAAAATCATTTAAGGCGTCAGTCAGATTGTAGAGCGTAAAATAATCTGTATGGAAAAATTTGTCTAAAACTGTTTATAGTGTCTATTGACCTTTTAAGGCACAAATGTATCTATACGATTTGCTGACCATATACAGCATAACCTCAGTAAGTCAAAATTGAGGGGAGATGTGCAAATATTCGACTTATAGAAGTTTTGACATATAAAAGGTTTTGAGAGAGGATTTTGTAGGTACATGTTCAACTTGCAGAGATTTAGATTTTATTCTACTTAATTTTGTCACAGTGGTGCAATAAATAAAAGTTCATATTACAGACTAATGTTTATTCTCAATTTTTGTAGGTATACATATGTAAACATAAAAAAATCACACTTAAGATAACATATATAGAGTATAAAAAAAATAAAAAAGTATATATTTTTTTTTTTACTTTAAATAATTCAAGCATTGTATATCTATAGCATTGTCAATAGTAAACAGAACAGAAAATATATTTTCTTCTGCATTGCCATATAAAATTCCTTAACATATTCAATACAGCTTGTCTCTTTGACGGACATCAGCAGTATATTCAATGGATTACTTCCAGTGTTTAACGTCATTTACATCATTAACTTCGGATTTTTCAGCAACTGAATAATTCTGTCATCAGATAACCATACAGCAGTGGTACAAACTCCTCAAAACATGTTCCTGTGTCAGATACGAACATATTTTGCCACACTTTGCCTGCCATTCTGATGGCTTTCAACACATCGATAATAGAACCCGTGTTTCCTTCTATATTAGCCAACATGTTCTTGACTAGTTCCTTTTGGTACTATTACTTTAAGTTTTTAATGATGCCTTGGTCCGTTGGATGCAATTTTGATGTTGTATTTGTGGGAATACATTGAATTTTAACTGCTTTCATTTGTGGAATATAATTATGTGCAGTACAATTATTAATGAGCAATACAATTTTTCTTTAGCTATTTTCTTGTTTATTTTTTATAAGAAAGTATTGCCGGCAATATTCTTAAAGTGTATAAACTGCTCTCGGGTGACTAGCCGAGTCAAGAGTGCGTTGTTACACGATATTTCGGCGACTAGATTCATTGCCGCCATCTTCTGGTGAAGTGCCGGGTGCAGCGAAAAGGCTTAGTTCTTATAGCCTGCCAGGTGGCCCAGTGCGCGGGAGTGTTGAGCGCGTCCGTGATTGGTCGGCGTAGGCCGCCGGAGTGGGGGTAGTGCTGGTGCGCCTAGCTGGTGCCAACTCAGTGATGCTTGGACGCCGGTCATCGAAGCGCTGCCGAGGCCCGCACGACGCGAGGCGCCCGACTCAATTGAGCACCAGCTAGGCGCACCAGCACTACCCCCACAACGGCGGCCGGGCGGTGCCTACGCTGACCAATCACGGACGCGCTCAACACTCCCGCGCACTGGGCCACCTGGCAAGCTATAAGAACTAAGCCTTTTCGCTGCACCCGGCACTTCACCAGAAGATGGCGGCAATGAATGTAGTCGCCGAAATATCGTGTAACAACGCACTCTTGACTCGGCTAGTCACCCGAGAGCAGTTTATACATTCTCAACGCCGAGAAAGACTTTGTTCTTAAATATTCTTAAAGTTTGTACCTAATTATTATTTTCTTCAAGATATAGAGGTTATTAATTTAAAATCATCGAGCTGTAGAGGAGTAGAATCAAACATTGATATATCAAATATATGTTCTTTCCAGTTACAGATCGAAAATATGCAATGAAACACCTTTTAGGGAAATGCTGATTATTTCGGCTTATCAAGGTCTCAGATTTTGAGTAATAGAGGTTTTGGGGCTTGAGGGGAAGGGAACAAGGGTTTCTTTCAAGTTGGACAGGTTTTCAACTTAGCGAGGTTTGACTTACCAAGGCTCTACTGTACTTGTGAAATTTGTGGAAAATCATTCATTATGTCTAATTACCATTTATACCATAAAAGTCCATATAGACGAAATGTCTTTTATTTGAGAAGTTGGGTAAAAATCGTTTTATTGGTTTTATAATCTTATACGACACTGGTAAATCCATTCAGCTGATCTGGGATTGGCTTAAATAATTGAGACACGCCATTCTTGTTAGCTTCTGTTGTGAAGTATTTGGAAACTTGTCTATACTGTTTAGTATAACTATAACCCTTATAGAGATTATTGTAGTAAACCATTATTTGGTTTTGAAGTTGTGAATAATAACATAGTAACTTTACACAACATGAAAGTTTCTATTTATGTGATCTACCATTTTCTTTTGAATAATGTACAAAATGGTTTAAATAGTTGAATGATTTTATTGAGCATAAAGGAAAACATTTAGAGTATTGGCCTTTAAAGTGTTTAAAGCATCTTGTTATCCTAGAAAACATAAAAAAAGTTATTTGTCCTAACCAATAGTATCTGTTTGCCTTGGAAAAATTTCCACTAGGAATGATGATTTATTCTGTTTATCCATTTGTTTTAATCTTAAATCTGTTTTTTAAAACTAAATGATTGTATTGATATTTTTTTTTTCTTTTCACGTTGGCTTATAGTTAATGTTTATCAGGCTTTCTGTCATTTATTAGAAAAAATGTATTTATACAATTTTCAAAATCTAAGTTGCCTACATATTATTCATATAATTAGTTGCATAATGTGTTCCATAATTATTGTTTCAAGTCATCAGAAAAATTCCTGTTATTGGTATAAAATTTTCCTTTTGGTTATAAACAACTATAATAATATTCAGAGGTAGAAACAATGTTATAATATTTTATATATAAGTTTTGTATGGAAGTTCATTGTTTTAAAATAAATCTTAAATTTACAGATAGTTCTTTAGGTTTGGTGAGAACTATCTACTGATATGTGAACCATAATGTGAAAAAATAATTTTTTCTAAAATATATCTAAATTTTATCAGTGAAGATTTAGAGGTTCTGCTCGAAGTAAATTTCTAAATTGAAAAACAATGAAATATTGGTATCATCACTATAATATGTGTGGTGATATCATTGCACTATGTGGTAGTTTGTTTTTCTGCTGTTGTGTACATTTTTTTAAATATCTCATTGGTGTAATCTAATGAGTCCATAAAATTTTTGCTTTTGCTTATGACATTATTTAAAATATTTTGTGACTTAATTTTTATGTTTAGAATTACTTCTTTTTTATTTATTTCTAACAAATAATTGTCTAAATTTTCTGTTGAATTTTTGTTTAAAATATATTATGAGCTTTGTCTTCAAATTTAAAAACCACTTCTATATTTATGGATGTGGTGTAAATACAAAGTTGTTAATATGTATTACATGTAAATCTATGTAAAACATATCCTTATTTCCATTAAGATTGCTTTAGACAAAAAAAAAAAAATATTTTGTAGAAATAATGAAGTTTAATTCTAAGAAATTTTCCTTCCTCAGATGCCTAATTTAGCAATTTCCTAATCTGTGGATGTGATACTCAGCAGACAAAGCACTGTGTATTATTCAGTATTGATAGTTGAAATTTTAACAATAAAGTGACAGACTACAGATACGTATTTTGAATAAGCTTCTATCGCCATCGCGATAAATCTAATGAATCTACAGGTTTTTGGTCCAGTTCACAAGCATGGGCTTTGGTCACATGATAAGTCCATATTGATCAGACAGCAAGTTGAACGTGTTGTATACCTATAATGAAGATTGCGATACTGTCCGATAATACTCAGTCACATTACTCGTTTGTGGTTACCTCATAACTAAATCCTTCATTACTTTTGCCAACATTATGTATTTGAAACCTTTCCCTGTCCCAGCTAATGTTTGTGACTATTATTTAAACCTGATTATAAATCTTAGTCTTATATGTATCTCGATATCACAATTCAGAAATTTACAAGTAAGTTAACATTGACATACTTGTAATAGAAAAAGTAAAATCATCTGGTTTTACTGTTTGGTGACAGTGATGTTGATAGGTATCTCATTTTAATAATGAAATAACGAGTCTAAAAGATTCACTTTTAACTTTGTTGATTTTCCTTTAGGACATCAAACTCCAAAGATACTAGGTGTAAACATAAATAGATGCTCTAGCGATTATCACATTCAAACAACTACTACCCACAATACTTTGAATACTGTGCTCTGGTTGCCAGGTGATCCTACAGGATTATCTGGCAGGCTAACTCGCAAGACCTAGGCATCTCTTAACAGCGTTAGGTCTGGTCATGGAAGATCTGCTTCATCTTTGTACACATGGGGAATGAGAGATTCCTGCAACTGTGGTGAGGAAAAACAAACCATCCGTCACATGACATTTGACTGCCCACTTCGATCCTTCAGGGGATCACCGATAGATTTTATTAATATATCAAATGAAGTTTTAGAGTTGCTACACCATGTTAATTTCGAATTTTAATTATACTTTAATGTTAAACTATATTCTTTTTGTGCTACGGCCATAAGCTAAATAAATAAATAAAATACTGAATACTCTGAGCACTGAATACTGAATGACTGAAAACTCGTCTCTGCTTTCCAGAATATTTCAAAGATTTCCTTTTGATGAAGTTTTTTGTGTACACATGTCCAAAACCTAATGGCCCATTTCTCTACTTATTGAAGAAGGTCGTTACCGAAATACTGTATATTTGTTTGTCCGCCTTTCGTGTTTTCTCTCATGGCAGCCGTCAACTTTGGTATGTGGTGGGTTAATTCCCCTTTCCTTTATTATTTATATTGCCTAAAAGCTGCTTCCATTTTCCTTAGTTTCATCATTTTTATATGTTTAGCAACACTTGTCGTCATAACACGCACACATGTGATGTCCACGTGTTATCGGCACCTAGCACATCATCACACCACCACAGAACGAGTAATGGCCTCCCTGCAACGTTCTGTGTCATCCTGCACCAATGCTCATAGACAAGCAGCAGCAGCAGGACTAGGGAAGTAACATCCCATTGTGTACACTGCAGATAACGCCACAATACAAAAGTCTGCATCTGGACAGGGAAGTGAGGACCACTGGTAAATGGTGTCACTCTGTGTTCAGCGATGAATCGCGGTGCTACACTAATTCTGATGACTTTCAGTAGCGAGTGTGGTGGTGATCTAGGAAGACGTCCCATTCTTCCGACGGTTTGGAGAGATAATGCAATGCTACTACCGCAGTCGCGGTGTGGGGACACATCGGGTCTGACTTCAGGTCAGGTGGCAGTGAGTGACCTTTCTCCACTACTGCCCACTAGGGCAACAATAGGGGGGGGGCTGTTTGTGGTGCCACAATATTGATTCACACCAGGTTTTGTTTGGCTCATTATATAAACTTCTGTATAGCTCTGTTTAATCAATCACAAATAAAATATTGATCTGCCTTGAATAGCACTTTGTTTATTTTATACGAAAAATATATAACTTATCAATTACTTGAGAAAGGTGGAAGAGACGTAATGTTACACCAACTGACTCATTCAGCTAGTTACCCAAGGGCATTCTATATGTAAACAACAATTTTTCATCATTTTAAAATGACAGGATTTCAGGCATATTCAACCTATCTGACGAAGATTGCTGTTATTTTAGAGAAAAGGCTTCCCACCTAATGTGGCCTATACCTACACAAAATTGAATATGAGTCTCTAATTCCATCAGTTCCATCTTAATTGCTGCAACTACATCAATGGATACATCTAAAAATCCTATCCCAACATTTCTACTCTAAACCAGTTGAGAAGCATTGACTGTCGCGAATATACATAAACTAACAGGAATTATTGTCATTGCCAGAAATTAAAAGTAATAGGGGTTTGGTGAATGTATGCAACTCTGTACCTGAAACAGAAGTATCATGTGAGTACATTTCAAATGAACGCCAGTGGCTGTATTCAGCAAAAAATGAATATTCCGAAACAGGGCACTGTTAGTATGAAAGTATGCTGCTCTATTAGAACACTGTGCGAGATTATCCACAATAGCAGCACGAGTACAAACTACATTATTTTTCTTGAAGATGAATGTTTAAGTCACTATATATATATATGCCATTGAGATCTTTCTTTCACCACTTTAATTGCTTGTTGGTTTTACATTCCAGTACTAGCAGGTTCTCTGAAAATATTTGTCTTCAAGTTGAAAAGTTAATTTACATTTAATTTTCCTTTTTAACTGTTGAAAGAATTGACTGCTTCTCCTGCAACTTGAAAGGCAAGTAATATCCAACTTCTATTTGGATACTAATACTTCGCTGGATTTTATTTTATCTGTATGGTGCATTTACATATATTTCAGTGACCTAACTATTAATTATTCCTTTCCTACGATATCATAAAATATTGTATAAGAGACATTAAATTCATGTTATTATACATCTTTCATTTCACCATTCTTTTATTTTATTACTCCTTGTGTTATTATTCCCCATTAATGACTTATTTGTTGCTTCTTCTGTTCCATTTTGACCTCATAAATATCACACTTTTTTTTGCTTCTGGTTTTACACACCATTAAAATCGAAGTCATCAGAGGCAGGAAAGGATTGGGGGCAGAAACAGGAAGGATTTTGGCAATGGCCTTTTAAAGAAACAATCCTGGAATTTGCCTGGAGTGGTTTGGGGAAACCATGGAAAGACCAAATCTAAATGGCCGGGGATTCTACTAAATGCAAGGCCAGAGTGTTACCGCTAACCCACCACACTTGGTCACAAAATTTAATATTGATTTCTCTGTATCTACAAAAGCATGTGACATCTTATGTTCAACCATTTGATTTTCTATAGTAAGCAAAGTAGGCAACAAATTTTCTCTTTATTACTATATAGGTAAGGTTGATAGTGATAGGGATCGACTGGTAGAAAATCTTTCATTGGATTGAAAATACTGTTTATTTCATTGATGACACTTGAAGCATTTCCTAATATATAAATATATAAGAGAAACCGCTTGAAAAAACTTAGTGTGAAAGATATAGCCAATGAAACTGTTCATACAGCTGATTAAATACATGCAACAATGATAAGCCCAAAGATATAATGATAAAATAACTGTAATGGCTTTTAAATAAATTGTAACATATTTTAAATAACAATAATAAAAATAAAAGGAACTAATTGCCAACAGATCTGATGACATATCAGATTGATTTACAAATTATAGAATATTAATCAACCTTAATTTTATGTTTGCACTGAAACAAGAGGTACTATACCAACAAAAAATATATGCAATATTTTACATTATGTCAATTATTTTTAGCTGAACCCACCTTAGAACAGTCAATTACTCAATAAATGGCAGTCAGTAAACATTTCATAAGTAGTTAATCAAAACAAAACATTATTTATATAATTTGATGAACAGATATTATCAAACAAAACAAAATTGTACTATATTCACCGAAATTTCTTTGGTTGTATTAAATTACAAAAACAATATTTTCATATAACTAACTGATACGTCTTTATCACTAGTAAATAATTTTATGTTCTAGAATCTTGTATCAAAACAAGTAAACAGAAAATAAACTATTCATCACAAACTCTTAAATAAAATTATTGGTATAAGTATACTTATCTAAACACAAACATTGGGTACTTAAGAATGAAGAAAATCTTACATATATTTCTGACTAGCTTTTGTTTTTATTTATTCTGGTATGAGAAAAAATATCCATTCAATATGATTTAAAAGATGCCAGATCATATAGATAATTTTTTCAAAAACTATAATTGTACAGTCTGATATTCATTAATAAGCCAAATCCTGAAAATGCATCACAGGAAAATGAGATTTCCTCTGTATGAACGAAAAGTATTGTTGTCCATTTAAATACCTGTATTTTGATGTTGTTCAAGAACCGTATATTCCATAATTGTTTTATGAAACACTTCATACCTAAATAGTTAATTAGCTCCATTTTTCCATTTATAGCTTTTAACATGTCAAATTCCACAAGTTTATAAGAAAACATAGGTTCACATACATTAGTTATTTGGTGAATCTTGAGGAAGCCTACAGCATGTAAAGGCTTTCTATATATTTCACAGAGAATCAGCCATATACCTCACAAAAAATTTAATGTTTTTTTATTTGAGAACCATAAAATTTTTTCATACTGAACGCAAAAGAAAAAAATGTGATTAAATATGATTAATGATTCGATGTTGTTTAAGGGCATCAGATCTTTTATACAATTTTTCACATACTTTACACAGTTACTGGGCTTGAGCCATACAAATTCTTTTATACAGTTCAGCAGGTTTATTACTATTTAAGTTGATGTGTACCACAAAAAAACTGCCACGAATTAAAATAATAATCGGTATACCATGAGAAAAAAAAGGTTGGAAAATAGAATATCCTGACACACAAAAATGACATTATTACAAGCACCAACTGTTTTTTCTTCGCAAACCTAACAGAAAATCTTTGTTAATTAAAATTAATTTTAGTTCACCTTTTACCAGTATGTGAAAGAGCTCTCACTTTTCATAAATATCACGTGGAAATGAGCGTTAAACTTATAAATTTTTCTGATATTCTGCAACAATGCTCCTATGCTTTACAGGGAAATGAGTTTACATATGTTTAAACATAAATACGAGTTCATTCATTTGAATAACCTGATATAGTTAAAAAAAACCTAGGTTGCATAATGATTTTTTTTTAACATTTCATACATAAACAAGTGCTCAGTACTGTGATTTATTTGACTGTTTTAAAGACATAACTAAATCAGATTCTTAAATGTTTACAAGGAAGCTATGGTCACTTGCATTACTTCCTTGGTGGATTCTGTAAAGTCCAAATCGCATAAAGATTTTCCACATATGTTAGAGGTTGACGCAAATTTTGTTGAAAGCTCCAGTCTACATGAAGGAATTTGATCATACTTCACCTGGAAACTAAGGTCCACCTGCCTAAATGCCTTCTTGTTGTTTAAGAGCCCAATTCCTTTTAAAAGTTAGTCTACTTATTTCATACCAAAAGCAAGGTTCAGATGTATGAGATCTTTCATGTTCTTTAAGACTTGCAGACTTCTCAAAGGTCTTTTTGCAGAATATACACTGAAATGGGATGGGACCGTCATGCTTAGAACGTTGATGACGTTTAAGACGGATAGATTTTTTAAACCATATTTTACATAATTTACACTGAAATCGGCGTGGTGGACCTGTACACGATTTTTGATGTTTTATCAAGCCAGACATGACAAAGGATCTTCCACATAAATCACACGAAAACTGTCCAACTAGATGAGTTCTCTTATGTTGTTTAAGATCCTCAGACTGTTCAAAGGCTTTTCCACATACCTCACAACTGCGTGTACGTGCATGAACTTTTGATGTCGTTTAAAAATAGTAGATGTTTTAAAGATTTGACCACATACATCACACAGAAACGTGTGTGGATGGCTACGATTTGTTTCATGATATACAAGATCAAACTCACATCTAAAGTATTTTCTGCACAATTCACAAGGAAATAGCCGTGGACCTATATGACTTCTTTTATGTTGTTTTAGAGCTTTTAAATGTTCACAAGGCTTTCCACATATTTGACACTGAAACAATTGCTCATTCGTATTAATTTGTTTGTTACTGGTGCTAAAGCAACCCGGTTTTTCCTCTATGATGTTTTGCAGAAGTTCAGGTTTGACAAACTCCTGCTTATAAGTATGAGTAATATTTTGGTGGTTACAATTTTCCCTAGAAAAGAAAAAATCTTTATGATATTAGGCAACCCTATCTTATTCTAAAAGACTACTCTTGCAAATAAAACAAAAAATGATGCTTTAGAAATTAATAAAACTGAATTCCTTGCAGTCTTACTTTAGAGTAGCAAGCAATAACTTCTATTTAGAAAAAGCACTACAGATTATTGTCACTTCAAATATTATAAATTTTAGAAATCAAATGCCTAACCACTAAAATAAGGTTAATACTTAAAATACTACAGAAATATTACAAAAAAATGTATCTTAAAACATCACAAACTTTAAATATCATCATCAGTTATAATATTACAAACAAATGAATAACAATATTTTATTTAAATATTATTCATGTAACTACCATAAAATGACAGGTTCTTTCTGTTTAAAAAAAGATAAATGAAACTAATTTTGGACTCAAAGCTTTTTCCCCCTTACTGCACTGAAATTATTGCTTGATATAAAAGGTAAGAGCACAACATCAACGATTATTTCTGATAGCTGTAAAAGAAGTTTCTTTTTTTTATTTCATGACAGAGATCATCAAAATGTAAGTATTAAATCTAATTAAGGCTTTATTTTCATGTGGAATTTCATTTATGAGATGATGAAGTAGTGTTTATTGAAGGAATTACTACGCTTGGCAATAGTTACACTTAAAAATTTTGTTTGCAGTAATTATCAACTTAATTAACCCATAAAATATTTGTATCTATATAATTATGGAATACAATATTATAAATAATACAAGAAACTATTTTTACTGTAATCTATATAAAACAGTAGTTTTACAAATAGCATTAAATTACTTTCATTCTGAAAAGAGTAAGATACATCAGGTTTAAAACTGCAGGCTGGTTTTCTATATGCTCTAATCACAATTATTAAAAGTCTTTCAAATTTACCTATACAACTGATGAAATGGTCCATCACTCACTTCAAATACTTGATACTTCACACAAGAAACAAAAACAGAATGTCTGATAGCAACACAGTTCCATTGTACTACAACAAACAAACCAGTGGAATACTTCTGCTACAATCTTGTTAAAAAATTTCTACCAAATCTATAATTAAATCGAGTCTGTAAAATTAGTAGAAACACCAGGCAGTTGTATTAAAAAAAAAATATAAAGCTTTAAGTGCAAATGTGGCAGCTGACACAACTTTATCTAGCACATTTTTATAGTCCACATAAGCCATCTGCAAAACAGAGTTCAGGTCTCAAACCAACGAAAGATACTCTTTATATATACTGCCTTCCAATCGATAATACTTGAACGTTTGCTGTATGGGGCCCTGTATGCCATGTTTGCTCAGTATTACCAGAAGTTTTACAAAATCACATAACCTTTCCCCTTTTATGTGTTCCTAAACGGAAAATGGGGTATTAGGCTACAACTTTAACTTTAGGCTACAACTTTGACATACTTTCACGCTGTTCCTCCAAACAGCATCCAGGAAAGAACTGGAAACAGAATTTGTTATAACTGACATCGTATAAACGAGACAACAAGATGGATAAGAATAAGATATAATTCATACTATTAACATAAAAGAGCCAAAACTCAGCCATTTCGTTATTACACATTTAAAAATTCACTTCTTGAACCTGACTATGGATAGGTTTCTACCATCAGGGGCAACATACACTTTCAACAATCACCCTGGGGTTACTATTATTGTATTTTGAGAAGATTGACATTGAATAATAACAGTTTCTGTTAATTAACATCCCTACAAAGTTAAAACGGGTTTTAAGGGTATTTTTTTTCCCTTAATTCCATTCATTATATTTAATTGCATTGGGAATATTGCATTCAGTTTTAGTGAAGACATGTCACAGTATGACACAAAAAGAGTAATTTGAGCCTTGTACTTGACTTTTATGCATATAGAGATCTGCAATGTGAAGAGCATGTCCTAACATGCAGTTCTATTAGTATTGGTTCCTGTAACATTAATGTCATTAGTCACAATTCCATTGGTTGTGTTTGATTCTGTTCTTCTTTATTTTCTCGCGTGGCTGTAATTACAGTTAAAATAATTAATACAAAATGAAATATTTACAAAAATAGATTTCGTCAAGAACCATTTGCGTTTAGGTTGTAACGCAGCCTGGATCATACTAACAGAGAAAGATACGATTTGGAAACTGGGTATCAGCAGTATCATGTACAATGGCTATATTTCACTATGATCCAGGCTCCACTAAGCTGTAAACGACAGTAACAGCGATAGTTAGGTATCCTCAATAAGGTATTTGATAGTTACGTTTCAGTGTGGTCCAGGCTGCATCAAAACCTCATCGATAATTATTTTTTTTCCTGTACTACTAGTGCAAAATTAACGATTTCACGATATGAGACATATTAGTGATGGACTACTTTCCGTGGAAGGCCCCGTTAGTGACATTTAAAGCTGTGCATGGAACGTATACATCACATTAAGCACTGTAGTGGCGTGATACTATCTCTATCCGAAAGTGTTTACATTGCGAGGTGGTAAGTGGTTGCAGTGGTATCCGAATCGAGATATTACCCAACCAGACTTGTCCATAGTAACAATTGGGTAAGGACATAGAAAGAAAGCAAAAAATTGTGACACATACCTACACGTAAAGTGATAATTGTTTACTAAGAAAAAGAAATGATCATACCCATCAGCAATAGGTGCCAACGATGCAGCTTCATCATCAGACAGAATCTGGAAAGGTAAGAGTAATGTGAGATAATGTACTTACAAATCAAAAACAACAAAATTTAATAAAACTAAAAGAAACTGTAAGCATATAACCTTTGAGATGAAATGAGAGAATTATAATTAAAATTGAAAAAAAAAATGTGAAAAGAAGATTCTGGATGAGTCAATTAATCATGTAAGGAGGAAAAGGGTGTTTTTTGCAAATTAATTTTCTGTTGTTAGCCGGTCAGCCACTGGTAGTGGCGTTTCTTTTAACAGACAGATGGGGTAAAATTGACTTGATGTACACATGCTATTGTGCCTCAACAACACTCAAATGTGTGATGATATTACATTTAAAAATCTACAAGTGAAATCACAAAAGCTGAAATTAGTAAAAACAAACTAATGCCATAGTGAAATTATCTCACTTGTGTGTATAGTCAGATCATAATTTCAGTAACAAACAGCACGTTCATTACAACGGCCATCCACTTGAATAAAGAGTACTAAATCATATGAATCTCAACATGTATGTTTTTTTACGTTGTCTCCTTACATAATCAGTAACAACTTCAATATTGAAAACCCGCCTGAGAAACGACACACAGGCAATTAACTTCCCTGGAAACCTACACTAGAACTTGGGGTAATATCTAGATCGCGATACCGCTGCAACCACTTACTGCATCGTGATGTAATCGCTTCCGTGTGTGACGTGTTCAACCTTCGATCAATTTCAGAATATACGTTAGGCCATAGAATGTAACCAATGTTAATAATAATAAAAAAAATACGGATTGAAAAAGTTAAAGAAAATTATTATTTACAAAATTAATAATATAATTAAAATGTGTACAACATTCCAAACTGATAATTGGTATCGTTCTTAAGTGTTGACGTTATTAGTCACAATTCCATTGATTTGTATTTGGTTCCGTTCTTTTATATTTCCTCGCATGGCTGAAATTGCTATTAAATGCATTCATTTGAAATAAAATATTTATAAAAACATGATTTTGTCAATAATTGTTTGCGTTTAGGTTTAAACACAGCCTGGACCATACTAACAGTGATAGATACGATTTTGAAATTGGGTTTCAGCAATATCGTGTGTGATGGTTACGTTTCACTATGGTCCAGGCTGCATTAAGATGTAAGCAGCAATAGATATGACATAGAAATTAGGTATCCACAATAAGGTGATCGATAGTTAAATTTCAGTGTGGTCCAGGCTGCATCAAAACCTCATCACTAATTAATTTATTCCTATACTAATGGTGCAAAATTTACGATTTCTCGATATAAGACGTATTAGTGATGGACTACTTTCCGTGGA
>JARYHS010001113.1:1690626-1765257 GCA_031002005.1 Vandiemenella viatica
TCATATACTGTATTTTATGTCATAATCAACAAACTTAAAAATTTGAAGTGGATGTCATTTGTAAGCTGTAACAACAGGACTCCTATAAAAATGAGTATTATCACATCTGTTGGAGAAAGTAAGGAAAAAGCTATATGTAAGGCTGTTGTTTGGGTATTTTTTGGTATTATTTGAACCCACATTCAAATACATTTAACTTCATCCATGTTCTGTCACCTTATTGTCAGCATTTCACCTCTTAACATCAAATAGTATACAAGGCTTTGTCTGTTATGTGTATGATATTCATAGGTTTAAAAATTGATCAATTAGATGACTAAAGATGGAAGATATTTCTTTCAGTTAATTTTCATTATTTCTTCAAAACAAAATATTAGATAGATATACCTAAGAGACAAGCATAATGATTACAAAATTTTAAATAAAGCAGGTCTGAACATCTTTTAATACCTCTATAAAAATGGAAGTAATTTCTGTACATTAAGATAGAAGCTTCTAATATATTTTCAATAAACATTCAATAGAAACAAATCAAAATTTACAAAATGATTTGACAGAAATTGAGGAGAACACATTAAAGATAATTCTAAACCTTAATATTACATCACAAAATATTAAAAAAACAGTACAATATACAAAAGTAGAAATTTTAGACTAATTATATTCCAGTTATCAAATATTACAAAGAAATTTACATACCAGCAGGAACACAAAAGATGATATCATCAATAAAATTTTTAGTGGTATAATACATATTAAAGGTTTTTCGAATGCTTTTATGATTTTCAAAACATAAATATTATTAAAACAAAATCGCTAATGTTTTGATGAGGAAATTTATTCAAATCTGGATAAAGAAAAAGTTTACAAAATTTTAAGTTGATTAATAGATAGATCTCACTAGACTTAATTTAACCTTCATTCTACATTACTGTAGCCCCAAACTAAGTTCACACATACCATGATAATATTGTTTTTCCCTTACTATATTATCCTAGTTGATTGTCACAAAGGAGCGAAAAATGAATAGCAACTACATAAATTTCTCTGATGGCCTGAAACAGTAATTATGGCACAAACAATGCAAGTAATTGTGAGATGAAAATAAAATATGCCAAACATAGATTAAAAATTGCATGAATCTTAAGAAAAATATTTATTTATTGCTTATCCTTAGAATCATTAATACAAAGCTCAGATGAAAGAAAGAAGAAACAAACATAATACCAAAGATGCATTTTTTATTCATAGTCTAACTTTCATGCATGGTGTTTATGATATGGGGTATTATGATTAACCATTAGTTTCAGACTTATACAATTCTTTGATACCATTTTTTTTTATTATATTTATCAGTATTTCAAAGTAATTGCAGCAATTTCCTACCAATCTCTTAATATAGCAGTTAAAAGATTCAAGTTAATTCTATTCCTCTGCTTTTTCTTCTTCTTATTATTGTTATTATTATATTCATACGGCTAAATAGCCTTTCAACATCGCCACTGAAATGCAGCAGTATTGAAAGGGTACTTGCAAAAGATCCTAATTCAATAAATTTAGGTTCTCCTAGACCATCTTTGAAAATCAAAACTTCATATCAATTTTTTTAATATTCTTTTGTCTCATTCCATCCCAGTAAATGAATTTGTTGCCTCTGATCACTGAAACTGAGTTTATTGATAATCATTTGAATACCTTCTTCCATTTACAAGTGTGATCATTGACTGTTGCTATCAATTCTGCACTATTATTGAAATAAACCATTGTCAATTAGATTTTCTTTGTTGTAACTAAGCGCTTGTTCAATTTCTTAGCAACCTTAATCGATAATTAAGGAATGTAAAAGTTCTGTACCAATAAAATGACAGCTGCCATTGTACCATTTAAACATGAAATGATATAAAAACTCAGTCAACTTCAGTTATTCCTACACAATAGAAGTAAATGCTGCTGAAATGAGGTAGAAATATATTTCCAAATGTGTAAGTGGCTAAGTGGTTGACTGATCATCTTTTTGCTAAAGACTGAACCACTAGCCACTGAAAGCAATATTTCTGCACTAAAAGGGGGTTGAAATTACCAGTTTTAGTGGAAAATCCACTAAGTTGGCAACACTATATTAATTTAACACAAGTAACACTATCAGAGTAATTCAGGATTCCAATAAGTGAAATAAGAGAAGGAAAAGTATGAGAATAAATTACCATATATAATGCAGCACGTGAATACACACAAGTTGAGTACCTATCTGTAGTTGCTGTTTACTTGAGGTAAAAAAAAAAAAAAAAAAAAAAAAAAAAAAAAAAAAAAAAAACCATGGATAAATTTCTTAGAACACTTAGTTTCCTAGATACTCTCATTTCCCTGAAATCAAACCAATTTCATGTCCTAGACGTATGGAAGTGTGGTAGGTCGTTTTTTAGCAACTAACACAACTCTCAATGTGGCAGCAGAAAATAATGTACAAACTTCACAAAAAGGGACTTGCCGGTACTTTTATTTTCGCCTGCGACAGAGAACTTGATTTATTAAACTAACATACATACTGTTCGCAAAACATGAGCATTTGCCTCTAGAATGATTTCAGAAGCCCGTAGATCACAGACACAAAACAGAAAGTCCTCTAAATATTGACCACCAATGAGATCAAGAGCATTTTTTATAACTCTTAGGGCACATTAGTAAATTGGTCAGCCTATTACAAGAACTTAGAAATGAAAGAGGCAAAGAACTCTCATGGTCAGTGTTGTGTTTGTTTACAGTACCTTTTTTTTAATCTATGGCTCTAAGCCTCATTGACGTTGAGGTCATTGAGGCGGGATGGGGTTGGGGACTAGGAACGGGAAGGAATACGGCAATGACTTTTTCAAGGAAGCATCCTGGCATTCGCCTGAACTGATTTGGAGATACCATGGAAAACTCAAATCTGGATACGGGGTCGGTATTCGAACCAGCCATAACGTTAACCATTCACCCACGGCGCTCTGTGTTTACAATACCATTCAACCAGAAATCTCTAGTACGTCATCTGCTTGGGAGGTATATGCTGAACATATAGCCTACAGCACTAATTTTGTACCTAGTTTCTATCATCTGTCCATTGACCGCCAACTGCGACGATAATCAATCCAAATCAATGTAATAATAATGTCTTCCATACAGGTGATATCTGAAGAATACAGCTTTAAAAAATATTGCTCACGCTTTATAACAAACACCTTAAAATTAGTGGAAAGTGTTGACTTTTCTAATAAAAAAGATTGAAATCTTGATACAGATAAAAAATTTGTTTTATTCATTAAGCTATGGAGCAGCAATTATACAGTTTCCCTAAATGGAGGCAGAAACAGTAAAATAAACTTATTTTGATATTATCTATGAGACCACTACTAAATCAATACAAGTAACATATTACACTCTAGTAAACAACATTAGACATTATTACTTCCTGCTTTTAAGAAAAGGACATTTACACAATTTATTTCTTAGACATGAGATTACTTGGAATTAAAAACATCCTACTAAATGAGCCTTCACCCTAGAGGAGCATAAACTACGTCGCTTGGTCTAGTGGAGATGAGTTAGCTGGAAAGCTACTCTGGGCTACGTGGGGCGGGGGGGCAAGTGGGATTCCGAGCAATACCAAATAGCACTCCATTCATATTAATTGTCACAGTTAAAATTAGGTACAGAATGCACAACAGCTTGTGAATATTTATTTCTATCATTAATAATCTCCTTATATAATTTACAACAGTCTGACAAGAGAAAACAGTCAAAAAATATCTTCTGGATATATTAAGGGAAAAAAGTTTTGTGCTACATGCGGGGCGGGGGCTACTGGGGGGGCAGGGGAGTACACAACAGGCCGAAATGGAGCTACCTAGTTTATGGACGCTCCATAATGGATCTTGCGATGCCTTTTGAAATGCCCATATTCTATAAATGATTTTTTACAAACTTCACAACAATATGGACGTTCGGCTGAATGATACTTTTTGTGTTTTCTGAGATTATTAGCTTCTGTGAATGATTTACTACAAATCTCACAAGAAAATGGCCGTATACCAGAGTGAATTCTCTGGTGTGCTCTAAGTTCCTGAGATCGCACAAAAGATTTTCCACAAACCTCACACGAATATGGGCGTTCGCCCGAATGATACCTCTTATGCACTGTAAGATCCCCAGACTGTGTAAAACATTTTCTGCAAACATCACAAGAATATGGCCGTATACCAAAATGAATCCTTCGATGTATTTTAAGAGCTCCAGAGTGCCTAAAAGATTTTCCACAAACTTCACATGGAAAAGGGCGATCACCTGTATGAGTCCTTCTGTGCACTACAAGATTCTGCAATGTTTTAAAAGTTTTTCCGCAAAATTCACATAAAAATAAGCGTTCATCCAAATGATACTCATTTCCAGAAGCTGTGAATTTAGATGAAAATGAACATTTACCTATATGCATTTTTTGATGAACTTTAAGATTCTTGTGCGTAAAATATTTTGCGCAAAATTCACCAAGAAATGGAGGATCACTACCATAAATGTTCCGATTGTCAGTCTCAGGTGATTTATTGCATTCCAGGCATTTTCGATTATTACTACAACTGCAGATGGTGAATGTCTCTTCTGGCATGCTTTTGTTTAGTGGTTTAGCTGAAGGGAAGTGCCGCTTGTAGGACTGTTTCTCACAATATACCCTGGAAGAAAGAAAATAATCTACATTAACTCATGGTTATAATGTAATATACTACACAGGGATTCCAAAACACAACTCTTACAAATTAAAATACTGGTGATATGTAAACTGGTATCTATAATTTCATTTCTTCTATACCTAAAAGTTACAAGATGTATCAAATTTTATTTGTAATTGATGGATCATGGACAGTGAAACTTAACATTGGAAAATTAAAAAAAAAAACAATGCAAATATCTTAATATTTATTAACTCTTAGTGTGTGCAATAAAATGATTAACATCAAACAAAAGAGTTAATTAAAACAAAGATGAAGCAAAACAACCCAGTATCTTCAATGGCAGCTGATAAGAAAACAACACTATTAATTTGATAATAAAATTGATTACCATATCTTTTGATTGTTCATGATTCTAAGAGAAATACTGCTTGATTCTTAAGACTTCCGTGGCCATCTTTGTACATGATTTATAGCTTTACCTGTTATGCCGCTTTGTTTATTAGCTTTTGGCTGTTATAAGCTTAGATAATCCAATAAACGATACGGCATAGCCCGTAAAGCTATAAGTCATGTACAAAGATGGCCACAGAAGTCTTAAGAATAAAGCAGTATCTCTCTTAAAATTATGAACAATCAAAAGATATGGTAATCATTTTAATAGCCAAAAGCTTAGATAGTCCAATAAATGATGCGGCATAGCCCATAAAGGTATAAATCAGATATACTGCTTGTTCACAAAATGGTAACAACATAGATAGGATTAATACTAGCATCAAAATATTTTTATTCCATTTAGACTAAACTAAATCAGCAAATTAACACTTTATCAGCTGAGTTTTATTTGCTATGACATTTTTAACTTACCCACATCCACCAATAAATACTAGAGCAAGGTGTAACAATTTCTCAGACTGGCGCAAAGATGGCGCTATTATGGTAGAATTCTAAAATGTTGTTATACATATCACAACTACTAATGTATGAAGTACAATTCATGAAGCTGCCCAAAGTGATTCCTGTGAGACTTTCATTGAAATAAATAAAATTTTAAAAAGCACAGTCATAGAACTGGAGTATATATTAAGAATATAAATTAATCAAAACTTTATACTTGTTAATAAAATATCTGCACATTCATCTTTTTTTAAATAAATAAATATGTCGCTGAATTTACATATGGTTGTAACTCTTTTATAATTATGATCCACACAATAGATGACAAAAAATTGCAAACACAGAGTGCAAGTGCACAATTTGATACTAAACAATCAGCGGTTAAAGGTGTACGGCACAGCGCAGTTCATAGGCATATAAGAGGTCGGTATTCTTTATACTACCATTTAAAAAAGAAAAGTTTGTGGCAGGATGCTTCCACATTTGACAAACGCCAAATAAAAATATATATGAAAAAGAATTTCTCTTCAATGTTTGGACCGTTCTCTTCATCTGATTTGTTACTACAGATTCCACACCAAAAAAGAAACAGCAGTTTGGGTGCTATTGGTACTTTTACACCAAAAAATATTTACATCAGTTTAATCTACCAGAAAGGTTTTTGTGAGGATTGAAAAGGGTTTATTTTTCATAGGTTATTATATACGCAAGGTATAGCAGGAACTGGTAAATACTATGTTAGTCTTCCAAAACAACTAGGAAAAAAATTTGCCTGCCAATAAAGGTGTTTTAGGAAGACGGAAACTAAATTATCTGAAGTACAAATCCATCATACGTGGGTCTTCTGAATACAAATTATTACCAAGCCTGGGCAAAATTTTGACTTAAATAAGGATACATTACTAGCCACAAACTGGTATTTTTCAGACATTTCAGAACTGCACATCATATATGCAATTTATTCATTGGGAAAAAATTATCGGTTTATGCTAATAAAATTGAGTGGAAAATTAACCTAACCAATAATTTAAATCAAATATTCATCAAACCAACAATTGATAATTTAACACCAAATTGTATGCAGGAGACAATGCCGAACATGTTGACAAGCATCGGAAGCTGAAGGAAAAAAGTCTTTGGCTTCTTGTGGTTGTCAACAACAAAAAAAGTTTATATATAGTTTGTAGTTGCTGAAATATCAAAAGTGCACCCTAAAAAACATTTCATACTAAGAGACATGTAGCTGGTGTGGAACAATAAACTTGTGAGTATTAATTCATGATATAAAACTGCAACCGAAGATGCCTTAAATAAAGACAAAACAGATTTGCTATAAAAAGCGTTTGTTTAGTTGCAAGATAGAAGATTAATAATGAAAAACAATACTTGATGCTTGATACATAGAAGGATTAAAATTTAATTTCATTGCCAGTCTAGGGGCACAGCGTTTGGTATTCTATGGTCCCTTCTCTTCAAATTACCAGAATAACACCAACAAACCTAAACAAAAATCAATGACCAATATAATTCTTAATTCCATACAATAATCTACTTTTGCTCATGCTTACAATGCTACTAATATGGTAGATAAAAATTTTAGCTAACAAATGAAGTTAAGATGAAACAAGGTGTTAAAGAACCCACTAATGCATTACTCTTAGAAGGTATTTCATATACTCCTAAATCTATAAGCATGATTAGAATTTATAAGCATAATATATATATATCCTCTTGTCAATTAATAAAACTGGTTATAACCGAGCAGACATATATACAGTTTCACAATAGAAATAAACTTTTTACAGTGAAAATAATTTACTTCAAAATGATTCCAATACAAGTATAAAATTGTTAAGTATAAACTTACCTTTCTTTTTTAGTTCTGCTGGTGTATTTATGAAAATGCAGTTTGGCCAAATCTTCAAATACTTCAGAGCAACATGTGCAAACATACAAGGGAGCTGAAATGGCTGGTGTATGGTTGAATACATGTTCTGTCAGAGAATACCAAGACGAAAAAGACTGTGAGCACACTACACATACAAGTTCCAACAATGACAACTCTTTAGCTACAGGTTTCTTGTTGTGGTGTAAATTATGAGCACACAACATTGAGAACTTCAAGAAAATTTGATCACATTGATGACAAATGTGTAATGGTATATTTATGTAACAGTAATGGCTAAAAACATGTCTTATTAGCATGTCAATTGTAGAGCAAAGTTTAAGACACATAGCACATGTGTACTGTGATAGACTAGGTACCGGCAGGGTGCTAAGACTGCCCTTATTAGATACAATGACACAGTTCACATTAGAGCTACTAAAGCTTTCAAATGCCTGAGACTGTAGAAGTTTCTCCATCTCACAACCATAATTTTTTTCATAGCTGTAAAGTAAATTTTTGGTTGGAGTTGAACTTCTAACCTGCAAAAAGAAATAGGAAAAAAAAATCCCAGTTCCATTATTACAAACATGGATTCAAGATTAATATAAGGCATGAATTTTATAACAAATTCTGAGAATATTTATGCAATATACATTTTTATTTTCACATTATGTTAAATGATTAAGTGTTTTCTTTTCTGATGAGACTTAATTTATATAATAATTCATATGTTTGAATATTATTAGATTAAACTACTAATGCTTGAATTAACCTAACCTAACTCACAAAGAACTAGCTTTTGCAATCAAAATGGTTTAATTGCATCCAGGTGGCAATCAAAAAATAATAACTGCATCAGGGGCGAACAAAATGGCATGAATAAACTTTTCAAATTTAAATATCTTATGTTTCATTAGAGATTGGAATTTGGATTTTACAGTAAATCAAACAGAGTACGAAACAACATATGAGTAAAAAAAAAAAAAAAAATACCACCCCAAAATTCCGCTAAACGTTACGACATTTAGTTTTTTTTATTCTACTGTAAAATTTGAAATTATGTAGTTTACATTTTGTTCGCCAGCGCCTCAATTATTTCTTAATCTCAGTAATGAATAGTACATAAATTGTGATAACATTAATCAATAAAACTGAAAACAAATTATATGTACCTAAACACACTGGTATTTACTTTACCTGCTTCCATTACTGCTAAGAACGCAAACCAAGATAGCAGGAGTTACATATGACCTTTGCAACTATGTTATTTGGAACAAAACATAATTCACTATTTCAGAGGATATAAATTAATGTGAAATCAGTGAATGAGTCTCACATAATCAACGAATGTTAATTTCCAGTATTTAACATTTCTTGAATTTGCACACCTAACTTTCAGCCATAGCTCCTCTATAGACCAGCATATCTGTTTTCAATAAGCTATGTTTACATTTGGTACAAATTTAGAGCATGTATCAGAATTTGTATAAGCACATGTATCGATAGTTGTCTTGAGGCCTTTCCTTACTTGTACGAGTTGAACCTGCATCAGTATACAAAAGTATCAAGCAGGATTTGATACTTCCCTATATAATTACATGTTACAAAGTGTCATTATTTTGATTTAAATTGTCAAAGCATTTTAATGTCATCTGATGGGAAAGTTCTTTTTGTATTGTTTATGTTTATGAGTCTGTGCTTACATGACATTGAAATAGGAAAAGAAACATGGATGTAAGAAAATAAATTTTATTTAGCTTTTAAACATACAGTGTATATGCCTCGTTAATAAAATAACTAACTTTGGAATATGATATAAACACAGCAAACAATGAGTGGCTTCCTGTTTACAGTACATGTCAGCAATATCCGTGTTTGAGCTTTTGGTTACTTTAATTGTGGCTAATGTGCATGCACGTGTATGAGATACAAGTCACAGTAAAAAGGTGAAATGAGCAAATACAAAATGTATGAGCGACTTGTATGAGATACTCCGATATTTGACAAATGTATGAGCAGTTTGTATGTGATCAAGTGCCACGACTTGTCAAATACACAAATCCCGATAAAAGTTCTGGCACAAGTGTCCAGGTGTTATCATGTCCTTATACTGCCAGAAATCACATCTAGCTTAAAATGAATCAAGTGAGCAAAAGATATTAAAATAATAAAAATTAGTGACCCCCATAGCTTGGATCATTTGCAACATATTGATCACCAGGCAACAATAAATATGTACAGAAAAAACATGGTTTATAGAAATCACTCAACATTACACCCAAAACAAATGGTAATCCAGTGGTCTATTCGAGTCTTCTGACTCCTATCTCGAAATTGGTGAATCTTACCTAGTGACTGAAGAACATTTCCTGAGTTACAATCTAAGGAGTATAATGGCCAAGTAAAACAAAAGAAGCACGCATATTCAGCTTAACAGCAATATTCAGTTTAATTCCCGATTGCTACACCACTTCGTCGCTGTGAACACTTCGCTGTGAACACTTTCTGCTATACCATTGCCTGTACAGAGAATAATTCAACCTAAATTTCATTCTCTTCCTACCAGTTGCTGTTAAGTTGAAATTCTGCACGGAACATGGTCAAAAATTTCATTAAAACCATAGAATTCTGGTTCTTGTGTACAGCGAGAACACTCAATTCCCTGTGGATAAGGGTTTTACTGGTGAACTGTAGAAGTATAAGGAACAAAGTAATTCAATTTGCATACTTAATAGAGATACACGAACTACAAGTAATAATTGTGGTAGAGAGTTGGTTAAAAGAAGTACTAGACAGGGAAGTTTTTCCCAATGATTACAGAGTGTACCACAGAGACAGAGGTGCAATTGGTGGAGGGGTAAAAAAAAACTACCACAGTTCACTGGTGTTCATAGATCATGATCATGAGTTACATGGGGTAGATTTCTGGGGTAGTAAAAAAGAAAAAAATCTTGGTGTTAGCTGCTTACTGAAGTGGAAGAATGACAGATTAAGATGAGGCTCTTGGGGAAAACTTAAATTCATACTCAGATATCAGGTGAGAATAGAATGGTCATTATTTGTGGGGATTTAAATTTACCTGGTGTAAACAGTGTAGGAAATAATATTAAAAACATATGGGAACAGAGATTTGCAAATATCCTAATAAGGCAAAGGAGGATTTACACAAGTGGCATAGCAGAACACTAGAGGATAAAATATTTTGGGTATATTTCTAATAAAGCCCATACCTTCTGGGGTGTCAAGTAACCAAATGAATAAGTGATTATGAAGAAGTTCTGATGGATATTAGGGGATTCAGTAAACCAGCAGCCAAAATTGAAGGGGGAAATAGGTACAATTATAAAAGGGCACAAATACAAATTTATAGAGATATTTCAGAGAACATTTGAGCAAATGGAAGGAAGGCACAGGTACAGTAAAGTCAAGGTAGGAGGAGTTCAAGGAGAAAATAAGATAGGGAGATGAAACAGAAAAACAGAAAATAAAGAGAAGTAGAGAATCTTTGTGCTATAATGGGGAAGTGGTTAAAGAAGTTGGTAAGAAGAGAATATAACAGTGTTAAGAGACAGTAAGGTAGTCAGGAATATTTAAAACAACTAAACAAGGACTTAATAACAGCTAAGAAAATGGCTAAATATGGGTTTATGAAGAGTATTGTCAGTACAGGGGGACCATTGAATGATGCACCTAGAAATTTTTGTGGCTATATTAGAAAATTGGTGGGATGCTAATAGATAAGGATGAAGAAGAAGTTACTGAGGATTTAAATAAGGCAGAGATTTTAAGTAACTGGTTTAGTGACAGCATTAGGGACAGTGAATCAGATGCAGGAGGGTCTAACTTGGATAACGAGCTTAACAATGCAATTAGAAATGAGGAGACCATAAAATTAAAATTCAACCTGAAGTTATCATGAGGGAAATAAGAAAGCTGAAAAAACATAAAGGGGCTGGTGTAGAAAATATTACTACAGATATCTTAAAGATAGCCAGATGTGGTATTGTACCTTATCCTGAAATAGAATTTAAAATGACACTTGCTGCTTACCACAGGACTGGAAAAGTGTGATAGTAGTGGTGGTACATAAAGAAGGGGTGAGAAATAGAGTTGAATATTACAGGCCAATCAGCTAGCCATCAGTGGTAGGTAAATTAATGGAGAGATTGATATACAACCACATTAGGAATATATGTTAGGAGAGTAAATGGTTTTCAAGTAGGCAACTTGGCTTTAAGCAAGGATATTCATGCGAATCTCAGTTGGTAGGTGCTAGATATTTCAGATGAAATGGAAATTTACTGTCAGAAATTAGATTGTTTGTAGAGGACATAATGCTGTATAATAGTAGAGGACTGTAAACAGCTGCAGGATGATCTGGACACGATATCTACTTTGGTTGGTAAACATGGCATGAAGATAAATTCAAAGAAGAGTCAGCTTATTAGATAAAAAAAGGTTAATTTTCAGTATAAGGTGGGGAAAGAATAGCTTGTTGAAGACTTGAAATACAAATATCTTGGCGTTACATTTGATAACAAGCTTAACAGGGCAGGACACATTAGACAGGTGGTAGGAAAAGGTTTAAAAATCCTGCACTTTTTGGGGAGAGTGACGAGGGGATGTACGAGAGACGTTAAGAAATTGGGTTACGAAACTTTGGTGAGACAATTGCTTGAATATGGTAGTGTAGTATGGGACCCACATTTCGCATATCAAATAGAGGAGTTGGAGAGGATGCTAAAAAGGGCTGCTAGATTTGTTTCTGGAAATTATCGCAGAATGCAATCAGTGACGGATATGATAAAGGAGCTGGAATGGGATTCATTGCAAGACAGGAGGAGAATGAGGAGGGACATGGGAGTGTACAGGGCATATACTGGTGATGAGGCATGGAAAGATATTGCAGTACGTATGAAAAGTAGTTCATGGAAGGGAAAAGATGACCATGACCACAAGCTGGCACTCGATTTCAGGCAAAGAATGTAGGAAGACTCTCTTTTTTGGGTAAAGATTTCAGGGATCGGAATAAGTTGCCAAGAGAAATGATGAATAATTTACAAAAAATGTTGAAAGAATTAAAAGTTAAAATTTTCAGATGGCAAATGTAGGTAAGTGTAGGAAAGGTGGAAGTTGGTTGTGTATGGAAATCGCCAGGGGCGGATCCAGAATTTTGGTTTAGGGGGGGGGGGCTTGGCCTGAGCGAATTTTGGTTCAGAGGGTTATCCTTCAGTGGATTTTTGGTTTTTCGGGGGGAGGGGCTTCAGGGGGTAGTCTTTATAGCCTACTCGGGCCTCAAATACGTAGAGCTAAAAAAAAAAAAGTTTCCAAAATTACAATGTGGGGGGTGGACCTAGATACTTTTGGGAGGGGGGGCTTGAGCCCCCTAGCCCCCCCCCCTGTATGTGCCATTGGAAATTGCCACCGGACCGTATGCTCCATTGCAATTTAATTAAATATAATTATTATTAATTTTTTAAGAATATATTAATTCGAATACAGTACACGCTCTGGTGGCAATCTTCCTCCTTTCTTGCACCCACCTACCTTTGCCCTCTACAAATTTCAGCTATAATTGCTTTCAACGCATCTGGTAAATTATTCATCACTTCTTTTGGTAACTTATTCCAATCCCTGATACCCTTACTTAAAAAAGAGAATCTTCCTACACCCTTGTGCCTGAAATCGAGTGCCATCTTGTGGTCACGGTCTTCTTTTCTCTTCCATGCATTAGTTTTAATTCTGAAACCAATATCATTTCACATAAGAATATACAATAAATAGAGTGGAGGGAATCTAATAATATAGTATATTACACCTAGGGCCAGACAGAACAAATTTTTAAAGAAATGGGTAAATGTGAGAAATTGCCCTCTAATGTAATAATCATGGTTCTCATTTTGGGAAGAAATGGAGAAATAAAATATGAAGTTTTCTCAGATGTTGTACAGGAATGTCAAAGAGGAAGAAAATTACATGCAGCTTATTGTAAAAGAGAGAAGCTTAAATGGCGAGAACACATTACAACACAGGAATTTGCTCATACATTTCAGCCGACAGTTAGTGTTACGTCGCAATTCAGTAATATTATCCTACTACTGCCATAAGCAATCGCAAGATGTATTATTTTCAGGTAGTAATTCTGTTGTTATACAGCCTGAACCATTATTTTCAAGCAGAAATTAGAGTGCAAATATACCCTGGACCAGCATTAATTCATTCATTTTATTTGGCCCTATATATTATTTACACAGAACAACTTGTATACTGAATTAGGACAAGTGAAGGGGGTAATATCTAGATCGGGATACCGCTGCAACCACTTACCACCTCGCGTTGTAAACACTTCCGGATGGAGAGAGTATCACGTCACTACAAATGACGTGTTTAGCCTTCGGTCGATTTGTGAATACACGTGAGGCCATAGAACCTAACGCAACGAACAGTAATAATAATAATAATAATAATAAAAATTACAGATTGAAAATGTTAAAGAAAATTATTACTTCCGCCGTAATTAATATTATTAAAATATCAACAACATTCCGTACTGATATGATTCATTAGTAACATCCAGTAATGTCATTAGTAATGTTGCTGTAATTATTAGTCACAATTCCATTGATTTGTATTTGATTCCATTCTTCTATATTTCATCGTGTGGCTGAAATTGCTATTATAATCACTCATATGATATAAAATATTTATTAGAAAAAGATTTCATCAATAACCATTTGTGTTTAGGTTGTTACGCAGCCTGGACCATACTAACAGACATAGATGCGATTTGAAAATTGGGTATCAGCAATATCGTGTGTGACGGTTACGTTTCACTATGGTCCAGGCTGCATTACTACGTAAACGAAAGTAACAGACGTAGATACGACAGAAGTTAGGTATCCGCAATACCCTTGTGCCTGAAATCGAGTGCCATCTTGTGGTCACGGTCTTCTTTTCTCTTCCATGCATTAGTTTTAATTCTGAAACCAATATCATTTCACATAAGAATATACAATAAATAGAGTGGAGGGAATCTAATAATATAGTATATTACACCTAGGGCCAGACAGAACAAATTTTTAAAGAAATGGGTAAATGTGAGAAATTGCCCTCTAATGTAATAATCATGGTTCTCATTTTGGGAAGAAATGGAGAAATAAAATATGAAGTTTTCTCAGATGTTGTACAGGAATGTCAAAGAGGAAGAAAATTACATGCAGCTTATTGTAAAAGAGAGAAGCTTAAATGGCGAGAACACATTACAACACAGGAATTTGCTCATACATTTCAGCCGACAGTTAGTGTTACGTCGCAATTCAGTAATATTATCCTACTACTGCCATAAGCAATCGCAAGATGTATTATTTTCAGGTAGTAATTCTGTTGTTATACAGCCTGAACCATTATTTTCAAGCAGAAATTAGAGTGCAAATATACCCTGGACCAGCATTAATTCATTCATTTTATTTGGCCCTATATATTATTTACACAGAACAACTTGTATACTGAATTAGGACAAGTGAAGGGGGTAATATCTAGATCGGGATACCGCTGCAACCACTTACCACCTCGCGTTGTAAACACTTCCGGATGGAGAGAGTATCACGTCACTACAAATGACGTGTTTAGCCTTCGGTCGATTTGTGAATACACGTGAGGCCATAGAACCTAACGCAACGAACAGTAATAATAATTAAAAAAATTACAGATTGAAAATGTTAAAGAAAATTATTACTTCCGCCGTAATTAATATTATTAAAATATCAACAACATTCCGTACTGATATGATTCATTAGTAACATCCAGTAATGTCATTAGTAATGTTGCTGTAATTATTAGTCACAATTCCATTGATTTGTATTTGATTCCATTCTTCTATATTTCATCGTGTGGCTGAAATTGCTATTATAATCACTCATATGATATAAAATATTTATTAGAAAAAGATTTCATCAATAACCATTTGTGTTTAGGTTGTTACGCAGCCTGGACCATACTAACAGACATAGATGCGATTTGAAAATTGGGTATCAGCAATATCGTGTGTGACGGTTACGTTTCACTATGGTCCAGGCTGCATTACTACGTAAACGAAAGTAACAGACGTAGATACGACAGAAGTTAGGTATCCGCAATACCCTTGTGCCTGAAATCGAGTGCCATCTTGTGGTCACGGTCTTCTTTTCTCTTCCATGCATTAGTTTTAATTCTGAAACCAATATCATTTCACATAAGAATATACAATAAATAGAGTGGAGGGAATCTAATAATATAGTATATTACACCTAGGGCCAGACAGAACAAATTTTTAAAGAAATGGGTAAATGTGAGAAATTGCCCTCTAATGTAATAATCATGGTTCTCATTTTGGGAAGAAATGGAGAAATAAAATATGAAGTTTTCTCAGATGTTGTACAGGAATGTCAAAGAGGAAGAAAATTACATGCAGCTTATTGTAAAAGAGAGAAGCTTAAATGGCGAGAACACATTACAACACAGGAATTTGCTCATACATTTCAGCCGACAGTTAGTGTTACGTCGCAATTCAGTAATATTATCCTACTACTGCCATAAGCAATCGCAAGATGTATTATTTTCAGGTAGTAATTCTGTTGTTATACAGCCTGAACCATTATTTTCAAGCAGAAATTAGAGTGCAAATATACCCTGGACCAGCATTAATTCATTCATTTTATTTGGCCCTATATATTATTTACACAGAACAACTTGTATACTGAATTAGGACAAGTTAAGGTTCATTCGGTTCTATATCACTTCTATCTTCCTGAATAATTTAATGCCTTAAGTAAACTATAATTCTATTCATTTTCTACTCATACATTTTTATGTCAGTAACTTTTTATACAACTCTTCTACAGACTTACTTTTTTTTTTACATGTCACAGACAAATATGTACTGCAATATCGTATATAATTACACATTATTTATAGAAACAATTTTTTATTCCATCATTCTTTCCCTCGTACCAACATTTAAATACTCTTTGATTGAGTAGAAGGCTTTATCACATAAGCACTGTTCAAGGTTATGCTTGAAGTTGTTAAATGTACTTTGAAAAGTATTTCTATCGGTGTCTTGCGTTTGACTACAGCAGTATTATGAACCCGTTTGTTTGTGGAATCGCGATCGTCAGTAAACCTGATATTTATACATACGGCAAACATCATATGATACAACTTACGCAGGTTAATGAAGAAAATGAGCTTGCTCTTTGACTTTATATCAACCACATAAACAACAAACCTAGTCACAAAGCCAATGTACAAGTTGTTGTGGGACACAGCTATTACAGAAGTGTTCTCCTATGGCATTAGTATGATAATATTAATGAATGATGATGTAGCCCAATTATCTTGTCGTATTGGCTGAAATGAATAAGCAAATTCATTTAAAGAAAACTTGAAGAATTATTGGTTTGATTATAGATCGCGATACTGCTATGCTACCAGCGGTACAAAAGTAATAAACATCTCGAAATACTGGTTAAATCCTATGTTGTAATGTGTTCTAGCCATTTAACAAATAAATTTAACAAACCTACCTCTTGTTTAATGTATATCTCATTTATCGGATCCATATCACCGCCTGGTGTCGTCTCTGGAATGTATAAGCAATATTACTTGTGATACAACAAACACACTTAGTTCAACACGCACAGCTGATAGTGGTTTCACTACAAAGATGCTGCTTGATGGAGACAAATCAGTCCATTCAAAATTTTGGCTGTATATATAACTAAGTAATAGGACACATCAAAAGAATGATCCCTAACAGACTTACAAGACAAATAGTTGAATTCTATTAAACCGAAGTAAATCAATATCGGATACAATGAAATGGATTGGAGAAATCAAGAAAGACCTCAAATTAGCAGAAATTGTTCCAGAAGATTTCGAAAACAGAGACACATTTAAATCAAAAATTCACAAGTGGCAAGTTGACCGGGAGGAAAACACCAGGAACAACATGGTGAGTTGAGAGAAAAAAAAAAAAACATAGCAAGCGTATGAAGAAAATATGGGCACAAAGGAAAGACCAGGAACAACATGGTCAGATGAGAGGATATAAATCTTAGTGTTGATTTAGAGAATTCAATTATACCGATCTGGAAAAATTTGTTACTTATCGTTATCCATAAAACTGCGAAGGTGAATCTAAATTGAGAAGAAATCTGTTCATCCATTTATCATTTTTCAATTGTTAACAGCGGTCATTAAAATGAAGTTGTGATATCGGAATTTATATTTTATAATTAATTGTCATTCAAGACAATCAATCTCCCTTAAAAACCCATTTCTGCATTATAAACATTCTTACTTTAAACAAATATACTGAATTTTATCTAGCAAACCACACAGTAGCTAAGCTCATTTCTTTCTTTCCAGTTACTCCTGCTAATATTTCTCCTATTATCCACCCCCCGTCCTTTTTTCCTGTCTTCCTGTGAATCTAGATGTTAAACACGTCAGTCAGCGCTCTCGGTTTTTGACGCTTTCAAAATTGTTTCTGGAGGTATCAGAGAGAGGAGTTGAAGGATTTCAAACATGGGCGCCGGCAGGATTACTTTATGCATCATTTTTTTTTTTTTTTTTTGCTGCCGTCAGTCTTTCGACTGGTTTGATGCAATCCTCCACCCTTTCCTATCCTGTGCTAACCTCTTCATTTCTACATACCTCTTACAACCCACGTCTTCAATTATCTGCTTCATATATTCTAATCTCTGTCTTCCTTTACAGTTCTTACCTTAGACTGTTCATGGGCGTATCCAGCGAGGGGCAGATGGGGGCTGCTGCCCCTCCCCCCCTAGAAGAAAAATAAAGTTGCCTTCAGTATGCTTCGACGAGTGAGGAACTAGTTCAGGAACACTTTGGGAGAGAAAGATTGATTGGATTATGTCTGATGAGTGTGCATCGAAATTTCGTGAAAGAACAGCATGAGATATTGACAAACAAAATTATTGAAATTGAAAATCCGAGACAATTAATGTTTACATAAAAAATTTACTGGCTTACGACCTTAATTAACTACATAGTAGGTCCTTAGATTAAGTATTTGGGTTACTATATTAATCAATGATAGAAATAGTTTCGTGAATAGGTTTGAGTTTGATTTTGTAATGTCATGTTTCAGTCCCCCACCCCACTTCCTCGAAACCAAAATGAGTTGCCCCCCCCTAGTTCAAATCCTGCCCCCCTCTAGTTCTGATCCTGGATACGCCCTTGGACTGTTCCCTCCACTAACAAATTAACCAATCCAGCATGTCTCAAAATATGACCTTCCAGCCTGTCTCTTCTTTCTGTAAGCTTCTTCCATAATTTCCAAAACTCGTCCATTTCTTACTTTGTGTGTCCACCTAATTTTCAGCATTCTTCTGTAGCACCACATTTCAAATGATTCAATTTTCTTTCATTCCGGTATTCCTAAAGTCCATGTTTCACAACCGTCAAGTGCTGTGCTCATGTGCTAATGTATTATACAAATATATTATATATAATACTTATTAAATAAGAATATTTGATTTATTGACAAGGTGTTGAACAGATTTGGACAACAACCTGGGCACCTTAAGTTATTGTTGAAACGGTGAATTCAATAATAAAATTTTTGTTTCTTAATATTTTTCTGTGTATTTTCTTTCATAAAAGTGGGGTGCAGGTGCAACCCCTTGCACCAACCTTCCAGCGCCCATGGGTGCAAAGAATGGATTCTAGAGTTGTCTCTGCGAGTTACCACAGAACACAATGAGTGACTGATATGATAAGGGCTTTTGATTGAGATTCGTTGGATGATAGGAGGAGGATGAAGAGAGCCGTGGGAGTATACAAGTTGTATATTGATGATGAGGCGTGGAAATACGAGGGGCAAGTAAAAAATAAGGTTCCCACATTTTTTTCAGGGTTAAGACATTTTTTATTGCAATAAATAAGTACACCATCTGAAAGCTTGTATTTCAAACTATTTTTCTACATAGTCGCCAGATCTTTCAACACATTTTTTCTGACGAGTTATCCACTTCTGAAAACCGCTTCGAAGAACTCCGCCGCCAGGCCGCCGATGTACTTGGTGACCGCTTCCTTCACCTCTTCATCTGTACTGAAGCGTTGTCCAGCCAAGTGTTGCTTCAATTTCGGGAACAAGTGGAAATCGCTGGGAGCAAGATCAGGGCTGTAGGGGGCATGATCAAGCAATTTCCAGCCGAATTTGTCCAGTAGGGCGGTGGTCTGTCGAGAGACATGCGGTCGCGCGTTGTCGTGGTGCAACCTAACGCCCTTGCTCAGTCTTCCTCTCCGGCGATTTTGGATGGCTCTTTTGAGTTTCGTTAGCGTCTCGCAGTACCTGTCCGAATTTATTGTGGTCCCTTTAGGCATAAACTCGGTAAGCAAGACGCCTTTTCGGTCCCAAAACACCGTAGCCATCACTTTTCCTGCGGACAGCGTCTGCTTAAACTTCTTCGGCCTCGGCGACCCGGGATGGCGCCATTGTTTCGAGTCTTCTTTTGTTTCCGGAGTGACGTAGTGACACCACGTTTCATCTCCCGTAATAATGGAGTCCAAGAATTCTTCAGTATTCTCGGCGCATTCTCGAAGAAACCCCTCGGCACACTTGACGCGATTGTCTTTGTGGGTTTCTGAAAGCATATGCGGGACCCACCGCGCACACACCAAGTTTTTCGGTCAAAATGTTGTCGATGGTTTTTTCACAAACCTCAGGAATCTGATCAGCCAGCTCCCGAAGCGTTACTCTTCGATCCTCGAGGAGAATGCGCTCAATCTTCGCAACGACTTCGTCGGACACCGATGGCCTCCCGCTCCTTTGCTCGTCGTGAACGTCTGTGCGTCCTTCGGAGAACTCCCTGCACCATTTGCGGACGTGCTGGACGCTGATGCAAGCTTTGCCATAAACTTCTTCCAACTGTCTATGAATTTCAATAGGTGTAAGCTTCTTCGCGTTTAAAAATCGAATCACTGAACGGATTTCACACCTGGCGGTGACGGCGATTGCGGGCTCCATCGCGGATGGCTGTTAGACTGGCACTAAGCTTCGCCGGTTTTTCTCCAGGTAGTTGGAATGGAGTGGGGGGAATCAACAATGAAGGCGGTGTTGCCGGATTTCTCCTAGTATCTCGCGCGGCCAGTGTACAGCGTTGGGAACCTTATTTTTTACTTGCCCCTCGTATATTGGTGTAGGAATAAAAAGTAACTCACGGAAGGGAAAAGATGACCGTGAACACAAGCTGGCACGCGATTTCAGGCACAATGGTGGGGGAAGATTCTCTTTCATAGGAAAGGGGGTCGGGGCTTGGTATAAGTTACCAAGAGAAATGATGAATAATTCACCAAAACGTTGAAAGAACTAAATTTTGAAATTTGTAGAGGGCAAATGTTGGTGGGTGCAGCAAGGGGGGAAAAACAGGTGGGGAGGGGATGGAGGAAATGACCACCGGAGCGTGCGCTCCATGTAAATTAAATTGAATTATTCGTGTTCGTAGTGCAGTGGTGACCGAATGGCGCCACTCAGCGTTACTCACCGATCGCAGAGCGGACGGCGTCGAAGGCGGCTCTGTGAGGAATGAGGACTGCGGACCATCCACAGCCTCAACTGATAAGGAGCTACGACGAGAGGAGGGGTACATCGGCAGCAACCAGGTCGAACGGGAGCGTTCAACAACAGGTAAAGTAATAATTAGTTTTGAAAATTTAATAGTGTTCTCTCATGTAATTATATTTTTGTTTCTTTAATTTTTACTGCAGTGGTAACATAAGAACGTGGTAAGAAGGAATTGAGCTATTCGTCTGTAATTTGTCTTACCTGTTCCTCAGGTCACTCCTTTTGAGAAAAATGATATGTACTGTAGACGTGGTGCCACACGAAAATTACGAAATGATACAACTTAAACAATCAATCCGCAATTTGCAGTCAATTTGTTCACGCCAAAGATAGTATCAAAGACACTATTGTAAAATCTGTAATATCGCTGTCAAGTTTTAATGATAACAGATCACCTTGACCAGATTGAAAAAATATGTAATTGTTACAATAAAGAAGCCAGGAACATTGGAGGATCCAAGATTTTGGCTGTGGGGGGGGGGCGGGCCTTGAGTCGGGGTAAGGGTATGCTTTATAGTCATGCCGCCCTTAAAAATTCAGTTGAGCTAAAAAAAAGTCTCCAAATCAACAAAATTACAATTTCGGGGGTAGATCCTGGATACTTTTGGAGGAACGCTTGTGCCCCCTAGCCCCCCCCCCTCCTGGATCCGCCACTGGCCAGGTATTTAGCGTTCACATAAACATTAAGCTCCCTTGGTTTTTTTTTTTTTTTTTTTTTATTTTTTTTTTTTATTTTTTTTTTTTTTTTTTTTTTATTGCGGCAATATACTGGCGTGGTTAGGTGGAAATGCAGCCTAGGACTTTGTGGACAACAGAAGATGAGAGGAATTTAATTTTATATTGACTAGACACAAGGAGAGGTAGTGTGGAGTGAGATTTTATTTCTCCAGCAATAGATAGCAGACATCACATATTTTTTTCTTTTGGGTGAACCGTCCTTAAACAAAAGCAAAAAGTAATTTCGCTGGCTATTATTTAACGTAGCGTAGTAGTATGGACGATTCCGATTGGCCGTGATCTACGACAGTCAGTAACTTATTAGATGCGTAATTTATGTATTAATCCGCATATTGTAGTTATTAATCGTTTACTGCCTTAGAAACGCTCTCCATGTAATGAGAGAGGTAGAAACTATTCTCGAGTCTCTTAATCCGACATCCGTTCTTCTGAATTTCCTCGCGTGGCTAAAATGGTTATTAAAATCGTGCATACGAAATAAAATATTTATAAAATATGATTTCGTCTATAAGCGTTTGCGAATAAGGTGTAATGCAGCCTGGACCACAGCAACAGCGTTAAAAATTGGATGTCTGCAATTATGGTTACGTTTCACTGTGGTACAGGCTGCATTACGACCGATTCGCATATTTTTAAAATATGATTCGTCAATAATCGTTTAAGTTATTTATTGTAATGCAGCATGGACCACAGTAAAAGGGAGAGATACGAATTAAAAATTGGTGCATTACGACCGAATCGCATATTTTTTAAATATGATTCGTCAATAATCGTTTGAGTTTATGCTGTAATGCAGCCGGAACCATAGTAATAGTGATAGATCGATATGGAAATTGTGTATGCCCAATATCGTGGGTAATCGTGACGTATCGCTGCGGCCCATTCTGAATAACGACCTAAATACTAACGATGTCATTCATTAAATATTACGAATCGAGTTTTACAAGATAAAAGAAATAATATTTCAAAAAGAAATATTTTACCCCAAGATAAACATATGTTTTTTAACGTTACATATAGTAGTTTATTCGAAACTTATTCCGTGTTACACGATTCATGCGCGCGGAATAAACACACTGACATTAAGGAGTCACGGCCAATCAGAAGCGCCTATTAGCCGCGAATACCACTACGCGCCGTTAAATAGTGCCAGCAAAAATTACTTCTGCTACTTTTGTTTATGGACCCAGAAGATTTTTTTTTTTTTTTTTTTTTTTAAATGTTCGGTAATTTTCGTGTGGCACCACGTCTACGTTACGATTCATTTCGCTTTCTTGTACACTTTTCCTTTTCCTGAGCAAACGCGTGTGACAAAGTTTCAAACGAATAGCAGAATTACTTCTTACCCCTTTCTATATTTTACCGTTACCATTTTATTCTGTAACTACTATTTGCTGCAATTTCTTGTTTTCACTTTAATTAATTGGTCATAAATAGTGATTAGTATGTAACAACGTGATGTATCAATGCAAAATGATTTTTCCGTTGGAATAAATAAATAAAATATCTTTGCTGCAAGCCGTTAGCAACTATTTGTCGTGCACACCAAACGTAATGTGTTTGCAGTAAGGAATATTGTGTATTATTCTTTTAAGACGACAACAGTTGGTGATATGGAGCCAATAAATTTTTATATACTAGGGAAAGGTAGGTTCATAACGTTTTGGTGTTTTAGTAGCACAGAAAATACATTGCTGATTACTTACCTCTATATGTGAATGTTGGAAAAGGTTTTTATTAATGTTGTGAAATCATGAAGGAGCAAATTTTACTGATATGATGTTCACCATCCGTTTAAACTTCTAATGTCAATTGAAACGTTTATTCAGCGTGTTTGTTTCTCAACAATAAGTTTATCACAGTATTAAATCGATATGGGAATCAGTGCTTTCCGATTATTAAAAACTTTTTCCACTGATTGGCCAACACAATTTTGTGCGTGGTAGGGATTTTATACTCTTAATCAATCACAGTAATACATTTAACAGTCCACGTGCTGTAGCCTGATTGCTATCAAACCATTTTCATATTTATTTTTCGTTAACAGACTAATGACAAACTATTCAGTTATCCAATGAGTATTTGTCTGATACTTTTAATTAAAGTTAAATCTGAAAACATGAGAATGAATTCCAAGTTTATTAGATGCATGTTGGTCAACAGAATGACAGTGATTAGTATATAGTAGTGTAAATTCAGAGAAAATAAAAAAAGGAAATTTATTGGCTTTACTGGAGATCGCGATTCCATGAGAATTTGGCGCCATAATACTGCAGTAGTCAAGCGCAAGAAACCACTAGAAATACTTAAAGATGTACATTTATCGGTTTCATGCTGGTCCAGAGTGTATTACAACCTAATTTCTGTTTGAAAATAATGCTATTTGCTGTATTAGAATGGAATAACTGCTTTTAAATAATACATCTTGCAATTTGAATACAGTAGTATGCTGACATCGTGAGTGAATGATGATATAGTGGAATCGCTATCTCCAGTAGACCCTTATTTTAATTCACAATGTATTATTATTATTAATTTTAATAGTGATGTAGCTAACGCTTCGGTGGCAATTCCCCTAGCCATCTAATTACCCCCTTTTATAGTGTTATTTTTAAAGTATTCTTTTATTACCGTATTGGATTGTTAAATTCCTCCCCCATTTACTTTTCCAAATTACAAATTTTAAATTCCTTAAGCATTTTTGGTGAATTATTCATCACTTCAATTTGTAATTTCTTCCAACTCTTGACACCCTTACCAAAAAAAAAAAAATTCCCACTCCCTTATGCAAGAAATCAAGCACCAGCGTGTGGTCATGGTCGTCTTTCTCCTTCCATGCACTATTCATAATTCTTCTACCAATATCCATCCAGGCCTCATCGCCAATATACGCCTTATACACTCCCAGCACTCTCTTCACCCTCCAATGACTCCAAACCCAGCTCCTTTATCATATCAGTAACTGATTGTGTTCTGTGGTAATTTCTACTGCCTTGTGCCTGAAATCGAGTGCCAGCTTGTGGTCATGGTCATCTCTTCCCTTCTCCTAATTCTTCTACCAATATCCATCCAGGCCTCATCGCCAATATACGCCTTATACACTCCCAACACTCTCTTCACCCTCCAATGACTCCCAACCCAGCTCCTTTATCATATCAGTTACTGATTGTGTTCTGTGGTAATTTCTACTGCCTTGTGCCTGAAATCGAGTGTCAGCTTGTGGTCATGGTCATCTCTTCCCTTCTCCTAATTCTTCTACCAATATCCATCCAGGCCTCATCGCCAATATACGCCTTATACACTCCCAACACTCTCTTCACCCTCCAATGACTCCCAACCCAGCTCCTTTATCATATCAGTAACTGATTGTGTTCTGTGGTAATTTCTACTGCCTTGTGCCTGAAATCGAGTGCCAGCTTGTGGTCATGGTCATCTCTTCCCTTCTCCTAATTCTTCTACCAATATCCATCCAGGCCTCATCGCCAATATACGCCTTATACACTCCCAGCACTCTCTTCACCCTCCAATGACTCCCAACCCAGCTCCTTTATCATATCAGTTTACTGATTGTGTTCTGTGGTAATTTCTACTGCCTTGTGCCTGAAATCGAGTGCCAGCTTGTGGTCATGGTCATCTCTTCCCTTCTCCTAATTCTTCTACCAATATCCATCCAGGCCTCATCGCCAATATACGCCTTATACACTCCCAACACTCTCTTCACCCTCCAATGACTCCCAACCCAGCTCCTTTATCATATCAGTTACTGATTGTGTTCTGTGGTAATTTCTACTGCCTTGTGCCTGAAATCGAGTGCCAGCTTGTGGTCATGGTCATCTCTTCCCTTCTTCTAATTCTTCTACCAATATCCATCCAGGCCTCATCGCCAATATACGCCTCATACACTCCCAACACTCTCTTCACCCTCCAATGACTCCCAACCCAGCTCCTTTATCATATCGGTAACTGATTGTGTTCTGTGGTAATTTCTACTGCCTTGTGCCTGAAATCGAGTGCCAGCTTGTGGTCATGGTCATCTCTTCCCTTCTCCTAATTCTTCTACCAATATCCATCCAGGCCTCATCGCCAATATACGCCTTATACACTCCCAGCACTCTCTTCACCCTCCAATGACTCCCAACCCAGCTCCTTTATCATATCAGTTACTGATTGTGTTCTGTGGTAATTTCTACTGCCTTGTGCCTGAAATCGAGTGCCAGCTTGTGGTCATGGTCATCTCTTCCCTTCTCCTAATTCTTCTACCAATATCCATCCAGGCCTCATCGCCAATATACGCCTCATACACTCCCAACACTCTCTTCACCCTCCAATGACTCCCAACCCAGCTCCTTTATCATATCAGTAACTGATTGTGTTCAGTGGTAATTTCTACTGCCTTGTGCCTGAAATCGAGTGCCAGCTTGTGGTCATGGTCATCTCTTCCCTTCTCCTAATTCTTCTACCAATATCCATCCAGGCCTCATCGCCAATATACGCCTTACACACTCCCAGCACTCTCTTCACCCTCCAATGACTCCCAACCCAGCTCCTTTATCATATCAGTTACTGATTGTGTTCTGTGGTAATTTCTACTGCCTTGTGCCTGAAATCGAGTGCCAGCTTGTGGTCATGGTCATCTCTTCCCTTCTCCTAATTCTTCTACCAATATCCATCCAGGCCTCATCGCCAATATACGCCTTATACACTCCCAATACTCTCTTCACCCTCCAATGACTCCCAACCCAGCTCCTTTATCATATCAGTTACTGATTGTGTTCTGTGGTAATTTCTACTGCCTTGTGCCTGAAATCGAGTGCCAGCTTGTGGTCATGGTCATCTCTTCCCTTCTCCTAATTCTTCTACCAATATCCATCCAGGCCTCATCGCCAATATACGCCTTATACACTCTCAACACTCTCTTCACCCTCCAATGACTCCCAACCCAGCTCCTTTATCATATCAGTTACTGATTGTGTTCTGTGGTAATTTCTACTGCCTTGTGCCTGAAATCGAGTGCCAGCTTGTGGTCATGGTCATCTCTTCCCTTCTCCTAATTCTTCTACCAATATCCATCCAGGCCTCATCGCCAATATACGCCTTATACACTCCCAGCACTCTCTTCACCCTCCAATGACTCCCAACCCAGCTCCTTTATCATATCAGTTACTGATTGTGTTCTGTGGTAATTTCTACTGCCTTGTGCCTGAAATCGAGTGCCAGCTTGTGGTCATGGTCATCTCTTCCCTTCTCCTAATTCTTCTACCAATATCCATCCAGGCCTCATCGCCAATATACGCCTTATACATTCCCAGCACTCTCTTCACCCTCCAATGAATCCCAACCCAGCTCCTTTATCATATCAGTTACTGATTGTGTTCTGTGGTAATTTCTACTGCCTTGTGCCTGAAATCGAGTGCCAGCTTGTGGTCATGGTCATCTCTTCCCTTCTCCTAATTCTTCTACCAATATCCATCCAGGCCTCATCGCCAATATACGCCTTATACACTCCCAGCACTCTCTTCACCCTCCAATGACTCCCAACCCAGCTCCTTTATCATATCAGTTACTGACTGAGTCCTGCAATAATTTGCACAAACAAATCTAGCTGCTCTTCTCTTCACACCCTCCAAATCACAATCAGAGATTTCGTATCAGTTGGAATCATGTTATTGCTTCATAAGAAATCCCAGCACACATATCCTGCCAAATTATTAACATGAGTGGTGTTACAGATGTGTTTGTTACTCGTGGGGGATATGCCTATCATATATATTATTTCTGTAAAGTATTTTTTTTCATCACAAGCCTTTATCTTCCTTCATACTTAACCGAAATCAATGAATGAGGTGTAATTTTAAGGCTTATAGTCTCCACTTTGGTCACATTATAGTTTGAGGAAGGAATTTTTCTAAATTCGACTCTTAAAGTGCAAAAATGACAATATTTCTAAATTGCGTTTTTTGTGTCTCCAGCCCTTTATCTCCCTGGATATAACCGAAATCAATAAATAAAGTAGGTTATGGAGAGTAATGTCTCAGGTGTGGTAACATTGTATATTACGAAAGAATTTTGTTTGAATTCAACCCTTAAAGAGAAAAAGTTTTTTTTTTGTGTCATGAGCCATTTACCTCCATTAATATCGAACCGAAATAGATAAATGTGGTATCATTCTAAAATTAAGGTTTCTGCTGTAGTCACATCAGATTTTAAGAAAGGAATTTTTCGGAATAGAACCCTCAGATGGCAAAAATATCAATATTTCTAAAATGGTTTTTTATGTCTTGAGTCATTTATCTCACTTGAAAATTGAACAAAATTAATAAACGAGGTACCATCTTAAAGACTGAGGTCTTCGGTTCCATTACACCACATTTTGAGAAAGAATTTTTTCAAAATTTGACCCTTAAAGGGCAAAAGTATTAATATTTCTACAACGCAATTTTCTGTCATGAGCTATTTATCTCCCTTGATACCTAACCGAAAACAATAAATGGGGTATTGTTTTAAATATTAAAGTATCCGCTTTGGTTACATTATATTTTAAGAAAGAACTTTCTCCAAATTCAAAACTTAATGGCCAAAAATGTCATCACTTCTAAAACTTTTTTTTTTTTTTTACCTCGCTTGATGCCTAACCGAAATCGGTAAATAAGGTATCATTTTAAAGATGGCTGCTTTAGTCACACCATACGTCATAAAAGAAATTTTTCGGAATTTAACCCTTAAAGGGCAAAAGTATCAATAATATTTCCACAGCGTGTTTTTTATTACGAGCCATATAAGTCTTAACCAAAATCGATAAATGTCATATCGTTTTAAAGATTAAGGTCTCCAGTTAGGTAAAATCATAAATTACGATAGGACTTTTTGGAATTTGATGCTTAAAGAGGTCGCGCATATCAGACAGTTCAGAGCCAAGTCCCTAGATTGCAATAGCAGATATCGCAAGAGATTTCATTAAACTGTTTTTTCTGTTAAAGAAACAGAAGATATTTTGATTTCTGATGCTCCCAAGATCAGATTTTGTATCTTGAATTTTATCTTTATTGTGATAGATCTAAACCTACGAAGGTGAGACAAATGAAAACATTAAATATTTTTTAAAATATTTTACTGTGCAGAAGTGGTACAAAGCTGTATTACTTTTCATCATTATCTCCCTCATGCTCAATGCAAGTCCTCCAGCGCTTACAAAGTGAATAAATTCCTTTAGAAAACAATTCTTTTGGTAGTCCGCGCATCCACTCGTGTACCGCGTGGCGTACCTCTTCATCAGAACGGAACTTCTTTCCTTCCATTGCTTCTTTGAGTGGTCCAAACATATGGAAATCACTTGGGGCAAGGTCTGGCGAGTATGGTGGATGAGGAAGACACTCAAAATGCAGGTCTGTGATTGTTGCAACTGTTGTACGGGCAGTGTGGGGCCTTGCATTGTCATGTTGCAAAAGGACACCTGATGACAGCATTCCACGTCGCTTTGATTTGATTGCAGGCCGAAGATGATTTTTTGGGAGATCTGTGTATGGTGCACTGGTGACAGTGGTCCCTCTAGGCATGTAATGCTCCAAAATGACGCCTTTCTCGTCCCAAAAGAGAGTCAGCATAACCTTCCCTGCCGATGATTCTGTTCGAAACTTCTTTGGTTTTAGTGATGAGGAATGGCGCCATTCCTCGCTCGCTCTCTTCGTTTCTGGTTGGTGGAGTGAACCCAGGTTTCGTCCCCAGTAACGATTCTTGCAAGGAAGCCATCACCTTCTCGTTCAAAGTGCCGAAGAAGTTCTTCACAAGCAACAACACGTTTTTCTCTCATTTCAGGTGTCAGCTGCCGTGGCACCCATCTTGCAGACACTTTATGAAACTGGAGCACATCATGCACAATGTGGTGTGCTGAACCATGACTAATCTTTAAACATGCTGCAATGTCATTCAGTGTCACTCGGCAATTTTCCATCACTATGGCTTCAACTGCTGCAATGTTCTGTGGAGTCACAACTCGTTGTGCCTGACCTGGACGAGGAGCATCTTCCACTGAAGTCACACCATTTGCGAACTGCCTACTCCATTCGTAGATTTGCTGCTGTGACAAATATGCATCACCGTACTGAAACTTCATTCTTTGATGAATTTCAATAGGTTTCACACCTTCACTACTCAAAAACCGAATAACAGAACGCTGTTCTTCCCTGGTGCAAGTCTCAAGTGGGGCAGCCATCTTTATACTAATAATGCGATGGTATTTGTACATCTGCACTATGCTGCCACCTACAGGCCATTCTGCACACTGCTTGTAGCACGTTACCAACTTACATAATAACGGCGCGAAATTTCGATTTTTTATTACAAATTTAAGGTTTTCATTTGATTCACCCCCGTAAATTGGAAATATATCTTTTCATTTATAAAATTTCCCTATACTGTTCTTATATCAGTACATCTATGCATTCATCATAGGTTTTAATATGTATAATTACTATTATTATAAAATAGTTATTACTGCCATTGGAATATGAACCTCTGTTTGTTCACGACTTATTATTTATGTTGACTTGTCAGAAGTATGGTTTTTGTTCAGTAAACATTGGGCATTTAGAGTAGTAGTCAATAGAAACCATGTATTAGTAATTTTAATAAAACCAAGTAAAAAGGAATCACTTTAGGCAATATAAATGACAATGAAAGGGAAAATGACTCATCACTCATAAAAATTGAATGCTGTGACATGTGAAAAACATAAAAGATGAACACTAAAATACATGGTTTTACACTTTATTCATATTGTAGGGAATGAGTCATGTGGTACAGGAGGTGTGTACACGCTGAAGTATATGACATAACTCAACCCGAACCCCATGACTCATTCCCTACAACATGAATAAATAGTAAACCCGTGTATTTTAGTGTTCATCTTTTATGTTTTTCACTAGTCACAGCCTTCAACTTTGGTGAGTGATGAGTCATTTTCCCTTGTTATTTGTAGCAGTAATTTTATATTAAACCATTAATAAATAAGCATCACATTGCATTTATTTTCATGGTACAGTTTGTATTGATGGTGAAATCAAAATTGTGATTAAAACATGAGCATTAATATACAGTATCATTTATGATGGATTGGTAGTGTGAGAGTATAAATGGGACATATTCACTGGTGCCTTTATCAAAGTGTGCTGCATGTATAAGATTTGATGGGAAGTTGTGAGAATAATATGAAGTCTTCCGAGGTTCTCCGCCGTATCATGTTGATGAAAAACAAGATTTCTGTGGCTAGCTCTGTCGCCTTCTTCAGGTCTGATGTTATACACGGATCACCAGGGCTGCAGTGCTTTTTTTTTTTCAATGCTATAAGGCGGAGATCCCAGGGGAAGACTTCATATTGGTGGTAAGTTGTTTGTGGAGTAGTAATGCGGCTTAAGTTGTGGAGAAGTTGAGAACCATAAATCAGTAATAGTGAACAAAGAATAATAGCAATCACACAGTTGAGCCAGGCAGAAAAAAAGAAATAGTATGAAAATAGGAAACTAATTGTAAATTTTTAAAAGAACAGGGAGGTTTAAGAATCTAAAAAGCATGGTTTTGACAAAACAATGTATTAATGTGTATTACTGGCTGTTAGGATACCTGATATCACAATTTGCTACTGAGGTAGGGCTCAACTGCAGAGTTTTATTCCTACATGACTCAACAATCGAATGTGACACTCTTGTTTGGCCATTATAAAACTGTCACTTGTGTCCTTGCCTCATTTATTGTCTTTTAACAATGCTATATTTCTAACTAAAATATAGACTTAAAAGTCAAAGACCGAATTCCTTCCTGTTCACTGTTCCCAATCATTTAATCCACTCTGCCAAGCTGTACCCTTTAATGCACTGTAATTTACCTTTATCAAACAATGTTTTAAACTGAATTATCTGAGCTGTCTTGAAGTTGTAGCTAACATTTATTTATAGGTCTATTAATTACAAATGACTTAAATTTTAATGCTGGTTGATGAAAACCCTGTAGCTACAACAGGCCTAGCAAACTGGTAGCAGAACTAAGCACAGCCTCGGAGAAATAAGCTACTTTATTAAACATCAGATTTGCCTGTCCAGTTTTATTTTTAACAAAAAATAAATTGGTAAAAAACGTATTGTTCATAAGAAGTGAATTTTGCAGGCCTGGTATCCATTTAAAATAATTCTTTAATTTCGTCATAGTTTTGTATAATAAAAGAGAAGTCTAATACCTGTAATAAATTAATAATTTAGGTACAAATTTAAAATGACTCCGTCTTGAAATAAAGTGTTTGGTCAAGTTCGTGTGCCATAAACTTCTTTTGTTTTTCTTCTTTAACTAGTAATATTTGAAAGAATCTAGAAAGAATTTTTTAATTACACTTTATAGAGAAAAGTCATTTTAAACAAAGTGAAATCTTCAACTCCAACCGTTTTAAACTATCATTAAAATATGGAAGTAAGATAAAAATAATCAGTTGTGTAAATTTTCTAAGTATATAAAAACTAAAAATTGTAAAAGAAAGGTTGGTGGAATGAAACCTCAACCTATGGTAGGCTACAGTGTTACCTCTTTAATGGGGTATTTAAATGAGACCTATTTGCAGTATTAATCCACTTAAGATTATCAATTTTCTCAAACTTATAGCCATGTTAGAATGAACTACTTCAGACACAAAGTAATGATTCCAGTACGCCTCCCCCCTCCTAAAAGAAAAGATCACCTCAATTGCTGTACCTTGGGACTTACCCTTGTGATTCAATTATTTCTTATATATCTGAATCATCATATTTGAACTAAGCCTTGCGTAGTTACAAGACATGTAAGTTGCTGTAAAGAAAACAGTTATGTCAGTTCTCATGCTAATCAAATTATTTATTAACGCTGCTAATATTTTGAATCCAATATAAATTCTATAGTTGTACATATGTCTAGGTGCTTTGAAACAAAGGGCCTGAAATTGTCTTCTCTGTTTCTTTTTTCCAGATCAAAAGTTGAGAAGTACCCTTTCAGTCAGATCTGATGTGAGCAATATCAGTATATCCAATAAAAGCAGTGGGAGCAACAAGTTAGACGCAAGGCCACCTCAGTATACATGTGCCACGTGTCTACAGTATTCCTCCAGAGGGAACTTGTTAACAAAACATGTTTTTAGTCATTACCAATTTGTAAAAGCACCATTACACGTTTGCCAATACTGCGGTCAAATTTTCGTGACCCCATCTATGTCATGTACTCACCATTTTCAAGAGCGCAAGAAAACTACATCTAAAGAATCACCATGTATTGAACTCACTTCTTCATTCTGTGGAAACAGTTTCCTATCTTGGGACTGTCTAACAAAACATGTTTTCAGCCATATCTCAGCTATTTCAGCTGCCATATACAGGGTGGGGCATTTAATATGTTTTCTGGAAATATTTCGGAAAGAAAGCATTTTAACAAACAATAACCTATATAAAAAAAATCGTACAGTAGGGGGCTACAATTATGTGATATTGGTTTTTTCACAGGTGGCGCTGTTGTCGTTACAACAAGGTCAACTTAATTCTTTTAAATGGGAACCCCTATTTTTTTGAAGATTCCGATTCCTCATGAAAAAATAAAAATAGTTTGCTTAACTCACTTTTCTGTTAGCCTCACAGATGGCGCTGTAATCGCGAAAAATGAATATTCGCTTTTTTTGTGTATAATTTTAATTATTGTTTAAATAATTACATGTAATTTTCATTCTGTAAATATGGAAGGTAATTTTAAAGGATAATGACGAAATTGATTTTTTAAATGCTTTTTCTTATTTATTTGCAGCCATGTCTACAGCAGGTGCTCAAAAAGGTGACCATTTACTTCCAGACATTTTCTGACCCTTTGCAGAAATGATGCCTGAACACCTGGAAGTGTGTCAGAAAATGTCTGGAAGTAAATGGTCACCTTTTCGAGCACCTGCTGTAGACATGGCTGCAAATAAGTAAGAAAAAGCATTTAAAAAATCAATTTCGTCATTATCCTTTAAAATTACCTTCCATGTTTACAGAATGAAAATTACATGTAATTATTAAAAGTATACACAAAAAACGCGAATATTCATTTTTCGCGATTACAGCGCCATCTGTGAGGCTAACAGAAAAGTGAGTTAAGCAAACTATTTTTATTTTTTCATGAGGAATCATAATCTTCAAAAAAAAAAAAAAAAAAAAAAAAAAAAAAAAAATAGGGGTTCCCATTTAAAAGAATCAAGTTGACGTTGTTGTAACGACAACAGCGCCACCTGTGGAAAAACCAATATCACATAATTGTAGCCCCCTACTGTACGATTATTTTTATATAGGTTATTGTTTGTTAAAATGCTTTCTTTCCGAAATATTTCCAGAAAACATATTAAATGCCCCACCCTGTATACTTGTACATATCGGTCGGAAGTTTTCAAAGGTACGGCTGAACTCAATTGTCATAAATACACCAGCAGGGCTTCTCAAAGAAGGTAAGGTATGACTATCCTATTATACAGGGTGGTCAGAAATTCACTCAAGGGCAGCGTTCGGGACGTTGCACTAATGAAATAAATAGAAAAAAAAATCTAGTAAAAGACATACCGTTTCTGAATTATAAGGAGCTAAAGTTGGCCAATAAGAGCGCTGCGCGGGCGAATTCAAACAGCCTTCCACAGGTGGTGTTGCCAAGCGTATTCGAGGCATGGGACCGCGAATGAAAGCGAAAAGCTTAACTCTCTTCGGAAGCGGGGATCGAACCCACAACCTTCAGTTTCATAGTTTGGCGTCTTACCAACTACGCTGCCAAGGCACTACAATTTCTTTGTTTTTAGAAGCTACTAGGGTGGACTGTTTGTTAGTAATCGTAATTAATCGGTAATCCATGACACTTTTCGGGAAGTCAGTTGTGGGGCTAACGGAATTTATTATAGGGATTGGTTTTGAATTAGTTGATCTGTTTGCTAGATTAATCTTTAATTCTTGTACAAAAATCGTTTAGTTACTGGCACAAAAAAAGTCTGCAAACTTATTTTATTCGTTGCAAAGAAGCTTCTTTTATTCCATGTAATCGTAATTCACTAGATTTCAATCACAACATTTTTACTGATTAACGTGAAAATCAATGCTACTATTTTGCAACAATAATACAAAAAACAGTGAACGTTTGAAAAAAAAACCCAACACGTCTGATTACTCAAATCAGAGCAATATTTTATGCTTCCACTATAGTTTCAACAGCTATTACAAAGCTATACAAAAGTTTATTTTACTATATGATAACATTATAAGTTGATCAGTGCGGTCATTTATTTTGCCTAGATTCCACAACACTAATGAGGACTTAATTGAAAATTTATCAGCCGAGTGTTTGGTGACGATGGTATACATGTCATAATACAGAATTTCAAGCTTCAACTTTATGTGTAAAGTAGTTTGGCTTTTATGCTTTTCAAAGAAGACTTATTTTGTGCGTCTTGTTGAAGTATCTGGAATTTCATATCACCTTAAAGGTGATTAATTTTGGAAAATTTGTTGCCAGTTAAAATTAACCCAAAAGCAATTTGCAAGAAGTATATTATGAAAATATTATACACAAAGGAATCGAGTACAGTATGCTGACACACACACAAAAAAACCCTTTCAATTTCCAATAAAAATATTACTTTGTTCATTAAATAACGTATCAAAGCAGTTGGGAGTATGAATTGGAGAATGTAACTGGTGCTGCCAAACGCTTTCAGTTAGCTGTAACACCAAGTCTTCAGAAATAAAGATTTGACACTGTCTATTACGGTAATAATGCACCATTTCAATATTATATCACCACTACCGTACGGCTGTGAAATGTTATCCCTGTAATGCCACAAATCCTAAATGCTTTCATCTGCAGAAACTCTGATTGCTAATGACTAATTGATGTTAAATCAGATATGTTACCAATACTGCAAATTTTGAACATTCATAGCCCATGATTTAAATCTTGGTAGGGACGTAAATATTTCTGTGCTGTGGCTTGTTTATATAAAACTCTGCAGGATAGTAAGAGATTATCACTCAACATGAAACTATAGGTCCAGTTATGATAGAGAGGAGAAATTGACAGAATATTGAATCGCTCTATCACCAGATAGTAACAACATATAAATTTACTTTCTGGTATAATAGGTATGTCATGATGAAATGTCTAGAAAATTTAAAGTGGTTGTTCCTTATAAGATATAATGACAAGTCTCCTATGTAGATCTGTGTTATTTTAAAATTCGAATAAAGATTGAGAATATTAGATGGGACAGGAAAAGGGGTTCATAATAACATATCTAATGGAAAAGTAGATGAGGGATGCAAATATGAAGAAAGCGTTACTAACTTGCGAACCATCAGACCTGTTCAGAATGGATTTCGATCTCCCGAGTATATGTTGAAGGGTATTTACTCCATATGCCTGTCTTACAATTTTTTCTTCAAAATGAACCCTACATATAGAGAAATTAACGCGGAAACATATGTGAATGTCTTTTAAATACTACAATTTTAATCCATTGCTTAAAAGTTTCAGCTTGGTGTATGCGGATAGGTGCTTAATTCCCATTTTGTGAACCCGGGTTCAAATCCCCATACTGCCAAATATTTTTATTTCTTTTTTTATATGCAGTAATCATTGAAGGTTGATTTTATTTTATTTCATTTAAAATTCATTTAAGAATTTTTATTATGCGAAATAACAGACATTATGTTATTTTCAAACATTTACATGCTACCACCACTGCACGGAAATAAGTATAACTGTGGTAGGGGGGGAAAAACCCCCACCTTATGGTTTGTAGAGATACAAGTATAAAAACGGTGAATATGAAATATACCTGTTTCATTAAAAAAAAAACATAAAAAATAAAAAAAACACATAAACAATATACAAGAATAGTTGGGACTTCATATTCTGTAATATTTTGTTTTAAAAGTTATTTCGCATAAAAAAAATTCGTAAATGAATTTTTTATTTAAATGAAATAAAATCAATGCTCAATGATTACTGCATATGAAAAAAATAAATAAAAATATTTGGTAGTATGGGGATTTGAACCCGGGTTTGCAAAATGGGAAGCAAGCACCTTACCACATACACCACGCTGAAGCTTTTAAATAATGAACTAAAATTGTATTATTTAAAAGATATTCACATATGTTTCCACGTTAATTTCGTGAAACCTATAGCTCATTTTGAAGAAATAATTGTAACACAGACATATGGAGTAAATACCCTTCAACATTTACTCAGGGGGATCGAAATGTGTTCTGAACAGGTCTGACAGTCCCCAAGTAAGACTATGTTAATGGTAGTACTGTAATTTGCGCTATAGGTATCTAGCGCATTGAACTTGCAGTATGATTAAAAACGATGAATCTTGGTATATAAGGTTATCAAATTCTATTCTACTCTCCGAAGTTGGCTAAAAGGATAATCTTCATTGGATTATCTACTCAGATGGTGCTGGAATCACGCTCAAGGTCGATATACGTGTTCTGTTATATTTCTGCCGACATTTTACTCCTTTTATGATTGACCTCTACATGAGGCTTTGTTCTATTATGAATATGATATTCATAGGTTCTGAAATTGGGACATCAAGCAATTGAGGAAAGAAGAAATTTATCTGAGATAAAGTTAATTTTTATTATTTCTTCAAAACAAAACAATTTAATGCAATGTTGTTGAAGGCCATTTTTCCGCAGTTGCTCAGTAAATTAATTCATAAAATAATGCCAATACAACTGTATTATGTAGGTTTATTACCGTACGCGTTTCGCCTCTCCTCGAGGTATCATCAGCGACGAATTATTTACATTAGTGGATTTCAGGATAGTAACCACCATGGAGGAAGGAATATTCCTTCCTCCTTGGTAACCACACATCTTTGAAGAAAATGACTGTAATGGAAACATGCTTTGGAGAGAAAGCAAAGATGTGTGGTTACTATCCTGAAATCCACTAATGTAAATAATTCGTCGCTGATGATGCCTTGAGGAGAGGCGAAACGTGTACGGCAATAAACCTGCATAATACAGTTGTATTGGCGTTATTTTATGAATTAATAAAACAATTCAAGTATGAAAAAATTTTCGTATCGTAAAAATTCTATAATCCCACCATTAAGATGAAAGTTATTTCACAACACTAAGGTAGAAAGATATAGTATCTTTTGAACAAATGTTCAACTGAAACAAATTAAAATTTACAGATTAACTCATGAGAAATTATGGGAAATATCTTAAAAATAATTCTAAATATAATATTGTCATAAAGTACTTAAAAAACCTCACTATATACAAAAGCAGAAATTTCATGCCTCATTATATTACAAAAATTTAAACATTACAAACAAATGCATGTAGCAGCAGAAACCTACCAAGCTGAGCTCTGATACCACCACTCATAGTTTTAGTGATTTCATTTTGTCAAAGGATTTTTTTATGGATTAAAATCAGAATTGTAATAAGGTACTTGACACCAAAAAGAAAGCTATTAAAATTCAACTAACAATGATACAGTAAGTTTCAACAATATCGAAAATTAACGTTATTTGTTTGATAAGAGTTGAAAACACATGCGTTTTAGTAAAATAAAAACACATGAAAAAAGGGGGGTTAGTTATTTGATAAGAAACACCATCAGTGCGCGTGAAATCAGGACTTAGTAAGCATCAGTTTTGTTCTGTGTGTTTGGCGTCTGTTGACAAAATCTGCATCATATGTTTTAAGTTTTAGATCACTCCATTACCTAGTTCTGGTTACTAATTCATAAAACGAATCATATATGCAATGGAAGTTAGATTTAATAAATCAATAAGCTCTCATTTTCCTGAAACTGACGTAACAATCCTGGGAATTTTTTAAAATATAAAACAGGGATTTCTGTTCAGCAGAATTCTGGAATGTCAAAACTTCCCCCAAATTAGATGTGTTCGAAAATTGAAAGTGCAGTTTTGTGTTAAAAAGTGCACTGATTATTATATAATTGCAAAAATTAAATTAAAAATGACCTATATCTTGGCTTTGCATTCAAATGTTGGACTTTAGAGGAACATTTCAGAAAATTACATTCCTGGAAATAGTTGTTACTCTAAGCCAATATTTGTTTTATAGAGCCATGATAGGTAGAGGCAGTAAGTTAAGTCAAAATTATTGCTTAATTGCTGTGTACAAAAGTAGGCAATGAGCTAGCAGCCAGCATTCATCACAACAATATGCCAATAACACAATGTTAATTATAGACAGAACACACTTCAATAGAAGTGACATTATGATAATTACTTACATTTTTAAAATGATTACTGATTTCCTTGAGCAGTAAACACTTCTGTGCATTAAAAACCATGAAACACATCATTAAGATACTATCAGAGTAATTTTATAGGTTATAAATACGATGTAACATGTGATTCCTAAATTCTAAAGTGATAATTCATTTATTCCCGCAGAAAAAGTATTAAGGTGCTAAGTTTATTGAACATGGTAAAATATTATGTAAATTTTTTTAAAAAATTGTATTTAAAAAAAATAAAATATATTGAAGATGACAGATACGCTAGGTCTAATCGTGCAAATTGTAGAAACTTTTCCACATATTTTCTTTGTTTCAAGAGTAAAATAACTATTTTTAAAGTATTATATTTAATACATCTATACAACAAGGAACTACAAATCACTTGTAAACTGGAGAACTTAAAAAAAAAAGGAAACTAATGCTTTGTTTACAGTAGCATGTACTGAGTTGTGACGTCACAAGAGGACTTAATGAGAGCTACCAGCATTTTGACACCAATAGTTAAATTAACAGAAATATTTTTTTTTTAAGAAATAGTTCCTTTTATCATAGTGAACACATATTTAACATACTGACTAACTTCTCAAAATGAGTCAAGTACCCTATTAAAATAAAATAATTATTGCTTCACTGGCGAAGTTTAACTGTAGCTGAACAAAATCAAAAGTTCACAATATGATAAGTATATCAACAGATAATTTTATATAGACTTAATTTAAACATCATTCTGCAATACTGTAGCCTCTAAGTAACCTTATACAAAAGTATCATTATAATACTGTTCGTATTTTTCTATATATTATTCTAGTTTATTGAAACAAAGAAGCACAAACTATATAGCACACAGAGAAATATATCTGACAACTTGAAACAGTAAGTATAATACACACAATGCAACTAATAGTGAGATAAAAATATATTCAAGATTAAATTAAAATTTCATAAATCTATAAAAATATATTTATTTATTGCATGCATTAAACAATATTAATACTAACACCTGCTGATAGAAAAACAAAACAAATATGAAATAACAGATACTTTAGTTTCATGAAACAAATTCACATAATGAAATAAAAGAAAAAATTAATAAATAAGAAAGGCAAAATCCATCTGCTAGCTCAAAAGTTTTTTTATTTTTTTATATATAAATTTGTGATAACAAAATTTTTCAGACACTAGTGTACACTTCATACGATATTCATCTAAATGAGTTCTATAACCCATAATAAAATTATTAGATTGAGTAAACAGTTTTGTACAAAAGCAATTGACTGGTCACTAGAATGGATTATTTCAGGTTTTATATAGTTGCTAGAATATATATATATATATATATATATATATATATATATATATAATTCTACAAAATCCACATCAATATAAAATGGCTTACAGTGGCAGGATCTTACAAGCATTCTACAAATACTAAGGAATATTGGGCATTAGAGAATACTAAAAGGTATTACACAGCAACAAAGCAGCAACCTTCAAAGCTGTGCCTTATGGAAACTATCACTATATAAAGTATACTTCTCAAATTACTAAGCCAGTCGCAGATCAGCAGAACGACTTGTCGAGTGCACTATAAGACAACACAAGAAAGTTTTTCACAAATTTAACAAGCAATAGACCTTTCACCTGTATTCTTATATTATGTGAAATCATGCTAGATTACATGAAACTTTTTCATCTGTTTCAAAAGTATTATATCAATCACCCATATGGATTCCTTTATGCTTAAAGGCCAATAGTTAGCATAACAAATATTATACAAATTTTAAATTAAATGAACACTCACCATTATGGAATTTTTTGGCCACACCTTAAATGATTTTCCAGATGCAAATGGCCACTACTTTGTGTGGATTCTTTTATGCTTTATCAGGTTACTGGACAAAGAAAACGATTTTTCACAAATTTCACACGAAAAAGGCCGCTCACCCGTATGAATTATTTTATGCCTTACGAGGCTACCAGACTTCGCAAACGACTTTCCACAAACTTCACAACTGTACGGCCCCTCACTCGTGTGTATCTTCTTATGCTCTATGAGACGATCAGACACCTTAAATGATTTCCCACAAATTTCACAAGCATAAGGGCGCTCACCAGTATGGACTCTTAAATGCTTGACGAGGCTACTAGACCAGGCAAACGACCTGCCGCATGTTTCACAACTGTACGGCCCGCTCACTCGAGTGTACCCTCTTGTGCTCTTTTAGTTGCCCAGACGACTTGAACGATTTCCCACAAGTTTCACAAACATAAGGCCGCTCGCCAGTGTGAGTTCGTTTATGCTTCACAAGGCTACAAGACACCGTAAATAACTTTCCACAAGTATCACAACCGTAAGGCCCCTCACTCGTATGAACCCTTTCGTGCTCTGTCAGTTGACGCGACATCTTAAACGATTTCCCGCACAGTTCGCAAACGTAAGGCCGTTCACCCGTGTGAACAATTTTATGCCTCGTCAGGTTACTAGACACCGTAAATGATTTTCCACAAACTTCACAACTATATGGCCTCTTATTTGTATGTACCTTTTTATGATCCACAAGTTGGCCACACAACTTAAACGATTTACCACATAATTCACAGGCATACGGCCGCTCACCAGAATGAGTTCGTTTATGCTTCACAAGGCTACTAGGCCGTGTAAACGACTTTCCACAGATTTCACACTCATGGGTCTGCTTACTTGTACAGATCCCTTGCTGTGTAGTACTGTCAAGATCGCACCTAGAAACAAAATATCTAAGTAAATATGACATAAACAAATAATATATTACTAGGAATTTTTAAGAAATTTCTTATTAAAAAATAATATTTATGAAAGTTGGAAGGAAATGGAAAATAAATCCATAACCCACAGCAGATAATGGCACATGAAAGACATAAACAAAAACAACTTTTTCAACAAAAAAAAAGGTTACAATTCACAAATAACAATTAGAGTTATACTTAATGAGTCCGATTTCTAGGTCGTAATTTAAAACAGTGTACACCGGAAGTTAAATTGATTGCATACAAAGCTCAGGTGCGTCCTAACTTAGAACGTTGTTGTTCTGTATGGGGTTGCTATCAAAAAGGGTTAATGGCTGCATTGGAAAAGCTCCAAAGAAGAACTGCCCCATTTGTTAAAGATATATAAATATAGCTGGAGGGAAAGCGTTTGTGCGATCTTGAATGAATTGGATCAGGAAGACCTCTAACACCGATGATGTCACTCTCGGCAGAGGCTGATTGCAATATTTATGACTGACTTATTTGAGGATGACAGCAATCACATTTTACTACCTACAACATTCATAACTAGGAATGACTGAGAAAATTAGATCAGAGAAATTAGACTCGGAAGCAATTTTTTTAAATATTTTTTTTCCCACATGTAATTAGGGAGTAGAGCAGGCAGGAGTTACTGTGCAAGAGAACTTAGATTCCGAAAGTAGTATGTATCTATAAGCCCCTCTGGCCATCTTGATCTAGGTTTTCCATGAGTTTTCTGATCACTTCAAGTGAATGCTGGCTGGGATGGTTCCTCAAAATAGCCCATCGGCGCCTCCTATATATCCTGTATAACCCTTCCTATGCACAAACATATTGGTATAATGCACCCTCTGCCCCATACTTTTAGTGAATCAATCACAGAGTAATAAAAATGATAATAATTAGTCGTGATAATGCTAGTTCATATACTGTTTCATGTTATTACTGACACTGCCTGCACGATTCTCTTACTGAGTGCAGGTTCGAATGTTTTTATCACCAACCTACATCAGTGGCTGGATATGTCGCATCACTATATACTACCAATAAAAGTCAGCACACACATGTAGTGATTTGCACAAATCAACAGTAAGTGCCAGAGCTACCAGACACTCCGATACTTCATCACAGAAGTAGCAAGTTTCGTTATTAAAAGGTGAAAGGACGCGAGTCGTAGCAACAATTAACAAGTCAGTAACCCGCACTCCTATTCCACACCTGCAGCGATTCAGCAATGTCGCTAATTGGAACTCGTATACACTTGTGATTAATCCCATATTTTTCAACAGCTCAGTACACAATATGTCCGCCTCCTCCACACTCTGTATCGTAAATGCCCCAGTTATTTGATGACCACGTGAGCAGATCACTACTCGCATTAACTCACCCCCAGTGCCATATCTTGGCACGCCCGAACTGTATATACTTTCACACCAGAGTCCTCCACGCAACTTGGTGATATTGTACTCTTACAAACTTAAGAGTCCTGAATAAATCCCACAGTGGTGTTACGCTCGCTGTCTTTTAAGATGTTAATGCTGTTGTGCACATCGATGTTTTGCTTGTCCGACAACCTTTTAATGCTTTAACTACCGTTTTCTTTTTTTCCCGTCTTCTAGCTTTGTGCCTTGTCAATGTCTTTAGAGGTGGGAAGGGACACGGGCAAGGAAAAAGAATGAACTTGGCCATGGCCTTTTGGAGAAACCATCCCGGCATTTGCACCCTGACCAGTGTTTTGCCCTAAGGCAGGTTTTCATGTGACTGCTCTCCTGTCTTCTGCCCTTCTCTTCATGTCCGTGTAGTTTCCATTTTCTCTAATGTTACATGCAATCTTGCACTTCCTCCTTCTTCTTCTCATTCTCCTAGATCTTCAAGGCATCTATTAGCAAGTACTATCCTCCAGCAATTGTCCCATCCAGTCCTCCTTTCTTTCTTTTATGACTTGGAGTAGTTTCCTTCTTTCACCAACCCTTTCCAGCACTTCAACATTACTTACGTTATCACCCAGCCTATCCTCTCCATTCTCCTCCACATCCACATCTCAATCGCTTTTAAGTGCTTTTCATCTTCTCGCCTCAATGCCCAAGTCTCTGCAACTCCAAACCATTTGCCAACTCTTTTCCTGATCTCTTTGTCTACTTTTCCAGCTAATAGTCACCTGTTCCAATTAAACACTTCCTTCGCTATGGCTATGTGAGTTTTTACCTCTTGGTGGCAATTCAAATTTTCATTGAATGTAGTTCCAATATATTGGAAGGATCTTACTTTGCCTGGAGTGATTTCAGCAAAAACCAAATCTCACTGGCTGGACAGGGATTCGAAACCACATCCTACTGAATGCGAGGCCAGAACAAAGGACCAAAGATTCCGATCTGTATAACTCTATTCTGTACAATAAAGCTCAGTTCCGCGCTGCTACAGCCAAAGAAATAACATTTAAAGAACTACATATTCACCCTTGGATAATTCAGCAGACGACTTTTTTTTTTTCAGAGTCTCAAAAGAGATTCTTCAAGAAGAAAGACACACATCATATATAATTAGATGCATTCATGAGTAAGGAATTTTTATGACAAAGGAAATCTAAAAAAAAAAGATGTTAAGATGAAAAATATCTAGATAACAAAAGAACTCATGCAAATATAATATTGTTTTATAAGAACAGAGGCGCTGTTGGTGCATCAACAATATAAAATGTTCTCAGGTCTCCAGCCGATAGAGTGCGTCAATTTGATGCAATGTTTTCAAAGTCAAAGATCAGCTTCAAAATGTGACATCAAACTGAAGCACCATGAGACAATTTTTTGCAATATACGTGGTGTTTTCTTGTATTTGAAAGAAAAATAAATCTTACGATAATGTGGTAATCGCTTACTTAAAACATGTTTATGCCATACCTGTCAGAAACAAGTGCCTGTGCTTCCTCTCCTTCATCACTGTCTTCTGAAGTAGGCTGCAACAGGAAAATAATGTATGACAATATGAACTGTTAATGATAACATAGAATTATTTGAAGATGTTTGGGAAAAAAATTATAAATGAATGGTCTTGCACATAAAATAGAGAAACAAATAATAATAAAGTGATGATAAACAACTTTACAGGTATGTAAGAACGAAGCTTTTCGTGGAGTTGTAAGTAAACAGAATGCGTTCGGGCTTCCAGCCACGTATAAACATCACAGTTCATAGCATCTTCAGATAGTACTGATGCCAAGGGCCTTCCATTTGTTTGCAGTTGAGCTAATATCTAAAATAGATAGATTCGTTGACCGAACATGGAGCCAAGACAAAATTCAGACAATCCACAAAAATTAAAACTGGGTTGGCAGCATTAAGAATCACCTAGCATTATAAACCACTGGTGTTTATTATATACCACATGAATGTGGCCGTGCATATATCGGACAAATGCAACGGTATGTCGAGAACGCAGTAAATGTTTATCTCCATCGGGAAGAAAAATCAGCTGTGGCTGAACACAGTGTCCAAGAGAGACATCCATTTAAATTCTAAGAATCAAGAATTTAAGCGTCAGTCAGAGATATTTGGGACAGCATTATGACAGAAACTGTTGTATCGAAATAACCGATTTCTGGGAAACTGGACAGCAGCTTAGTGTGGCCCCGTTATCAAAATGTTCAAGCAGCTATGCATCAGTAAGAGGCAGAAGAGTGGACGATGTCATCACGATGGATCGGCTTTTATCTTTATTAGTTTCCAAAACAAACAGTTATTACAGTTACACAGTTGATTGAAAATGAGGACAGAGATGGATTCCCCCGAAATGGTCCAGGAATGTGACACTTAAACATGACTGGAAGCTTGAGGCCATTTTTTTTTATAGTGTGTCAGCAGGTAGAAGGTTTATAGCAACAAACAATCTCAAGCATTATTTGTCCTCATACAGGGAGAGTCAAAAAGAGTTTACAACTTTGATATGATTTACAAATTCGTTGAGATAATATACAGAATTGGTAGGAAACAACCTCAAGTCTGATGCAGGTAGTGCCTCAGTACACCATTCCACCACCAGGAGCCCCAGCGTAGTGCACAGTTCAAATGGCTACTTTCACTGGTGCGGGCATGCTCGCTGTATATTTTGTTTCATGAAACGAACTCTGTGATACTGATCGATGATGACCGAGATGCGATGGTTTACTAACAGAAAGACGGTGATTCGCCTCATTTCCTCACGGAAGTTAGAGGTTTCCTCGATAATAGCTTCCCTGGTAGATGAATTGGCCATGAATGGCCAATCACATGGCTACCTCGCTCCCCAGACATGACACCACCGGATTTCTTTCTGTGGGGTATCATTAAAGATCGTGTGTATGTTTCTCTGCTAACAAACAATTTGGCCGACCTAAATAATCGAATCTATGCTGCTGTTGCACAAGTTATGCCCGATTTGCTGCAAAGAGTGCAGGAAGAAATTCATTACCAGTGGGATGTTTGCTGGATGACAAATGGTAGTCACATCGAACCAAAATGACACTTGAAAATTTGATTTGAAACCTGAGGTTGCTTGTTCCAAATGACATATTTACTGATTCTGTAAGATATTTCAATAAATTTCTATATCATTCCAAAATATTAAAGTCCTTTTTGACTCATCTGGTATTATGAACACTGACTGTAGCAATGGAGCATAAAAAAACAGACCTGCATGACTATAAAATGTTTCTTTCTCTTTTTTTGCATATTGCTTTACACCTTGACAACATCAAGGTCATTAGAAGCGTGGAAAAGACTGGGGACAAGGATCGGAAAGAAATTCGGCCATAGCCTTTTGAAGGAAGCATCCCACCATTCACCTGGAGCGATTTTGGAAAACCCTAATCTGGATGCCTGGACAGGGATTCGAGCACACATCCTCCTGAATGTGAGGCCAGAATGTTAACCCTCACCATGTTCCAGTCAGTTTGTGTGTTAAGTTTAAGATGTTAATAGAACACAAACAACAAATGCAGGTTATCGAGAGGAATCAGTATAAACCCTTTAGTGTTATATACCGTCAACAAGAAAACTCTTTACTGATGACATGATTTACATAATTTTTAAACAGATTCATGATTTTGTTACATGACTGAGCAGCTGTCTCCACTAGAAAAGGTTAAGACCATCAATCTTTTTTATTTATTAGTCTTGTTCCTTAGAGCCCAGCTTAGGAAAGAACTTCGAGTATTAAAATAATAAACAGTACATCCTTGCCTCAAATCTTGAAATGTATTATGGTAAATAATCAAGATTGTGTGAGAGTTATGAAATATTTTTGCAGCCTTCAGAAAATTAAATGTATATCAACTCTGAGATTTCTGTCTAAAGTAATTACTAGAAAGTTCAAAAGTTTCATGGGTGTGAAATACTGTAGAGTGTCTACACATTATCAGTATATTATTAAATTATGATATTGATTGTGTGTAGTACACCATTGGTAGTGAAAACATTATAATCCCGGTTAGAGTATAGTTTTAATTATTAGAAACCAGAATTCAAATTTACAATTTCTATTTCAAAAAATAATACTGCAGGTCAGAGAGTAGAGTAACTGTCCTAACAAATAATAAAAAAACCAAGAAATTAAAGTTTAAATCACAATTATGGCAATGTATGCAGAAGTGAGAGTAACACAGTAGGAAGATATTTTTACACATTCTTAACATAAACACTACATTTTTACTCAGGTAAATTTAAAACAGCATTAAGACTGTGGATTATGTGGACAAATAAAGGCAATTCAATTTTTTCAACATTTCTTGTTTTAAGATTGCTTTCCACAAGCAGTGGTAGAATGGAACTGGCAATACGAAGAAACAGAGATTTGCAAATACCTTAGTGCGCAAAGGAAAATTTACACAATTGGTGGAACAAAATACTAGGGGAAACAAAATGCTGGATAATTTCTTAATAAAACTCAATAAAAATTATATCAGGTATTATGCAATAGAATACATGAGCATGAGGCAGTTGTTACGGGCATGAGCGGAGTTCAGGAAATCAGTAACTAAGCAAGAGATAGGATACAGGTATAATTATAATGAAGTAAGAGATTTTGAACTAAGGAGGTATTTTCAAAAACGATTCTGTGAGTTGAAGGCACTAGTACGGTGGAAACTAACTTCAAAGAAATAGTAAGAACAGGGGAAGAAATCTTTGTTTCAAAAATGGCTGAAGAGGTTAATGAGACAAGAACATATTAGATCAAAGAACCACAAAGGTAATAGAGAATATATACAAATACTATACAGGGAATTATCAGGAGCAAAGACGGAAGTTATGGATAAATTCAAGAAAAATATCATGGCTGGTCAGAGAACACTAAATGATGCCAGTAGAATTTTTTTTTTAGCTATATTAGAAAAATATGAGGGAAGGAAGATGTTCAGACAATAGATGAGGATGGAGAAGAATTTACAGACAGTAAATAAATAACTGAGATAGAGTGCAACTAGTGTGGCAAGACTATTGTAGAATAAACCGAGGAAAATAATTCTGATCTGATTGAATGTGACCCTACTGGGAAATTAAAAACATAGTCACAGGGTATTATAAAAGAGTTATACAATTTAAAAATCATAAACTGCCTGGTACAGAAAATATTACCACAGATGTTTTAAAGGCAGGTGACAAAAACATTGTCCTATACCTCGTAGTAATACTTGGTTTAAGTCATGAAACTTGAATTCCAGACGATTTGAGATGTGACATATTAGTAACAATTCATAAGGGGGATCCAAAAGAGAACTGAAAATTGTAAACCCTTCAATTTGGTTTTAGTGGTTGCCAAGTTGGTGGCAGTTGTAAAGCCAGGTACATTAGGAAAAACGTTAAAGAAAAGAAGTCAGCTGCATGGATTTACAAAATGTTGTTTGAATCTCGGTTGAAGATTTATTTACGAGATATTTCAGACGAAATGGAAATGAGAGACAGAGTAAATATTGTGGTTCTATATCTTCCTAAAGTATTTGACAGAGTTAGCCATTGAACAGTTATGAATAACACTAGGATTATTGGAATAAGTAGATCTATCCTGCTGGTTGGAGAAATTATTATGACATAGCAAGCAAAAAAAGAGTCAAGGTCAGTAATGCAATATCATGTAAAATGGTTGTGAAAATAGGAGTACCTCAGTGTAGTGTATTAGGACCTTTGCTGTTCATTATTCTGACACATTCTGTTATAGATCTATAGTTTATTGAAGGAATAAAATGTAATATACCTGATAATTTAACTTGACAGTTCCCTAAACTGGGAAGGGAATATGGGGTAGGTTGCAGGTAAAGTGTTCAGAACATACATTTACTGGAGAGGATAGTGGGAGGATGCATCTGGGAAGTAAGTAAGCTGGGTTACAAAACTTTGGTCAGGCAATCACTGGAGTATTCTGGGATGATTTGGGATTCACATTACAAGTATCAGATACTAGACTTGGAAGGGATGTGCAGAGGAAATTTGCCTGTGGAAATTACCCAAGGGTGAAATGAAATTATTAAAGGTTTGGGTTGGGGGTCATTGCAGAATAGAAAAATGTCTATTTCAATACTGTACCGATTAATGGTCAATAAAATGATTATGAAGATAATTGTGGGCATTTACAAGGCACATACCAGCAATGAGGCCTGCATTGATATAGATTTAGAAACAGCCTGTGGAAGGGAAGATAACCATGACAAAACATTAATCAAAAGTTGCCATTTGCTGTAAGGGCCGTGAGGGAAAAGAACAAATTATGTATAGAGTTCATATTTACTTAAAATTGTTATGGAGTGCACACTCTGGTGGCAATTTCCCTACACATCCATCTTACCCCTTTCATGCACCCACGAACATTTGCCGTCTACAAATTTTAACTTCTTCTTTTTAGTAAATTATTCATCATTTCCCTCAGTAACTTATAATAGGCCTAATAATAATAATAATTGATAAAATTGCCATGGAGTGCCAACTCCGGTGGTAATCTCCCAACACACCTCTTTCTCCCTTCCTCCTCCAATATTTATTCTTAACTCCTTCAGTGTTTCCAGTAAATTATTCATTACTTCTCTTTCGAATCCCTGACACCCTTACCTAAAAAAGAGAATCTTCCTACACCCTTGTGCCTGATATCGAGTGCCAGCTTGTGGTCATGGTCATCTTTTCTCTTCCATACATTACTTTCAATTCTTACACCAATATCTTTCCATGCCTCATCACCAATATTTGCGTTGTACACTCGCATGATGCTCTTCACCTGCCCCCTGTCTTCCACTGAATTTTCAACTCCTGTATTTGAAACTCAAAATGTGTGACCCATAACTATACTACCATATTCAAGCAATGGTCGGACCAAAGTTTTGTAACCCAATTCCTTTACTTCTCTCGTATATCCCCTCATCACTCCCTCCAACAAGTGAAGCATTTTGAAACCTTTTCTGATAAACACTATAGCACAGATTGTAAAAGATTTTACTTAAAAACAGTAATAATTGTAATCATGTGTATAAGAAAAATTGCACTGGGTCATTAGCACTAACGTAATTAATAATAATACTTAGTACCAGAACAATGCTATTGAACAAAAGTAATGGAACATGTCTGAAAGAAAGCTGACGTTACAAGCAAAAAGATATTGCAAAACTGCATTTTTTGTATCTGGACTTTTATAATACAAACAATATTGGTTTAGGGTTCATATGAACATACACCTACACCTTCAGCTTATATAATGCAATCTGTGATGTGGTACCAATTCTATTTTTACTTAAATTGAGTAACAAAGCTATGAAAAATCGCATATCTTTCATTCTTATTACATTAACATATACATTTCAGCCTGAATTGTAAACAGCAATAGAATCGGAAAGTTTTGATTGCTGTATGTCAACGAAATATTTCTACTCGAATACATTATTATAATAAAAACTTCCAACAGGATATAATTCTGCAAAACAAGTGAAGGAATATTCTCATACCTGACCAAGCACCACAAAGTAAAACATACAGCAGAAATCATCATGTTTCCACTTAGACGGGCCAATGAGTAAATTGCACTGTCACGATTGTACAACATCAACCACGCAAACATTAACAAACTTTGACAAGTTTCACTTTACAAATCAAACGACCGTCCCTGTTGTGGAACAGTATTCAGTAAAGTATGCACCGTATGGATCCATAAACACATCAAACCTACCTCTTCCTTTATGTATACCGCAGCTATTGGTTCCATAACAACGCCAGTTATTGTATTGGTACAGTAAAGTGCAGTATTACTAACAGCAAATACACATTATCTAACGGGAACAGCTGATAGTATACGCAATCACTTCAAAGACACTACACCTAGTTAGAGAAGAAACATTTCGTCCAAAATCTCTGTTAATTTGTGAACAAAACAATATATATCCTATGTAATAAATTATGACTTCACGGAACAAATACAAATCAATCAATATCATTCCGGAATTACTAAAACGATTACTGTCGTTCCATCAACAAATCGACACATACATATTGTTAGTTTTAATTTTTATCAGGTTTCATGAAAGAGTTGGTAAATCAGCTAGACACGCATTATTTCTGCATTGTTTGGGTTTTCGCCCCGCATTAATCCACACATATATTTTACTGATATTGTAAACTTTTATTTCATACGTTATCTGGCAGTATGGAAATGTCAAGAGGAGACAGGTAATTAGGTACAACGACTAAAAGTATTGATTTTCTATTATTGCATTTTACAGAAGGAATTGAAGCACGGAAAGATATTGGTGTCAAAATTAAAATTAATGGATGGAAGGGAAAAGATGACCATGACCACAAGCTGGCACTCGATTTCAGGCACAAGGGTGTGGGAAGATTCTCTTTTTTTTAGGAAAGGGTGTCAGGGATTGGAATAAGTTAAGAAGGGAAATGATGAATCATTTACCAAAATGTTGAAAGAATTCAAAGTTGAATTATGTAGAGGGAGAAGGTAGGAGGGTACAGGAAAGGGGGAAGGTGGGTGTGTAGGGAAATTGCCACCGGAGCCTGTGCTCTCCATTGCAATTAAATTAAATTAAATCGTTCGTCGAAAATTTTAACGTTAAATGTTTTGGAATAACTTTTGATAGCAAACTCAACTGGGCAGGTGGTAGAAAAAGATCTTTCTTTTAGTGGAGATGGTGATGAGGTAATGTATCAGGGAAGTGAAGGAATTTTGTTACAAAACGTTGGGCAGACCACTGCTTGAATATGTTGGAGTGATGTTGGACACATATTATGGGTATCGCAATGAGGCGTACAAAAGAGAGCGGCTTAGTTTGTTAACAGAAATTACCGCAGAAAGCTATCTACGACCCCGAAAAAACGTTTTACACTCTATGTGTGGAGCAGAGCACTTTATGGCAGCGAAGCATGGACTTTAGGGATAGCACAAAGAAGGAAACTTGAAGGATTTGAAAGGTGGTGCTATAGAAGGATGCTGAAAATTAAGTGGACAGACAAAGTACGAAATGAACGAGTTTTGGATATGAGAGGTGAGGAAAGAATTTTTTGGAAGAGTCTAACAGAAAGTAGAATCAGGCTGGTAGGTCATATTTTGAGATATACAGGATTACCATGACCACAAGCTGGCACTCGATTTCAGGGACAAGGGTGTGGGAAGATTCTCTTTTTAGGTAAGGGTGTCAGGGATTGGAATGAGTTACCAAGAGAAACGATGAATAATTTACCGAAAACGTTGAAAAAATTTAAAAATAAAATTTGTAGAGGACAAATGTAGGTGGGTGCAGGAAAGGGGGTAGATGGGGGTGTAGGGTAATTGCCAACGGAGCCTGTGCTCCATTGCAATTAAATTAAATTAAATGTTACCTCTCATTTTAGTAGAGCAGCATTAAATACTATAGTATGGAGTTAATCTCGCTGGGTGCCAAAAAGGGGTGCAAATTTTCAATCATTTATGTCCTCTATAACACACATATTCCGTGTACCTCTATATGTAGATTCGTGTCAGGAAAACGCGAATTGCGAAGCCGGAATTCTACGAGATTTTTCAGTACCTCCTTCCATTATTAAAATCCCTTATTTTCTAACCCACAAATGAAAACTTTCGCACTCCCGTATAGTAGTTATCGAGTATCTTCTGCAGTCATGATAATTTCTGAACATATACTTAATAGTCTTCATTCTTCTCCCAACAACGCCTCACAGGCGGTGCCCGACTAATATATATCCAGCGCCCCTATCCTCTCCATTCCTGTCTTCCAATAACCCCGAGACCATTTCTTTAATCAAATCATCAATGGATTGAAAGTTCACTGAGTTCAATAAGCTAATCTGCCTGTCCTATCGAAACAGCCCTCAAACTTAGACTTCAAATGGAATTGCATGTTATGAATTATTTGTAGAAGCTAGGGTTTGAGTGAATATGATTTTGTATGTTTGTCTTGATATTTACTGTCTATAGGTGTAAGTAGACTTTGTTTTGTGATAATAAATTATGTAAATACTATTTAATATGTTTAAGAGAGAACTATGCAAGAAAATTGGTTAAATGTTTGCAATTCAAAGCATTATGTGAGCTACTATGTTTAAAGAACGATTTACTACAGTTTAAAATGATTTATGTGCATAATTTTGTGTTTAAAAATATTTCATTTTCATTTATGAACATTATGTAATGATTGTAAATGATTATGAACTGAATTTGATTGTTTTTAATTGTTTAAGCATTGTTAAAGCTCGAGAAATATCTGTCGGAAGCCTTTGTAATCTTGTCGAATGTTCCATGAAACTTATATAAAACGAGCGGCAGAGACTCAGTTTATGTCGGAAAGACACTCAGTTGAAACCATGGAGGAAGGAATATTTGGAGATGACGCAAGGGACCTTCACCACACACTGGAGTGAAACCGGGTACAGAGAAGTGGGGTGGGGAAGCCGCCATATTGCTTGGCTGTAGAAACACGGGGAATAGGCACAAAAACCTCAAGGGAATCATAAGACAACTGTGGCACCGCAATTTGATGGTGGATTATTACGTAACTCGACGAGACACATCAAAATGAAGATTAATTTTTTTTAATATCGTGCTTAGTTCTCGAGATAAACTGTGTCAAAAGTTAAGAGTTTTGGTTTGAAATTCAGGAGAAACATTTCCACAAAGTCAAATTTAATGATTAATTCTTATGTATCACGACGATAAAAATCGAAAATAAAGAATAAAGTGTTTCGATATCTGGCTTAGTTCGCGGGATATAATGTCTCCAAATTGAGTTTGTTAGGTTATGATGCGGACTGGACCAGTTGCAGATTGGGTGTTTAATTTTTTTTACTAATCCTTGTGGTTAGGTTAAAACGCGGCCTGGACCAGAATAAAAATATCGCCAAAGGCACAAGGAATTATACATGTAACTAATTTTTTGATAGTTGATAACTAGAGAACTAAGGGAGATATATATATAAAAAATTACTCTTGATTTTTGATTAGTTTCGTCAATTTACACGAGAATCAATCATCAAATAGCATCACCATGGAAATAATAGTGCTGCCCATCTCAACACACAAAATTCAATTTATGCTACAGTTCTGGCTACAACAACATCGACAATGTCAGGATTCATAGTTCGCGTAGCATAAATTATCACAACTAATTTCAACATATACCTTCAATACAATTAGTTTTATCGTACACTTTCAGTGTAAACTGAAACTTGAGTAAAGCCTGCAGAATACCATATTCACTGTGTCGCGATGTAAACATGACCCACTTAAATTAAATTTTAAACACTTGTCTGCAATAAGGTGTAAAATAGTAACATATGCTAATTGTCTACACTACACCGACAAAAAATTTGAGAAATGAATAAATTTATAGTGAATGGCCCTAATGTTGCTGTTACTTGTCAGATACTTCAAGAACGATAGTTACAATATAACTTATTTATGAAACGCAATTCTAGGTTTTTTCCTATCTTGTCTGTTTGTGCAATCATATGCAACACAACTTGGCATTATAGAAAACTTTAGAATACTAGAAAATGAAATATCCTCAGCAGCTGGCACAGTGCAAATAGTCCAATGTTTTGGGGTTATTCCTATGGCCGCCGCGCATGCACAGTAGGAGACGAGGTTTTCTTTTTATGAGGTTTCACTGATTTGGCGATATTTCGTCTCCATTTATTCCTTCCTCCATGGTTGAAACCATGGAGGAAGGAATATATGGAGACGAGATAACGCGAAATCCGTGAAACCTCGTGAAAAAACTGTGCCTGCGCGGTGGACATGGTAGGAGTACCAAAACATTGGGCTGTTTGCACTGTGTCAGCTGCTGAGAATATTTCATTTTCTAATATTCTAAAGTTTTCTATAATGCCAAGTTGCGATGCATATGGTTGCACAAACAGACGAGATAGGAAAAAACCTGTAATAGCGTTTTATAAGTAAGTCACATTGTAATTATCGTTCTTGAAGTATCTGACAGGCAACCGCAACATTAGTACCATTCGCTATAAATTTATTCATTGCTCTCAATAGGATCATATTATTCTCAAATTTTTGTTGGTGTAGTGTAGACAATTAGTATATGTTACTATTTTGCACCTGAAAAGCTAGCCTTATTGTAGACAAATGTTAGAAATTTAATTTAAACGGGTCATGTTTACATCGCGACACAGTGAATATGGTATTTTGCATGCATTACTCACGTTTAAGTTTACGCTGAAATTGCACGATGAAATTAATCGTGATAATTTGTGCTGTGCGAACTACTAAACGTGATGAAATAAACTTTGTTGACGGAAATGTAGTTCGCGATGCATTTCTTGTGTTTAGATGTGTCTACATAGTTTGGATTTGTAGCGGCAATATTAATGGAAATGTTGGCAGGTTTAAATGCGGTGTATACCAGAAGAGAACAAACAATTTAATTATTATTAGCTGTTAGCTTCTGATTTATGAATGCACTGATTTTTCTAGCAAAATTATATAGGCCACTAACAGTACAATATCTTCTAAGCAAGCTCAAAAACTATGAGGTTTTATGAAGTATTAATTTTTTCAAAGTTCTAAACATTGACGTATGCTATTTTTAAAATGTCAGATACGACTTGTTTCTTTTTGTAAATATGTCTACAAGTATATTTATAGATTTTGAAATCTTTCTTGTTTATTACTGAAATAGAATGTGAAAATATAACTTATTTGAACAACAACTAAAATTTAAGGACTGTTAGAAATAAACAGTTTGTTATTCAAGTTAAAAAGGATTACCTGCTCATTAAGTTACGTCCGAATTCATCATCAAATATGGATATGGCGATAGTTTTTTTCTGGTCCAGGCCGCATTTCAACCTAACCACGTCAATTTTAAGGTACAATATCTCGAGAACTAAGCGAGATATCAAAAAATTTTATTCTTTACTTTCAGTTTCCCTCATCGAGTTACATAAGAATTCGTCATCAAATTGCGGCGCCACGGTTATCGTTGAATCCACTCATAACCAAACAACCCCACTTTTGAGACAGTATATCTCGCGAACTAAGCGAGATATCGAAAAATTTTATTCTTTATTTTCGATTTGTATCGTCGTGTTGCATCAGAATCTATCACCAAATTTGACTTTTGGGACACGTTTCTTCTGAATTTCAATCAGAAACTCCACTCTTTTGAGACAGTATATCTCGAGAAATAAGCACGATATCAAAAAAATTTATTCTTCATTTTTGATGTGTCTCGTCGAGTTACATAATAATCCATCATCAAATTGCGATGCCACGGTTGTCTTATGATTCCCTTGAGGTTTTTGTGCCTATTTCCGTGTTTCTCTGGTCAAGCAATATGGCGGCCTCTCCTCCCCACTTGTCTCCACCCGGTTTCACTGCAATATGTGGCGAAGGTCCCTTGCGTCGTCTCCATATATTCCTTCCTCCATGGTTGAAACAGTTCTGAATGTAATCCCTGGAACTTGTGTTTACATGTGACCAGTATTTTTGAAACCCGATGCTTTACGAGAATCAAAATTAAAATTTGAAAGTGTCTCTGGAACTAATTATTTCATATATAATAAACCATGGGACACCTAATACAGTAGTGCAACTTCGACGGCACCGGTATTAGAAATACATAATCTCGGTCAAATTCTTTTAGCGTTTTTGGTAAATTCTTCATCATTACTCTTGGTAATTTATTCCAATCTCTAACACCCTTCACTAAGAAAGAAAATCTTATGACACCCTCATTTCTGAAATCAAGTGGTTTTTGCTTATGGTCCTTTTCCCTAACATGCATTTCTCCTAATTTTTCAATCAACATCTTTCTATTCCTCATCAGTAGGGTTTGGATCGTTATGATAATAAAAATAAAGAAACATGTATGCAAATATGACCTTGAAAACTGCTAAATATGACCTAACATTTAAATTTACTATACATCAAAACATGCTCAGTTTTGCGTTATTTATTGTATCTAGTAGTGTCGCTATCATGTAGACAACATAATTTGATACCGTGCACTCAATTGCATCATTGCGATATTAAATTTGAAATCATTTTGTCGAAGTCACTTTAATTCCACATAATTTATAGGAAAGAACACTTTCTTCTGTACTAAAACACTACTCTTCAAGTTCCTTTAGATAACTCAATAACTTCGCAATTTTAAAATTTTTGTGTTTGGATGATGGTACTCACTGATCCACTAATTAAAAGGCGGGCGGAATATTAACGACTAGAGAGTGACAATAATTTGTAACATTTATTCTTGACTGCTCAATTCTGATCAATTCGGTGACAATTAGTTATACTTTTTCCTCAAATTTATAATAGGGATTTGCCTACAGTTTTGTGAATATTTACCTTAATTTTTTCTCATCCATAAATTTCCGATACTGTTAATAATTACCAGAGTTTTCCTCAAAATATGATCATAAATACCAAAACTAGGAAAGCGGCCAGAATATCCATTTATATGCTGTATCAAATAGAGAAACTTTAATGAGTATTTAATTCAGCATTACAATCCGAAAAGAAGGTAGGGGAAAAAATACAAGATTCTTACTCATCACCATTCACATTGTACATTACCATTGTATTCTTCACCCTCCTCCTAATGTCAAATCAATCTCATGTCATCTCCTTTATTCTGTCATTACTGATTGAGTTCTGCGCTAATTTCCAGAGACAAATATAGCAGCCATTTTCTGGAAATTATCGCAGAATGCAATCAGTGACGGATGTGATAAAGGAGCTGGAATGGGATTCATTGCAAGACAGGAAGAGGATGAGGAGAGTCATGGGAGTGTACAAGGCGCATACTGGCGATGAGGCATGGAAAGATATTGCAGTAGGTATGAAAAGTAGTGCATGGAAGGGAAAAGATGACCATGACCACAAGCTGGCACTCGATTTCAGGGACAAGGGTGTGGGAAGATTCTCTTTTTTAGGTAAGGGTGTCAGGGATTGGAATGAGTTACCAAGAGAAATGATGAATAATTTACCGAAAACTTTGAAAAAATTTAAAGATAAAATTTGTAGAGGGCAAATGTAGGTGGGTGCAGGATAGGGGATAGATGGGTGTGTAGGGAAATTGCCACCGGAGTCATTGCTCCATTGCAATTAATTAAATTAAATTAAAAAAAAACCTCCAATTCGTGCATTTGATAGCTAAAATATGAGTACCATTAGGGTGGTCACAAGGTATAGGGGGAAAAAATTATCTTTTCATTGTTGGGGACCTCCATAAATTCCGATAGGCTAGAAAATTATATTGGAAAAGATTTATCTCAATAGGACAACTTGAACCCGTGCCTCATCAAGCTTGAAATCTAAAAAAAAAAAAGAGATTTTATGCGAAAAAATCGCTGTTTTTCCTTCATAAAGTGAAAATTATTTGTCCTAGAAACCTGATTTCTGTCTCATTTTGTAGAAAGTTTTGTTGTCGTTAGCTTATCAATTATTACTAAAACTTATATTTAAAGATATTTAATTTTTTTAGGTTAGGTTATTATCCACAGCGTCGGTTCACAAGCCCTGTACATTCCCAGCACACTCTTCACTCTCCTCCTTTCCTCCAATGAGTCCCAGCTCCCTTATCCTATCAGTTACTGACTGGGTCCTGCCATGATCAGAACAAACAAATATAGCTGCTCTTCTTGGCACACCCTCCAACTCCTGTATTTGATAATCAAAATTTTGGTGCCAAACTACACCACAGGGTGAATCAGATGCAGCGGTATGGAATGCCTGTTTACATTTTGGTTCATGCTGCATTTCACCCTAACCACATCATCTGTTACAAATGCTGCTAGATATTACGAAACATGTACCATCCGCGCATTAATGCACGCCACCTATATAAATCTGTATCTGCAATATATCTATTTGTTCCAGCCTCATGCTGGAAATACAATATTTAAATTTCACAATGTCTAAGCTTAAATCTGATGCACATGCTAAAACATTAGGAGACGCCTAATTTATGAATATGCTTGCGTCAATTAAAAAAGGCAGGATTTATTTTGTCAGAATTTTAAACTGTGGGTTTCTATGAAGAACACGGGAAATTAAAAGGGTTGGGATAATGGGGGAAAGTGGTTGAGCTTTTGTAAAGCTAATGTAGACAGTATTTTTCTGCTTGTTTTAAAGGATATGTGTGCAAAATTCCTTCCAAATTTGGTAGAAACTGTAGCTTTGTGTAAAGAACATTGACAATAATTAAGGGATATAAAGGGGGAAAGAGATTGGGTTTTTGTAAGACTAATGTAGATAGTATTTTTCTCTTTATTTAAGTAATATGTAAGAAACGTTTCATTGAAATCGGTAATAACTGTGCATATCTATAAAAATTAAGGTGTGTTAAGGAGTCGGGGTGGTTTGTCAATTTTTTTTTTTTTTTTTTTTTTTTTTTTTTTTTTTTTTTAAAAAGTCTGAATTCTTCTCCATGAAAAAATACATATTTTTGTCAATTTTCATGGTGATCAGTCAAACGGTGTGGACTGTAGCTTTGTTTTAGGAACATTTGGAAGGACACTGGTTCGAATCCCCGTCCGGCCTTCCAGTTTTAAATTTTCCATAGTTTCCAGTAAGAGATCAGCATTCCACCTCAAATTATAGGTCCAGCCACGATAGAGAGGAGAAATGGACGGAATATTGAATCACTATCACCAGATAGTAAGACCACATAAATTTACTTTTTGATATGATAGGTATGTCATGATGAAACACCTGGAAAATTTAAAGTGGTTGTTCTTTATAAGGTATAATGACAAGACTACTATGAAGCTCTCTGTTATTTTAAGATTCGAATAGAGATCACGAATATTATATGGAACTGGAAAAGGGATTCATAACACCACATCTGATGGAGAAGTTAATGAGGGATCGAGTTATGAAGAAAGCATTACTAAGAATGTTGTTTGACTATGTTAATGATAGTAATTTAATTCGCATTATAGGTATCTAGCACATTGAACTTGCAGTATGATTAAAAATGAAGTATCTTTGTATATAAGGTAATACAATTCGATTCTACTCTCTAAAGTGGGCTAAAGGTATAATCTTCATTGGATTATCTGCCCACATGGTGCTGAAATCACGTTGAAGGTTGGTATATGTGTTCTGTTATATTTCTGCTGACATATTACTTCTTATGGTTGACCTCTACATGAGGCTTTGTTCCATTATGAATACGATGTTCATAGGCTCTGAAATTGGGACATCAGGCAATTGAGGAATGAAGAAAATTATTTAAGATAAAGATAATTTTTATTATTTCATCAAAACAAAACAATTTAAGTACACAAAAATTTTCTTAACATATGAATTCTAAAATCCCACCATTAAGATTAAAGTGATTTCACAACACTAAGGTAGAAAGATCTAATACATTTTCAACAAACAGTCAACAGAAACAAATTAAAATTTACGGAAAAATTCTTAAAGATATTTCTGAACACAAAACTGTCATAAAGTACTAAAAAAAACCTTCACTATATAGAAAAGCAAATATCTCATGACTCATTATATTCCAGCAATTAGACATTACAAACAAATGTATGAACCAGCAGAAACCTACCAAGCTGCGATCTGATAACACCACTCACAGTTTTAGTGATTACACTTTGTCAAAGGTGTTTTTTTAATTAATTAAAATCAGAATTGTAATAATGAACTCGACGCCAAAAAGAAAGCAATTAAAATTCAGCTAACAATGATACAGTAAGTTTCAACAAAATTGAAAATTAACATTATTTGTTGGATAAGAGTTAAAAATACATAATTTTTAATAAAATAAAAACACATTAAAGAAAGGGGTTAGTTAATCGATACGAAATACCAATCAGAGCATGTGACTTCAGGTCTTAGTAAGCATCAGTTTTGTTCTGTGTGTTTGACATCTATTATTAATCTCTGCATCATATGTTTTAACTTTTAGGCCACTCCATTACTTAGTTCTGGTTACTAATTCATACATCGAATGGTATTTGCAATGGAAGTTAGATTTAATAAATCAATAAGCTCTCATTTTCTCGAAACTGATGTCACTATTCTGGGAACGTTTTTCATATAAAACAGTGATTCCTGCTCAGCAGAATTTTGGAATGTCAAAACTTTCTCCAAATTAGATGTGTTCGAAAATTGAAAGTGCAGTTTTGTGTTGAAAAGTGCACTGATTATCATATAATAATGAAAATTTACTTAAAAATGATGTATTTCTTGGCATTGTATTCAAATGTTAGACCATAGAAGAACATTTCAGAAAATTATATTCCAGGAACAGTTATTGCTCAAAGCCAATATTTGTTTCATAGGGCCATGACAGATAGAGGCGGTATGTTAAGTCAAAAAAATTGCTTAATTGCTGTGCACAAAAGTAGACAATGAGCTAGCAGCAAACATTCATCACAATAATATGCCAATCACAGACAATGTTAATTATAAACAGCACACTCTTCAAAGTAGTGACATTATGATAATTACTGATATTTTTGAAATGATAACTGATTTCCTTGACCGGTAATATACTTCTGCACATTTAAACCATGAAACAGGTCATAACGATGATATCAGAGTAATTTTACAGGTTATAAATAAGTTGTATCATGTGATACCCAAATTCCAAAGTGATAATTCATTTATTGATAAACATTTAAGTTTCTCACAGAAAAAGTATTAAAGTCTAAAGTTTATTGAATATGGTAAAATATTAAGCAAAAATTTAAAACAAATTGGTGTTTGTAAAAATATATTGATATGCTGGGTCTAATGGTCATAGGAACCTTTTCCATATATTTTCTATGAACTATTTTTTTCAGTATTATATTTGATATGTTTAGACAATAAGGAACTAAAAACCGCTTGTAAACTGTAGAACTTAAAAAATAAGCAAACTAATGCTTTTTTTACAGCAGCGTGTACTGAGTTGTGTCGTCACAAGAGGACATAATCAGAGCTACCAGTGTTTTGACACAAATAGTCGAATTAACATAAATTTTCATTTGTGTTTTTAAGAAATAGTTCATTTTATAATAGTGCACACATAGTTAACATACTGACTTCCTTCCCAAAATGAGTCAAGTACCCTATTAGAACATAATCATTATTGCCTCATTGATGAAGTTTAATGGCAGCTGAACAAAGTCAAAAGTTGACAATACGTTGAGTATATCAACAGATAATTTGCAATAGCCTTAATTTAAACATCATTCTACAATACTGTCGTCTATAAGTAACCTTATACAAAAGAATCATTATAATATCATTTGTACTTTTGTATATTACTCTAGTGTATTGAAAGAAGAAAGCACAAACTATATTGCACACATAGAAGTATCTCTGACAACTTGAAAAAGTAATTATAACACACAAAATGCAACTAATAGTGAGATAAATATATAGTCAAGATTAAATTTGCATAAATCTATATAAATATATTTATTTTTTGCATACATTAAACAACATTAATACCAATACCTGCTAAAAGAAACAAAAAACAGATATGAGATAAAAGATCCTTTAGTTTCAAAAATTCACATATTGAAGTAAAAGAATAAAATTTATAAATATGGTAGGCAAAATCAATCTACTAGTTGAAAATGTTTCTTTTTCTTTTTTTGTTCATGATAACAAGATGTTCGAAGACACTATTGCACACTTCATACACTATTCATCTAAATGTGTTCTATAATACACAGTAAAATCATTAAATTGTGCAAACAATTTTGTACAACAGCATTTGGCTGGTCACTAGAATGGATTATTTCATGTTACTACCATATATGTAAATGCGATTTTTACAAACTCCACAACCGTATAATGGCTTACAATGGCAGGATCCTCATGGTATTCTAAGAATACTAAAGAATATTGGACACTAGAGAGTACTGAAAGGTATCTACATATATATACTCTGCAATTCACAAAATTGTGGCTTGCAGAGGGTGCTCAGCACCAAAGCTAATCTCGCTGTTGTGCATTTGAATCCTAAATGGTACGAGGGAAAAAAGAAGTCATATAAGAATCAGTTCGGCACCTTATTTCTCTAAATTTATCTTTCCTGTCATTATGACTCAAAGAGGTTGGTGGACAAAGAATTTCACTATACTCTTAAGTGAAAGTATTACACGATCCACAAAGCAGCAATAGAAAGCTGCACATTATAGAAGCTATCACACTATATAATGTATACTTCTCAAATTAATGAAGCGAGTCGCAGATCAGCAGAATGACTTGTCCAGTGCACTATAAGACAATAACACCCCAAGATAGCTTTTTCACAAATTTTACAAGCAATAGACCTTTTGTAGGATCGTAATTTTTCACGGCGTTGAATATTAATATATTTTTCACGGGCTTCCAGCCGTGTAAGGATATCACATTTGCGGGACGTTTCGAAGGCGTCCATCTCTGCCTTCATTGTCAACCAATTAACTGTTTGTTTATTCAGCCGTCCCGCAAATGTGATATCCTTACACGGCTGGAAGCCCGAGAAAAATATATTAATAGACCTTTTGCCTACATTCATTCTTTTACTATGTGAAAGGATGCTAGACAACGTAAAAATTGAGACTTTTTTCATCTATTTCAAAAGGCATTATATCAATCACCCATAATGATTCCTTTATTCTTAAAGTCCAACAGATAGCGTAAAAAATATTATATAAATTTCAAAGGAAATGAACACTCGCCATTATGGAATTTTTTGGCCATATAAGACAATTACACAACTTAAATTATTTTCCACAAGCCACTGGCCACTATTTTGTGCGGATTCCTTCATGCTTTATCCGAAGGCTGCTCGCCCGTATGTATTGTTTTATGCCTTGCGAGGCTACTAGACACTGCAAACGAATTTCCACAAACTTCACAACGGTACGGCAGCTCGCTCGTATGTATCTTCCTGTGCTCTGTCAGACGATCAGACTCCTTAAAAGATTTCCCACAAATCTCACAAGCATAAGGCCGCTCACCAGTATGAACTCTTAAATGCTTTACGAGGCTACTGGACCAGGTGAATGACCTGCCACATGTTTCACAACTGTACGGGCGCTCACTCGTGTGTACCCTCTTATGCTCCACTAGCTGCCCAGACGACTTGAATGATTTCCCACAAGATTCACAAGCATAAGGCCGCTCACCAGTGTGAGTTCGTTTATGCTTTACGAGGCTACTAGACACTGTAAATGCTTTCCCACAAGTTTCACAATTGTAACGCCGCTCACTCGTATGAACCCTTTTGTGCTCTGTCAGTTGTCCCGACATCTTAAACGATTTGCCACATAACTCACAAGCAAAAGGCCGCTCATCTGTGTGAACACTTTTGTGCCTTACGAGGCTACTAGACACTGTAAATGATTTTCCACAAATTTCACAACTGTAAGGCCGCTCACTCGTGTGAACCCTTTTATGCTCCTTCAGTTGACCCGACACCTTAAATGATTTCCCACACGATTCGCAAACATAAGGCCGCTCACCCGTGTGAACTATTTTATGCCTCATCAGGTTACTAGACACTGTAAAAGATTTTCCACAAACTTCACAACTGTAAGGCCGCTCACTCGTATGTACCCTTTTATGATCCGTAAGTTGACCCAACACCTTGAACGATTTCCCACATAATTCACAGGTATAAGGCCGCTCACCCGTATGAGTTCGTTTATGCTTCACAAGGCCACTAGACCCTGTAAACGACTTTCCACAGATTTCACACTCATGGGTCCGCTCACTTGCACAGCACCCTTGTTGTGTAGGACTGTCAAGATTGCACCTAGAAACAAAATACCTAAGTAAATATTACATAAAGAAATAATATTTTACTAGGAATGTTTAAGAAATTTCTTATAAACAACAAAATAATATTTATAACAGTAGGAAGGATAGGTAGGGAAAATAAATCTGTAACCCACAACAGATACTGGCACATCAAAGACATAAACAAAAACAGCTTTTTCCAAAATAATAGTTACTATTCGTAAATAATAATTAAGAGTTATATTTAATGATTCTGATTTCTATGTCATAATTTAAAACAATGTACACCAGAAGTTAAATTGATTGCATACAAAGCATCAGGTGTGTTCTCACTTAGAATGTTGTTGTTCTGTATGGGGTCACTGTAAAAAGTGGTTAATGACTGCATTGGAAAAGCCCCATTTGTTACAGATATATATAGCTGGATGGAAAGTGTTAGTGTAATCTTGAATGAATTTGATTGGGAAGACCTGGAACACCGAAGATGTTGCTCTCAGCAGAAGCTGATTGGAAAATTTATGACTGACCTATTTGAGGATGACGGCAAACTCATATTACTTCCAGCAACATTCATAACTAGGAATGACCGATAAAATAAGATCATAGCAAGTAGGCCCAAAACCAATTCATTTCTATACCTTTTTTTTTTTTTTTTTGGTCCACGAGCGAATAGGGAGTGGAATAGGAAGTAGTTATCAAGTAAGAGAACTTAGATTACGATAGGAGTAGGTATCAAAAACCCCTCCGGCCATCCTGATCTGGGTTGTCCCTGGTTTTCCTGATTGCTTCAGGTGAATGCTGGGATGGTTCCTCAAAATAGCCCTTGGGCTCGTCCTGCCTTACCTTGTATATACCTCCTCATGCAAAAAATGCAGCCTCCGCCACCTACTTTTAGTGAATCGATCACGGAGTAATAATAATAATGAGTCTTGATAATGGTAGTTCATACACTGTTTCTTGTTATTACTGAGTGCAGGTTGAAATGTTTTGATCATCAACCTAAATACATGGCTACATATGTCGAATTTCAGGCATCATTTTATACTACCAATAAAAGTCAGCACACATATGTAGTGAATTGCACAAATCAACAGTAAGTGCCAGAGCTAGCCATAAGACACTCCGATACTTCATCACCGAAGTAGCAAGGTTTGTAAATAAAAGGTTGATGGATGTGAGTAATAGCTAAAATTAACAACTAGGTAAACCAAACTTCTATTCCACGCTTGCAGGGATTCAGCAATGTCATTAATTGGAACTCATATTCACTTGTGATTAATCCAACATTTTTCAACATCTCAGCACACAGTATGTCTGCCTCCTCCACACTCTGTATCGTAACTGCCTCGGTTATTTGATGACCACGTGAGCAATCACTACTCGCATTAACTCACTCCCAGTGCCATATCGTGGCACGTCTGAACCGTACATACTTTCACATCAGATTGCACCCCTCAACTTACTCTTCGTCCGGTGGTATTGGCTATCGCCCAGCGATATTGTACTTTGAGTTCTCTATAAATACTACAGTGACATTACACTGTTTTATGGGATGTTAATGCTGTTGTGCACATCAATGTTTTGCTTGATAGACAACCTGTTAATTTTTTTTTTTTTTTTTGCCTCTAACTTTCCGTCTCTTTAGAGGCGGGAAGCGACTGGGGCAAGGAAAGGGAATGAATTCGGCTATGGCCATTTGGAGTAACTGTCCTGGCGTTTGCCTGGAGTCATCACCACCACTGTTCTGCCCCAAGGCAGGTTTTCCATGGCTGCTCTCCTGTCTTCTGCCCTTCTCTTCATATCCATTTAGTTGCCGTTTTCTCTGATGTTGTCTGTAATCCTGCACCTCCTCCTCTTCACACTCCCCTAGTCCTTCAAAGCATTATTTAGGAATTACTCCCCTCTCAGCAACTGTCATATCCAGTTCTTATTTCATTCTTTTATGACTTGAAACCATCCAACACTGCAACATTACTTACTTTATGCATCCAGAGTATCCTCTCCATTCTCCTCCACATCCAGATGTCAATCGCTTTTAACCGCGTTTCATTTTCTCACCTCAATGTCCATATCTCTGCCCACTCCAAACCATTTGCCAAGGCTTTTCATGAACTCTTTTTTTCTACTTTTCCAGTTAATAGTGATCTCTTGCAATAAAACACTTCCTTCGCTATGGCAATGCAAGTTTTTACCTCTTAGTGGCAATTCAAATCTTCATTGATTGTACTTCCAAGATATTTGAAGGATCTTACTTTGCCTGGAGTGTTTTCAGGAAACCATGGAAAAACCAAATCTCAATTGCTGGATGGGGATTCAAACCTGCATCCTACTCAATGAGAGGCCAGAACCAAGGACCAAAGATTCCGATCCATATAACTCTAATTCTGTACAATAAAACTTGGTTCTGTGCTACTACAGCCAAGGAAATAACATTTAAATTACTACATATTCAGCCTTAGATAATTCAGCACACGACTCTTGAATTCTGAGTCTCTCAAAACAGATTTACACGAACAGAGATTTTTCAAGAAGAAAGACAAACATCATATTTAATTAGATGCATTCATGACTAAGGAATTTTTGTGGTAAAGGAATTTAAAAAATGGTGTTGCGATGAAAAATGTCTAGATAATAAAGGAAGCCACACAAAAACTAATATTTTTTATAATAACACAGGCGTTCTTGGTGCATCAGCTATATAAAACTCTCTCGGGTCTCCTACCAATAGTGTGTCAATTTGATGCAACGTTTTCAAACTCGAAGATCGGCTTCAAAATGTCATATCAAACTGAAGCGCTCTATGGGTAATCGGCCTCAGATCATTTTTTGCAATATGCAAGATTTTTTCTTATATTTTGAAGTATAATAAATATTACAATATTACAGTAACAGCTTGCTTAAAACGTGGTTCTGCCATACCTGTTGGGAATAAGTGCCTGTGCTTCATCTCCTTCATTACTGTCTTCTGAAGTAGGCTGCAACAGGAAAATAATGTATCACAGTATATGCTATAAATGATAACTTAGAATTACTTGAAAAAATTTGGAAAAAAATTAAAAACAAATGGTCTAGTACATAAAATAGAGAATGACAAAGTGATGATAACCAAGTTATGGTAAACAACTTTACAAGTATATAAGAATGAAGATTTTCGTGGAGTTGTAAGTAAACAGAATGCGTTCAGGCTTCCAGCCAAGTATAAACATCACAGTCATAACATCTTCACACAGTATTGATGCCAAGGGTATTGCCTGCCATCTGTGTGCAGTTGCACTACTGTCTAAAATACATTGATTGTTGACCCGACATGGAGTCAAGACAATACTCAGACAACCCACAAAAATTAAAACTTGGTTGGCAGCATCAAGAATGACCTAGCATTATGAACCCCTCGTGGTTGTTATACACCATGTGAATGTGGGCATGCTTATATCAGACAAACGCAACAGTATAAAAAAAACAGAAAAAAAATCAGCAGCGGCTGAACACAAAGCCCAAGAGAGGAATAAATTTAAATTCTAATAAACAAGAATTTAATCCTGGGTCAGAGATATTTGGGACAGCATTATGACAGGAACTGTTGAATCAAAAGAGCTAATTTATGATGTCTTGGAAACTGACACCGAAATGCTACTGGAAACCCAAGACCATTTTATTTCCTATTTGGAATGTCTAGGGTGTCAACAGGTAGAAGGTATATAGCAACAAACAATCTCAAGCATTATTTTTCCTTATACAGGTAGAGTCAAAAAGACTTAAGAAATTTGTTGAGATAGCATGGAGAATCAGTAGAAGTGTCATTTTGTAGCAAACAACCTCAAGTCTGATGCACTACGTGCATCAGCACACCATTCCATCTCTAGGAGTGCCAGCGTAGTGCAAAGTTAAAATGGCTACTTCCACTGGGATGGAGTGTTCTCGCTGCATATTTTTGTTTCATGAAACGAACTCTGTAACACTGATTGATGACCTAGATGGGGTGGTTTACTACCAGAAACATGGTGCACCACCTCATTTCCTCAAGGAAATTTGATGTTTCCTTGATAATCGCTCCCCTTATCGGTGGCTTGGCCATGAAGGGCCAATCACATGGCCACCTCGCTCCCCAAACATGACACCACCGGATTTCTTTCTGTGGTGTTTCATTAAATATCATGTGTATCTTTCTCTCCTATCAAACAATTTGGCTGACCTAAATAATCGAATCTATGCTGCCGTTGCACCAGTTATACCCGATTTGCTGCAAAGAGTGTAGGAAGAAATTCATCACCAGTGGGATGTTTGCTGGATGACAGATGGAAGTCACATCGAACTAACATGACACTTGACACTTTTATTTCAAACCTGAGGTTGTTTGTTCCAAATGACACATTTACTGATTCTATAAGTTATTTCAATAAATTTCTATATCATTCCAAATTATTAAAGTCCTTTTTGACTCACCTGGTATTATGAGCACTGATTGTAGCAATGGAGCATCAAAAAAACAAGCCTGCATGACTATAACATGTTTCTTTCTCTTTCTCTGCATTTGACTTTACACCTTGTCAATGTGAAGGTCATTAGAGGCGGGAAAAGACTGGGGACAAGGATTGGAAATAAATTTGGCCATGGCCTTTTGAAGGAAGCATCCCATCATTCACCTGGAGTGATTTGGGGGAACCATGGAAAACCCCTATCTGGAAGCCTGGACAGGTATTTCAGCCCACATCCTCCCGAATGTGATGCCAGAAAGTTATCCCCCCCCCCACCCTTCTCTGTACCATGTACTAGTCAGTTTGTGTGTTAAGTTTAATATGTTAATAGAACACAAACAACAAATGCAGGTTATCAAGTTTCTGGAGGAGTCAATATAAACTCTTTAGTATTATAAAGTGTAACGCAAATGTTTCCATAATAACAACAAGAAAAAGCTTTACTGATGACATGATGCTTGTTACATAATTTGTAAATAGATTCATGATTTTGTTACATGACTAAGCAGCTATCTCCACTAGAAGTGGTTTAAACCTTCAATCATTTTTATTTACTTGTCTTATTCCATAGATCACAGCTTAGGAAGGAACTCCAAGCATTTAAATAATTAACAGTTCATCGTTGCCTCAAATCTTGAAATGTATTATGGTAAATAATCAAGATTGTGTGATAATGAAATATTTTTGCATCCTTCAGAAAAATAAATGCATATCAAAGCAGACATTTCTGTCTAAAGTAATTACTAGAAAGTTCAAAAGTTTCATGGGTGTGAAATGCTGTAGAGTGCCTACACATTATCAGCATGCTATTCAATTATTATATTGATTGTGTGTAGTACACAGTTGTGGTGAAAACATTATAAACATGTTTATAGTTTTAACTATGAGAAAGAAGAATTCAAATTTACAATTTATATTTAAAGAAATAATACTACAGGTCAGAGAGTAGAATGATATTAGTAATTTCACAAAGTAACCATCCTAACAATAAAAAAAAGAAACAAAGAAAATCACAATTATGGCAATTTCTGCAGAATTGAGAGTAACACAGAAGGAAGATATTTTTACACAATCTTAACACAAACACTTCTTTTTTATTCTGGTAAATTGAAAACAGGACCGAGTATGGTGGTGTAACGGTTAGCATTCTGACCTCGCATTTGGGAGGATGGCAGTTCAATTCACCATCCGGATTTCCAGATTTGGGTTTTTCATGGTGTCCCCAAATCACTCAATGTGAATGCCGGGATGTTTCATCAAAAAGGCCATGGCCGAATTCCTTCCCATTCCTTGCCCCCCCCAATCCTTTCCATCTTCAAAGACCTCGCTGTTAAAAAAAAAAAAAAAAAAAAAAAAAAAAAAACAGGATTAGGATACTGTGGATTATGTGGACAAATAAAGACTATTCAATTTTTTCAACATTTTTTGTTTCATGATTGTTTTTGCAAACAGTGGTAGACTGGATTTGGTATTACAAGGAAGCAGAAATTTTCAAATACCTTAGTGAGCTAAGGAAAATTTACACATAGCCAGAACAGAATATTAGGGAATACGATATCCTGGATATTTTCTTAATAAAACTCAATGAATATCATATCAGATCTCAGGCGTCCGAGAGAATGAGTGATCATGAGGTAGTTGTTATGGACATTAGGGGGTTCAGGAAATAAGTAACCAAGCAAGGGATAGGGTATAGGTACAAATATAATGAAGTTAGGGATTTTGAACTAAAGAGGTATTTTCGAAAAAGATTCTGTGTGTTGAAGGCCATAGTAGAGTTGAGAATAAATGAGTATACTTCAAAGAAATAATTACAACAGTGGAAGAAATCTTTGTTACAAAAAAGGCTGAAGAGGTAAATGAGACAGGAACATAATAGATAAAAGAACCAGAAAGGTAATAGAGAATGTATAGAAACACTATACAGGGAATTATAAGCAGCACAGTTATGGATAAATTCAAGAAAAATATCATGTCTGGTCAGAGAACACTGAAAGATGCCAGTAGAAATTTTTGTAGATATATTAGAAAAATAAGAAGGAAAGGTGTTCAGACTAGATATAAACATCGAGAAGAATTTACAGCCAATCAATATATAACTGAGATAGTGTGTGACTTGGTTAGTGACACTATTGTAGATTGACAAACAGGAACAGATGGAGGATAAACTGAAGAAAATCATTCTAATCTTAGTGAATGTGAGCCTACTGGGAAATTAATAACACAGTCACAGGATATTATGAAAGAGTTATACGGTTTAATAATTATAAACTGTCTCATACAGAAAATATTACCACACATGTTTTAAAGCTAGGTGACTAAAATATTGTCCCATAGCTGGAAGTAGTATTTGGTTTAAGTCAGGGAACTTGTATTCCAAAGTATTTGAAATGTGACATATTAGTACTAATTCATGAAGGGAGTACAAAACAGAATTGAAAACTGTTTTTTTTTGTGGTGGAAAAGTTGATGGCAGTTTTCTAGCCAGCTATATTAGGAAAAACTGTGAGGAAAAGAAATGGGTTATAAGTCAGCCAGATTTATTTACAAGATATTTCAGATGAAATGGACATCAGAAAGAGAGTAAATAATGTGGCAGTGGATGTTTCTAAGGCATTTGTAAGAGTTAGCTATAGAATAGTTATGAATAACACTAAGACCATTGGAATAAGTAGATGTATCTGGGTGGTTGGAGGAATTATTAAGATGTAGGAAGAAAAGAGTCGAGGTTGGTAATGCAATATCAAGTGAAATGCATGTGAGAATAGGAGTGCCCCAGTATAGTGCATTTGGAACTCTACTATTTATTATTCTGACAGATTCTGTTTTTTTTCCTTCTTCTTCTTAATGGCTTTACACGTCATCAACACCAAAGTCATCAGAGGTGGGATGGGACTGGGGAGAAGGACCGTGCCCTTTTGATGGAAACATCTTGGCATTTCCCTGGAGTGATTTGGGGAAACCATGGAAAACCAAAATCTGAATATCCAGATGGGGATTCAAACTGGTGTCCTCCTGAATGCGAGGCCAGAGCATTGACCGCTCACCCACCACGCTTCGTGATTCTGTTTTAGAACAACAGTCAAATCTTAGGCTGTTTGTGGATGACACATTGCTGTATAACAGGATTATATCGAGAGAAGATTGTGAACAGTTGCAAAGGGATATAGACAGGATATCAAACAGTGTGGACAGGTATGGAATGGAAATGAAAGAAGAATAAAATAAAAATTAAGTGTTTTTTATCATTATTCAGAGGAATGGGAACAGTTTGTTGAAGGCATTAAATGTAAGAACCTGATAATATCATATGACATTTTAGTTTTTCCCGGCGTATTGTTGAAATAAATAATTCTCGGGTTTTCTGCCGGTTAATAGATTTATTTGGATCTTTTAACGACGTTTCGGCAACTGCCATCATTGCCTTCATCAGGTAAAATCTCACTTACAAGTAAAATCTCCTTCATCAGGTAAAATCTTACTTACAAGTAAAATCTCCTTCATCAGGTAAAATCTCGCTTACAAGTGAGATTTTTACCTGATGAAGGCAACGATGGCAGTTGCCGAAACGTCATTAAAAGATCCAAATAAATCTATTAACCAGCAGAAAACCCGAGAGTTATTTATTTCTGATAATATCAGTTGATAGTTACCAAAACTGACTTGGGCATATTGGGTAGCTTGAATGTAAAGTATTGCATTATTTAGAGCGAATAATGGGAGGCGGTACCACTAAAGTAAACAAGATGGATTACAAAACTTTACTCAGGCCCTCACTAGAGTACTGTGAGATGATTTTTGTTTTACTTATGGCTTTACACCACATCGACATTGAGGTCATTAGAGGCGGGATGAGACTGGGGACAAAGAAGGGGAAGGAATTCGACCATGGCCTTCTGAAGGAAGCATTCCGGCATTCACCTGGAGTGATTTGGGTGAACCATGCAAAACCCAAATCTGGATTCCAAAACAGGTATTCAAACCAGCGCCCTTCCCAAATGCAAGGCCACAATATTAACTGCTCACCCACCACGCTTCATGTGTGGGATGATACAGGACTTTTATCAAATATTGGAGTTGGAAGGGATACGGGGGGACAGCTGTTGGATTTGGCTCTGAAAATTACCAAACAATGCACCCAAATGATAAAAGGAAAAAAGGATAAGTGGTGAGAATTGTTGGGCGATGAGGCCTGGATTAATATAGATTTGGGGAAACTCTTCACGAAGTAAAAAAGTTTTCATAGCACAGAAAAGAATTATTGTGATGCTGTATAGGGTAAAACCAAGAACAACTTTTCAAAAAAATTCAAAATTCTTACAATGACTTCTCATGTATATATTCTCTCATGTGCTATGTCATACAACATTTTAACCTAAACTTGCACAAAAGACAAACATCTCTGTCATTTGTACAAAGAGGAGTTAATTATTCTGGGATACATCTGTTTAATAAACTTCCCAAGAGTATAAAACAGTTTACAGAAAATAAAGAAATATTTAAAAAAATAAATGCTGAGAAATTCTCTTATTTGTAACTACTTCTACTCCATTCAAGAATTTGAACAAAATAATTATTTGTATTCAATATGACTTTTGCAAAATTCAGTTGTAAAAATTTATGTTTATTTTTATTCTCTTTATTTGTATTTGTAACATATATTTGTTTTAACTGTGATTATGACTCATATTGTATGTATGTGTATTAACCACAACATGTTTTACATCCCAGAAGTCCTTCCCCAGCAGGGATCCATGAACAAGATTGATAAATAAATAAATTAGAAACAGCCTGTGGAAGGGAAGAAAAGCGAATGACAATAAATTATCAATTGATTTCAGCCATAATGGAGTCTGAAAGCTTTCATTTGAGGGACTGGAACAAATGATCTAATGAGTTAATGAACACTACATCACAGTGTGTGAAGCATTTTACAGTAGAACATGCAATAATCGTAATTAGGTATCTAGGGAAATTGCCTCTGGGACATTAGCTCTATCATAATTAATAATAATAATA